>PVIW01001303.1:275682-314949 GCA_004026585.1 Noctilio leporinus | reverse complement strand
AGTGAAATAAGCCAGTCAGTGAAGGACAGGTATCATATGATCTCACCCATTATGGGACAATAATGAGCAAAACTAACAACAAGCAAAACAGAACCAAGTGTATGAATACAAGGAATAGGCCTGCAGTGGTCAGGGGGAAAGGGGTTGGGGGGAGGGGGAGGTAGAGGCAAAAAAGGGGAGCAGCTTAGACAAGAACCTAGTATAAAGGAACCATGGACATGGACAACAGGTGGGATTGACTTTGGGGGGAAAGGGTGGGTGGGGAGGGGGACAGAGGGAAGCAAAAAAGGGATGGATGTAATACAACAACAATAAAATTAAAAAAAAAAACAAAACAAAAAAAACATGTGCCTGTGCCAATGCCTTCTTCTTCTTCTTAAAATAATTTATTTATTATTTCCAGAGAGAAGGGAAGGGAGAGAGGCAGAGAGGGAGAGAGACATCAACGTATGGTTGCCTTTCACCTGCTTCCAGCTATGGATGGTTATGTGTCCTGGCTGGGAATCAAACCAGAGACCTTTGGGTTCGCAGACTAGCACCTATCCACTGAGCCAGGGTGCCAATGCCAGGGTGCCAATGCCTTCTTGATTGTTAGTCAGTGGACTCAGGTGAGCCAGGAGCAGTGAATGGACAAAAATGGTCACTTCGATTTTTGACTGTGTTTCAAAAAAACCTCTTATTAAATAATTCTTGAAAGATAACATGTCTGTGCATGGTATGGGTAGAACGAGGAAAGAAGTCTTTAATGTTCTGGTAGCACTAATATATTAACAATAAAGGACAGATAGTCTTTAAAACACTTACTTCTGGAGTTAAATGTACTTCCATTGGTGTGTATGTTGGCCAATATCCCATTGTCAGTATATTAACTGTTAGATCTATAGAGCCTGGGTCACTTTGATTCTGCATATACTATAAGCAAAGAAAATTAAGATAAAATAATTATTCTAGAATATCATAAAAATAATTATAAAATGGTAGTGTATTTTCCAAATACAGCTTAACATTGTTTGTATTTCTTTTAGTCCCTAGAACATATTTCATTGAAGCCACATAACGTGTGCCACAGTCACTAGAAATATTTTTTCTTCTTTGGTTATACACCAATATAAGATAATGTTAAACTCATTTAAATAAAACTGTTACTATACATTTTTAGGGATTAATTTTATTTTGAATTTAGGTTAGTTGAATATGTGAGACATCAACTGTAATTTTTAAGGGTAAGGATTTTATGTAATTTATAAAATTATTTACATACTTTACATAATAGTTTCACATACATTCATTTAAGGTGGGATACTTTCTGAAAAGCAGTTTTACTTGGAAAAAAACCCCAGAACTTGCCTGTTTGAAATGAACCATGATGTCCTTGGAGAGCTCCATATCCTTGAACATGCCTTCCAGTTTGCTGGTGAAAGCTGCACCACATTCTGGGATACAAGTGAAAGGTCGGTGAAAAATGCCAGGAGCAACAAGTTGTTGGTGCAATAAATCCCCAGGGAACAGAGGAAGAACAGAACCCCAGGTTCTACATTCTTACCATGCTTTAGTTTTGACAACATGGATTTTTCGGCATCGACTGAGGCACTTTTTCCAACAAGTAGTCTTTTTGCCAAATCTTTCTTGTAAAAGGCTTCAAAAACATCTTTACCTATTTATAATCAAATGAGAATAAGACATTAGACATAATACACAAATGTTCACTTTAACTGCTGAAAAACCCTTAAGGAGTGTTCATTAGGATGCAAGCAAGCTCTCTTTCCCATGAATCCTTGTGTTAAATTTCCACAAAGAAATACTTTCAATTTAATCAGGGAGTGGCGATCCCTTTAGTTTCATCATTAATATTAAAGTAGAAATGTTTCGGTCAATTTTTCTCAAGAAAAGACAGGGTCCAAATACATCTGTATTTTATGTAGCATCTTCTATCTCCCCAATGTTAATAAAAATAACACAATTATTTCTCACCATGAATAAACCTGAATATTATCATGATTTTGTCAAGGATCCTCTCCAGCTCTTCATCTGTTGCTTCTTTATTACCCGCTCTCAATTTTGAATCAACATGTTTTGCTGTGAAATCAAGAGTTTAAATTATTTGAAAAATAAGCATTTGTTATATATTTTCTAAATAGCAAAAAAAAAAAAAAAAAAAAAAAAAAAAAAAAAATAATTTTTTAAAAAAAAAAAAAAAAAAAAAAAAAAAAAAAAAAAAAGGCTTTATTTTTTACAAGCAAAAATTGGACAGTAACAGCCTGGAGCCTTTCCAAAATGACATTATTAAATGATAAAAGACAAATACCTGATTGCCTAAGATATGTCCTTTCAAAGAATAAACACTTTAATTAAATGCTTTGGTTTCACAACACATTATTGCTTCAGGAACTGGAATGTCTCATCTTCAAGATGAGGTATAAGAAATCTGGTAAGACTCAAAGGATTTTTCTCAGGGCTTCATGTGATTATATCCATAGTGACAATGTTTTATCTCTGAATGCAGTGATTAGAACAATTCTACTCTGATTTCTTATTTACTACAAATCATTCATGACCTAGCTTCAAGAAGGGGGACTCTAAGACTTCTAAGACATCCAAACTCCCAAGAGTTAAACATTCATGTTTAGAAAAATAATCCATAAAGCGGTATAAGGCCAAATTAAATAGCCTTGGGAATTTCCTTTGTTGTTGCTTTTATTAGTATTTTTCCTTTGTAATTTTTATTATAAAACATTCTGAACATATACAAAAGTAGACAACTGTATAATGAACTCCATGTTCCCATCATACAACTTCAATAATCAACACAAGCTCAATTTTGTATCATTACATACACTTTTCTTTGCCCTTTTGCCACCTGTAAATTTAAAAACACTTTTACTGACCAGTGAAATTCTATGAATCCTGAAATATACTTTGCTGTTATCATGAAATAATTGTATAACATGGTAATATAAAAATTGCTTCATCTTAGGAATATAAAATAGACTAATTACTAGCATGGAGACTGAGTCAATAATCAAAAACCTCCCAGCAAACAAAAGTCCAGGACCAAAAGACTTCACTGGTGAATTCTTCCAAACATTAAAAACAAACAAACAAACAAACTTTCTCAAACGCTTCTAAAAAAGTGAAGAGGAATAATTTCAAACATATTTTACAAGGCCAGCATGATCTTGATACCAAAACCAGATTAAGGACATGACAAGTACAGTAGTAACAGGGTAATATCCCTGATGAATGTAAGTAAATATCCTCAACAAAAATTAGCAAACTGAATTCAACAAAACATTGAAAGGATCACAGACCATGACAAAGTGTGATTTATTTCAAGTACGAAAGGATGGTCCTGTAC
This sequence comes from Noctilio leporinus, assembly GCA_004026585.1. Lineage (NCBI taxonomy): Eukaryota > Metazoa > Chordata > Mammalia > Chiroptera > Noctilionidae > Noctilio > Noctilio leporinus. The sequence continues at coordinate 311,594 of PVIW01001303.1, read as the reverse complement.
ATCAGTCAATGTGGAACAGCACATTAACATAATGAAGAACAAAAGTTATATGATTATTTCAGTAGATGCAGAAAAAGCATTTGGTAAAATTTACATCCATTTATGATAAAAACTCTCAACAAAATGGGCAGAGGCACCTACCTCAACATAAACCCATCTAACACTATGCTCAATAATAAAAAGCTGTATGTTTTTCCTCAAAGATCAGGAACAAGAAAAGGATGCCCACTTTCACCACTCTTCTACAACATAGTATTGAAATTGGGGCCATAGCAATTAGGCAAGAAAAAGAATGCATTTGAATTAAAAAGAAGTAAAACTATTTGCAGATATGCTATCCTATAAAAACCCTAAATATTTTACTACAAAGTTTAGAATAAATAGAATCCAATAAAACCATAGGACACAAAATTAATACACAGAAATCTGTGGCTACACACTATTAACAAACCAGCAGAAAGACGAAATGAAGAATACAACCCCTTTTACAATTATATCAATAAGAATACATCATGCCCTGACTGGCATGGCTCAGTTGGTTCATCACTGTCCTGCAAAGTGAAAGGTTGCTGGTTTGATTCTGGGTCACGGCACATACCTGGGTTGTGGCCTGGCCCCAGGTTGGGACACATGCAATAGGCAACCAATGAATGCTTTTCTAATTCTCTTTCTTCCTCCCCTCCCCCTCTCTAAAAATAAGTAAATAAATAAAATCTTTAAAAAAAGAAAAATAATACAAAATGTAGGAATAAAGTTAACAAGGTAGTGAAAGATCTATAAACTGAAAACCACCAGATATTGATGAAAGAAACTGAGGAAGGGCCACCCTGGCTGGTGGCACAGTGAATAAGGTGCAGGCCTGCAAACCCAAAGGTCGCTACTTTGATTCCCAACCAGGGCAACATAACTAGGTTGCAAGTCAGGTCTCCAGCCAGTCTGTCGCTGGAGGCAGGTGAAAGGCAACCATGCATTGATGTTTCTCTCCCTCTCTGCCTCTCTCCCTTCCCCTGTCTCTGAAAAAGAAAAAAAAGAAAAGAAAAGAAAAGAAACCAAGGAAGGCACAAATAATGGAAAGATACTCCATGCTAATGGATTAGAAGAATACTTTAAAAATGTCAATACTACCCAAAGCAATCTACAGGTTCATTGCAATATCTCAAAATTCTAAGAGCATATTCACAGAACTAGAACAAACTGTAAAATTTGTATGGAACCACAAAAGTTCCCAAACAGCCAAAGCAATCTAGAGAAAAAACAACAAAGATGGAGGTATCAAGGTTCCTGATTTTAAACTATACTATAAAATTGTAGTAACCAAAAACAATATGATATTGGAGCAAACACACACACATGACAATCAATGGAACAGAACAGAGAGCCTAGAAATAAACCCACACATATACAATTATGACAGAGAAGCCATGAACATACAATATTGGAGAAATGACAGAATTTTCAATAAATACTTTAGTGCTTGGAAAACTAGATAGCCACAAATGGAAGAATGAAATTAGATGACTATCTTACATTATACACAGAAATTAACTTAAAACTGGATTATTGAATGCAAGAACCAAAACCATAAAATTCTTAGAATAAAACATAGGAGGAAAGCTTAGTGATTTTTTTTCTGGATCTGATTCCAAAGGCAAGGAAAACAAAAGCAAAAATATATAAATAGGACAACAACCAAAAAAGCTTCTGTACAGTGAAGAAAACTATCTTCAAAATGAAAAAGCAGCCTACTGAATGGGGGAGAATATATTTACAAATCACTCATCTGAAAAGGTGTTAATATCTAAAATATATAAAGAACTCATACAACTAAACAGTAACAACAGAAATAATGAGCAGAGGATCTGCAGAGACATCTTTCCAAAGAAGACACAAAGATGACCAACACATAAAAAGATGTTTATCATTATTAGGTAAATGCAAATCAAAATAATCAGAATGGCTATTATCAAAAGGGCAAGAAATGACAAGTGTAGAATATATGGAGAATAGTGAACCCACGTACACTGTTGGTAGGATTATACGTTGGTGCAGCACTATGGAAAAAAGTATGGATATTTCTCAAAAAATTAAGAATAGAACTACCAGATGATCTAGCTATTCCACTTCTGAGAAAAACATTACTTTGAAAAGATACATGCACCCCTATGTTATTGCAGTATAATGTACTATAGTCAAGATATGAAAACAGCTTAAGTGTTCAATGATGGATGAGTAGATAAGCAGATAAAAAAGACGTGGTATATTTTGAGTTGGCCCAAAAGTCAGTAGTTTTTTCCATAAATTAAAAGACACCTTTTTTATTTTCACCATAACTTTATTGATTAGGATATTTGAGTAGGTTGGCTCTCTCCCACAATTGGCTCCTAGTAGGTAGAGGCCGAGGATGCAGCTAAACACCTGCCAATGCATAAGACAGCCTCAAAGCAATGATTTGGCCAAATGTCAGTAGTACCAAGCAACTTCACAAACCACTTCTGACACAGTCAGTCAGTCACAGCACCTTTTCTCCATACACCACACAAACCTTTTTTTTTTTTTTTTTGCATTTTGGTTTTTACTTTTGAAATAATAAAGCATAATATGCCAAAAATATGCGTATCTTTCATCTTCAATATTAAAATGGTGGTACAAAAACTCACTAATTTTTATGTTTTTAAAAAATGCACACAGATACAATAGCTGTCATACACAAACGATCAAACAACTGTTTCAAATGAAGTTAGACAACTAAGCGCTACTAGAGTCATCACATGGAAAAAACTAAACAAACGTTCTGCTTAACCCAATGTAACAACAGACTACAACTCAGCTCGTAACAAAGAATGAAACCCTGCCAGTTATGACAATGTGGATGAACCCTGAGTATATAACGTTAACTAGTGAAGGGGGTTTATTGCATGGTAATAGATGGTTATTAGGCTTTACAGGATGACCATTTTGTAGTATGTACAGATGTTGAATTATAATGTTGTGTACCTGAAACTTGCAAAAAATTTACTATAAAGTTATAGTAATAAAGGCATTGTGGTATTGGCATAATACAGATGAATAAAAACAGAAGAGAGTTCAGAAATAAGCCTTGCTGATTTTCTTAGTTTTTATTATTTCATTTTTCTAGTTTTTTCATTAAAAATACAATTTCTATATTGATTAGCCTGTTAATTTGTCCCAATTTCTTTTTCCTTTGCTCCCCTCCACCCTCCAGCTCCCTCCCTCCAGCAATCCCACCCCAAGTTCATGTCCATGGGTCATGCCTGTGAGCTCTTTGGCTTTACCTTTTCCTGTACTATTTTTAACATCTCCCTATCTATCCTGCACCAACCAGCTATGCTTCTTAATCCCTCCACCCTTCCCCACCCTTCTTCCTCTTCCCACTCCCAGCTGACACCCCTCCAAATGTTCCCCATATCTTTGATTCTGTTCCTTTTCTGGTTGTCTGCTTAGTTTTTATTTTTTTAGATCCTGTTCTTGATAGTTGTGAGTTTGTGGTCTTTTTTAATGCTTGTAATGTTGATCCTCTTTTTCTTAAGTCCCTTTAACATTTCATACAATAACGGCTTGGCCATGATGAACTCCTTTAGTTTTACTTTGACTGGAAAGCACTTTACCTGCCCTTTCATTCTGAATGATAGTTTTGCTGGAAACAGTCATTTGGGTTGCAGGTCTTTGTCTTTCTTTCTTCCTTTATTTTTAATCTATGGCTGCCTTTCACCTGCCTCCAGCTAAGGACCTGGTTGGAGACCTGGTTTGCAACCTGGCCCTGTGCCCTGACTGGGGAATTGAACCTTTGGGTTCACAGGCCGGCACCAACCCACTGAGCCACACCAGCCAGGGTAGATCTTTGCTTTTTATCACTTTGACTACTTCTAGACAGGCTCTTCTTGCCTGGCAAAGTTTCTTTTGAAAAATCAACAGATAGTTTTATAATTTTATTTCATTAATTTTTTACTTTTAGAAAGAGGGGAAGGGAGGGAGAAAGAGTGGGAAAGAAACATCCATGTGTGGTTGCCTCTCACGTGCCCCCAACTGGGGACCTGCAACCCAGGCATTGGGAATCAAATTTGGTTCATAGGCCCATACTCAATCCACTGATCCACAGGAGCCAACGCTCAGCTGATAGTTTTATAGGAACCCCTTTCTAGGTAACTCTATTTTTTCTTCTTGTTGCTTTTGAGATTTTCTCTTTATCTTTAACCTTTGGCATTACAATTATGATGCATCTTGGTGTGGTCCTCCTTGCGTCTAGCTTGTTTGGAACTCTCTGTGCTTCCTGGACTTGTACATCTATTCCCTTCACCAACTTAGGAAAGTTTTCCTTCATTATTTTTCCATGTTAAGTTCTCAATTTCTTGCTCTTCCTCTTCTCCTTCTGGCACACCTATGCTTCTTCAAATACTGGCATGTTTAAAGTTGTCCCAGAGGCTCCTATTCCTCTCATTTTTTTCAATTCTTGTTTCCTCTTTCTGTACCAGTTGACCATTTCTTCCTTATGCTCCAAATCATTGATTTGAACCTAGGTTTCCTTCTCTTCACTATTACTTTCATAAGGATTTTTCTTTGTTTCACATAGCCTAGACTTCAATTCTTCCTTTCTGCATTTGTTGTATTTAGCATTATCTGTCAAGTCTGTGAGCATCTTAATCACCAGAGTTTTTGAACTCTGCATCTGTTAAATTGGCTATATCTTCGTTGCTCAGTTCTCCCACTGGCACCTTGATCTGCTCTTTCTTTTGGGCTATACTTCTATCTCCTCAGCTTGATAGTGTTCAGCATTTGCCTCTGTCTCAGGTAGTTCTACTGCACTAGTTATGTTGTAAGGAGCAGAACCGTAGGAATTGGTTGGAGCGGGGCAGCCAGTTCGTTTCACCATGTTGTGGCACTGTATCCATGGGGGAGGGGTCTGATATGGAACAATGCTGCTTGCCCATTGAGGCCAGCAGTTTCTTTGTCCACTTCAACCCCCACTGGTTTTCAGGCAGATGCAATATGGCTCTATTTTTCCCGGTGCTGGAACTGTGGGTGGCACAGACTGACCCTGCGATGGCTTCCCAGGGTTAAGAGTATAACTGAAACTCTTGATGCAGTCTGCCACCGCCACAGGCTCTATTTTTCCCAGGCACTAGAATTGTGGGTTTCATGGTCTGGCCCCAGGATCACCCCCCAGGTCTACATATACGACTGTGCTTTTCCAAGAAGCGCCAGATCTAGCACTGCTCTTGCTGCTCTCCTCCCAGGTTCCATTCCTCCTACCTGTCTGGCTGAGCATTTCTTTACTTCTTTGTTATACTTCTATGTAGTTTGATTTTTCTGACATTTCTGCGTTGTTTTTATTTAGTTTTGAGGTAGATATAAATTTCTTCCAGTTGTGAGGGAGATGCAGCATGTCTACATATGCCTCCATCTTGTCCGGAAGTTTGTCTTGCTGATTTTCAACTAAGTGTCAAAACAATCCAACTGGGAAAGAATACTTTTCAACAAATGCTGCCGAGTCCATTGAATATTCTCATGGCAAGGAATTAAGCTGTATTCTAAAATTAACACAAAATGGATCAGAGACCTAACTAACTAAAACTATGTTAGGTAAAGATTTCTTAAACAGCAAACAGGAAAGAGCATGAAGTATAAAAAAATACATAAAGTTGACAAATTAAAAACTTATTGTTTAAACTGACTTTGAAGGGATTAAAACACAAACTATAAACTAGGACAAATGTTTGTCAATCACATGTCTGATAAGGGAGGACTCATATACAGAGTGTTGCATTTATGTTAAAAAGCCAGAAACATGAAGTTTCATCTTAAAATATGCTCTTTTCAGGTCCCATTCAATTTTATCCAATTTTAATTATGGTTAGAGAATGCAAATATAGTGACTAAACAGTATTTCATATTAAATATTATCTGGAGATTGATAACATTGCTATCATAAAAAAAGACTTATACAATAAACCTTCTCAATCCAATTTCTGAGTAGAAAATACAAGTAATCAAAACAGGGAATTAAGATTCATTTTTATAAAAAAATATAGCTATGGGACTGTTAGAACAAGAAATGCAAGCTAGTCTAAATCTTTTTTTTTTTTTTTTTTTAAGATTTCATTCATTATCTTTAGAGAGTGCAGGGAGGAAGAAAGGGAAAGAAAATCAATGTATGGTTGCCTTTTACCTGCCTCCAGCTACGGACCTGGCTGGAGACCTGGCTTGCAACCTGGTTATGTGCCCTGACTGGGAATCAAACCAGAGACCTTTGGGTTCGCAGGCTGTCACCTATCCACTTAGCAACCAGCCAGGGGAGCCAGTCTAAATTTTTATTGCCCCTTTTTTCTTTTGTGAAGTTAGACCTCATTTTTTTACAGAATTACTATTACGTTCTCCTTTATGGAAATATTATTATTTATAAACACACACACGTACGTATATACAAAATATATATGGGTGGAGGGACTGAACAATAAAGAAATAAAACAACTTACAAACATGGACAACAGTGTGGTGATTGCCAAGATTTAGAGGGAGAAATGGAGGAAGGTACAGTGGGGATAAATGGTGATGGACATAGACTTGATTTGGGGTGGTGAACATATAATAGAGTGTAAAGATGATGTATTGTGGAATTTGCACCCAAAACCTAGTATATAATTTTGTTAACCAGTGTCAACCCAAAAAAGCCAATAAAAAAAATACGTATATATAATAGATATACCAGTATATATGTACACGTGTCCCCTAATAAGATGTAATACAAATCCTTCCCTCCCTCCATGATGAGTTTGAATATTTTGAGAAAAAATGTGCCTGAGTTATGCCTTATTTTCCCATATAAAAAAAAAGGTATAGAAATATGTTTTTCTACCGATTAGTTCTGCAGGCTTATTTGGCCTCTTGTTAATAAACGTTTCAAAGGATTCTTTCATCAAGTTGATGAACTTCTCATTCCTCTGAAAGCATACTTCTATCACATGGTCCACTCTGTCCTTAAAATCCAGCAGGTCCTGCACCATATCTTTATCTTTTTCAGGATTGATAACAATTGTTGTTCCAAAAGTCTACAAAAACAAACACATACCAAGTCATCAACAGGTTTATGATACCACACATTTATTTTCTCCTGCTATCAAACAACCATACATTCAGTCTGCATTCTAAAAATTAAGTGAATACTGTAGTCCCCCCTTATCCTTGGGGAATATGTTCCAGGATCCTAAGTGGATGCCTGAAACTGCAGAGAATAACTGAATTCTCTATACATACTGTTTTTTCCTATACACACATATACCTTAAGTCTTCTCTTTGCCATTATCTGACTGCCAGCATCACGACTCTTGTATTTTGGGCCACTATTAAGTAAAATAAGGGTTATCTAAACACAAGTACTGTGGTACCACGACAGGCTATTAAGTGACCAATGGGCAGGTAGTATACATACATCATGGATATGCTGGACAAAGGGATGATTCAGGTCCCAGGTGGGACAGCTTAAGATTTCACCATGCTACTCAGAATGGCTCCCAATTTAAAACTTATGAATTGCTTATTTCTGAAAGTTTCCATTTAATGTTTTTGGAAAGCAGTTGACTATAGGTAACAAACTACAGCAAATGAAACTGTAGTTTCATTTCTAAAAACCATGCTTCTGGAAGAATTTATAAATAACTGAAAATATTGTTACTTTTTGAAAAACTTTTATGTATAAATTCCTCAAACAAGTATTAATTCCCATTACTCTAATACACCTATTTGGACTTCTTGACTATAGTCCCTCCCTCCCCCCCCCACATTTCTAACTATAAATAGAATGGTTTTTACTCCATATTTTTAAAAGTTGATTTTAGAGAGGGGAAAGAAGAGAGGAAGGAAAGGAGGGAGGGAGGAAGGGGGGAGAGAAAGGGAGTGAGAGAAAAAGATGTGACGGAGAAACATTGATTGGTTGTCTCATACAAATGCCCAACTGGGGATTAAATCCACAACCTAGGTACATTATTTGCCTTGACCAGGACATAAAACTTCAATATTGTGGTGTACAGGACGACACTCCAACCATCTGAGTCACAATGGCCAGAGCGTTTAGCCTGTATTTCTAATTCAAAAATGCTACATTAAACATTACTCAAAAGTCTGTATGTGGTAACAGTTGTTTGAGGGTGTAAATTACCAGGTGAAAAGGTCTTAAATACAATTAATCAACATAACGTAGTGTTTCTGAAAAACTTGTCCTAAGTATATACCTTTACTTACACATCATTAATGCACATGGAGGCAGATTATTGATGAAAAGATACAAATTAGCATAAATATCTTCTGGAGTGGGACACTATGACCGCCAGGTATTAAGAGGAATATATTTTTCATTCTACCCTTTGTACTGACTGCATTTAAATATAATGTACTCACATTACAAGGATCAGCTTTATTTTGATAACAATAACACTGTGTTGAATGTAATCTCCCATTTTGTCACAGTCCTTACCATTAATGAACACTCAGGAACTATAGTCACATCACTGACTTACTAGCCAAATCAAAAATTGCAAAGGTGAACATTTTGTACTCAGCACCTGTTGCTGGTTCCCTCAAGACTACTTATTGGCAAAACCCTCAATTTCCATTAGTCTTTCCTTAACAGAAAGCTCTATTGCTGATCCAGCTCAATATCACTGTATAGAATCTGGGGTGGTATTATGTGTGTGTGTGGTACAAGTTTTTAACATGTAGGACCAATATGCAACTTCAGGCCTGATATTCCGGAGAGCAGAATGAAAGCTTTATCTAAAAAAAAGTTTTTTAAAAGATTTATTTTTAGAGAGGGGAAAAGAAGGGGAGAGGGAGAGAAATATCGGTATATGAGAGAAACATCCATTGGTTTCCTCCCACACACCCCCAACCCCAGGACCTAGTCGGCAACCCAGCCATGTATCATGACTGGGAATCGAACCAGTGACCTTTTGGTTTATAAGCCACTGTTCAACCTATTGAGCCACATCAGACAACTTTATCTGTTTTAATTTAATTAAAGCATCACAACCAGGATACTGATATTGATAGAATCTACCCAACTTATTCGGTTTTAACTATAACTCATTTATATATACATTAAGTTCTTTAGACTTTATCACCTGTGCAGGTCTGTGTACACATCACCATGGTCAAGATACCACAAGGATCCCTTCTGTTGTCTTTTTTATAATCATATAGTACAAACATGTTTGCTACAGAAACATGAAAGTATATGCTTAATAAATCCTACATTGCTAGGAAATAGAGTAGCACACACACCAACTTGGTATACCTAAGTGTGTTAATAGGTCATTCTGGGCAAAGGCATGAAGTCATGTTTGAAAAGCAGATTCATAAAAAGTGAGTGCCTTTTGAAAACATGACTATAGAATTGAACTTGTGTGCTTATGCCAATGACAAATAGCCAAATAGTCTTTCTTTTTTCCCCTAAGATTTTATTCATTATTGTTAGAGAGAAGGGCAGGGAGGGAGGAAGAAGAGGGAAAGAAATATCAATGTATGGTTGCCTTTCACCTGCCTCCAGGTACGGATCTGGCTGGAGACCTGGCTTGCAACCTGGTTATGTGTCCTGGCTGGGAATCAAACCAGCGACCTTTGGGTTTGCAGACAGCCCAAATAGCTTTTTAAGTTGTGTTTATACCTGGATGGTGTTCATCACTATTGATGTTATCTTAAAATAAGTTTGCACAAGTGATCTGGAAGGAAATGGAAGACTACTATCCTGATCACCTGCCATGAAAAAACAAAGGTACCTTCAAACAGTACATTTCACCCTGCCAGGGTCTGCGGTACCCTCAAGATGGGCCACCTACCCCTCGCACAAAACACAGCTTGTATCAGTGTCAAGACAAACCTCACACACCTTGATGTACTCGCTCCAGTGCTGCAGCAGGATCTGCTGCCCGCCCTTCACTCGGCTAAACAGCTGGTACATCTGAGTGAGGTCAGGCACTCTGTTCTCATCAAGTAAGTGATCGAGTCCTGAGATCACACGGTAAAAGTTAGCATAACACATCAGTAAGTCAACGTGAATCACAACTGAACTGGAATATAGCGTGCACCACACAAGTTGTGGAAGGTAAAACGTAGGGAATATTGCTTACATCCACACTGTCAAGTTGGTCTAGCGCAGCATTTGAGATAGATCCTATTAGGTGAATCTCATTTTTCTGACCATGCAGAGAGATGTATACTTTATTTCTTCATGTCACTTTTAATTCACTAAAGTAGCAATGATCTGAAAAATGCTCACACTAACTTTTTGACCTACGAAGTTTATGATTCCAAGTTCCTTCTGATTTAGTCCATCAGTCCAAAAGTATATTTGCCAAAGGATAAGCTATCAAATCTAATCTTCTGATAATTCATTTTATCCACATATATAATAAACGGAGAGAAAAACACTTATTTTTGAAGTACTTAACACAGCATTTTAAGTTTTTTCCATTTTACATATTTAAAGTTTATGACAATTTTCTAAAACCATACCACCATCAGAAGAACTTTCACAAAAGACTTTCTAAATATCTGCTGTATGATAACAATGGAGAGGAAGCTAAGTTAGAGAAGCTGTGAACTAGTCACATTACTTCACAAAGTATCAGGTTCTTCTGTAAATGTGCACAACTTCTATACACAATGCACTGTAGGTTGTAATTACAGATCTTTAATAAGGGCTCCAATATTTGTTATTCCTCTAAATATTTTCATCTACTGATGCAAATTATTTTATAATTTATCTCACTGAATTTATAAATGTTTTAAGAATTCAAAAATTACAGCTATTTTTAAATGCCTCTAATATTAGAGTAAGCTTCTATATATACATACATCACCATTTTCTTGACAATTTATACAAAGTTCTATTTACCTGAATGACTCATTACCTTAATGAGTCATTCTTATAAAATGACTCATTAAAAAAAAAAAAAAAACCACCTAGTATGATTTTGTTTTAGGTGGGCTGTAAGTTAAGATTGCATTTATGTGCAAATATACCAGCTATACAGGTTTCAGTGAGGTATAAGTAGAAAGACATCCAGACTTGCCCCCCTGGCTCTCAACATAGAGTGTCTTGAGACACCAATGTCAAGCTGTTGTTAGCCTCTGTTTTCTTACTTGTAAAATGGGGTAAGGATTTCAATGGGTTGTTTAAGGATGAGATGATATTTACACAAAGTACAGTGGATGCTCAATAATGCAATTCTCTACCCTTTCAGCGTTATTGTGGTTTCACTTGTAAGTTCCACTTTGACTGTCCGGGGAAGCAGAATCCAAACTAGAGTACATTTGGGTGCTATTTAGGGCCTTCCTGAAGTTAAACTTCAAGATTTCCAACACCCTGAAACAGATACTATAGTTCCAAAATGACTTTCAAATGGTAATATTAAATAATTAAGAATTTAAAAAAGTAAGTAGAGTGTTATAGTCTCATTGTTGCTGCAAAACACCAACACATGAATTACTCTTTAACAAAGTTTTAGGGTCACAAAAGGAATGTCTCAGAGATTGTCTCATAACAAATAACCAATACCCTTATATTGTTATTTACAATGTTTCACTTACTTTCTTAATGAATTAATGAATCAAGGGCTATCATTCAGTTTAACTGACACAAGAGTTAGGAAAATGTACCTTTCTGTAGAATTGCTGTTAAATGTTCTCCTAATAGCTGCTTCTCCACACATGCAATCAGTGGTTTTCTATAGAAGGCAAAGGAGAACATGTCAAAAATAAGATAAAAGGAGAGACTCTGGTTAACTGTAAAAGATGGGGAGTTTACCATTTACACAGATATTCTTTGGAGACAATCGTAACCAAATGGTTATAGAACAATCATTTCCCTCACACATGTAGAGTCACCATTGTTGTTAATACAGGTCCCTAAGTATTCCTATAACTAGTTTACTGAGTAACATAAATAAAGCAGGGAGGTGCCAGCAGATAGGCAAGCGTGCCACACTTTACAATAAAAGTGGGCTTACACATATGCATAGCAATTGGCATTCACATTGTAGTCATTTTTTGAATTTAAGTTTTGCCCTCCATTATACACATTACTTCTTGAATTGCTACTGCATTTCTGTCCTCTTCCTCCATTCTAATCACTTCTCCAGGTCACAATAAACCCTGTTACACAAAAAACTGTTACAGCTAAGTCCCTCTGTCCTTACTCCTGTCTTCTTTCTCCTGCTGTCATTTATCAAAATCCATTTTATGGAAGCACCTTCATGAAGTCCAAGTTGCATGTCACTCACACTAGAATATTTGAAAATTTGGGAAATTCAGCAGGTGTGACTGCAAATATCATAGGGACACAAACTATTATTCTTCCTGGGCTCATTGCCCACAGTTTTTGTTGTTGTTTGATTTTTTAAGATAAGAGTATCTGTTTTATGTTGAGGACTATTAATTTTGGCCATCTTCCCAAGCCTTCATTTTATAAGGAACTTCTCAATGCACCATCGTAATTAAACCTCACAGCGACCCTAGAGGAAGGTACAGCAGACGTTCTGGTCTCCACCCCACAGATGAGAAAACAAGAGTTCAGAGATGGTGTGACCTGCTAGTGAGCAGTGAAGCTAAGTTCAATGAGTCATCACACCTTTTGCAGTCTGCCTCCAGGAAAAGGAACAGTGACCTAGCTGAGGGGAGGTGGAGGGCAGAGAGGAAATGTCACAGAGGGACAGCAAGAAGGACCAGTCACTGCTGCTGCTTTCCATCTTAATAGCTTTATCGAGGTAAAACATTTCATGGCGTAAAATTACCCATTTAAATTGTACAATTCAATGGTTTTTAGTATATAATTAACTTGTACAACTATCACCATGATCTAATTTTAGAACATTTCCATCATCATAAAAGAAACTTCATGCTCATCAGCACTGCCATTCTCTCCACTCACCCATCCTGCCTCCTAGTCAGAGACAGACAAATTTCTACAGGTTCTCCTCTTCTGAACTTTGCCTATAAATGACACTGTACAAATATGACTTCTGTATTTGGCTTCTTTTACTTAGTATAGTGTTTTTAAGGTTCATCCACGTTGTACCATGTATTAGCACTCCACTTTCATTGCTGAATAATATTCCATTCTTTGTTTATCCACTCATCAGCTGACAAAGGGTAGTTTCTACTTTTTGACTATTTAAAAAAGGTTGCTGTGGACATTTGCATACAAGCTTTGTATGCATGTATAAACATTCCTCTACATGTTTAGGGGTAGAACTGGTATACTGGAGAATTATTTGGTAACGCTAACATTTTCAGGAAAACCAAACAGATTTCCACAGCAACTAACCTATCTTACACTTGCACCAGTAATGCAGGAGGGTTCTAATTTTGCTATGTCCTCACCAATGCTTTTGGCTGTTGCTTGCCTTGTTTATTATAGCATCCTTGTGGGTGCTAAGTAGTATTGCATTGTGGTTTTGATTTGCATTTCCAGGATGACTGTCAATACCAAGCACCATAAGCTCAGAGAATCACTTCCTTTATTTTTTTAATGATTATTTATTCTTAGAGAGAAGGGAAGGGTGGGAGAAAGAGAGGGACAGAAATATCTATGTGCAAGAGAAACATCAATGGGTTGCCCCTCACATGGCCCCAGCTGTGGACCTGGCCCACAACCAAGGCATGATCCAGGCATGAGCCCTCACCAGGAACTGAGCCACACCATTCAGGGCAAATCACCTCATCTTGGAAGCCTATGGCCTAGGCTTCAGTCCTGCAGGGTAAAAATCTTAAAATCATGTTTTTCATTTCAAGAGTTCATTCATGGAGTGCCTACCATAGTCTAAATGCTGTGACACGTTGTGAGCCAAGGGGCAGATAATAAATACTTAAGAGGTGAATACAGATCAGAAGCAGTCATAGGGAGCTAACAGTCACATCTGAATTCCTTTTAAAGACTGATCTCATAAACTACAGGGACAGTTCACTTATTTGCAGTAACAGAAGTCTTGCCACAGCATCTACGGGTCCTTTCAGGAGACTGATGAGGAGAGGCAGAGTGACCTGGCTGCGTTCTGCAGCATGAGGTTCCGTGTGCATCAGTGAGAGAGAAGGTCACCAAGCACGGTACAGACACACTGCAGCTCTCTCAAGCACTTTTCATCTGTACTGCCACCTGCTGTGCTCCGAATGAAGGCAGGTGGGAAGTATGGGTTTTGAGTCTGGAAGGGGTGCTCAGAGCCCACCCCCACAACTGGCAAGGTCTGCTTCTCCTTGGTCTCCCTCTTCATTTGAAAACTATTTTTTGGTTTGGCAGAGGGGAGGGCCGCTTTAGTGAAGGGCTCAGCTGTAGTCCCCTGCCTTACAGCTTTTCTGAGCAGCCCTCCTCTGGCCCACTCAACACAATGGGCCAGGAGCACAGCACGATTCCTCCCATGCTTTTGGGAATGGTATTGAGCAGTGTCACCCTACGGGGAAAATACAAAGTAAGAAGAAAGTGGAGGAGGTGCTAGAAGAGAAGGAAGAGGAGCATGCGGTTGAAAATGCTGTTGACTGTCAAGTGGTGAAGTGCAAGGTGGAATGCCTCCTCAAGTGAAGGGGTTCTGAGGTGAGAGTAACACGTGGGAGCTAGAAGAGAACCTGGATAGCCCCAACCTCATGAACCAGTTCCTAGAATCACAGAAAATAGCACGAGACAGATTAATCAGAAGGAGGCAAGTGCAAAGCTGACTCGGATTCTGAAGATAAAGCACAAGAGAGCAAACCAAAGAGAAGAGGAATCAGAAACGCCATGAAGCTCTGCCTGAGGTTTGGAGTTGGACAGGACTATTGGAGCTACTGACTCCAGTGGAGAACTCATGCTCCCAATGAAACAGAAAAATTCCAGATCAAAACCACAAACATTAAAATGACAACAAGTCCTGGCTGGTGGCTCAGTGAAAGGCGCCAGCCTGCAAACCCAAAGGTCACTGGTTCAATTCCCCAGCCAGGGCACATAACCAGGTTGCAAGCCAGGTCTCCAGCCAGGTGTATAGCTGGAGGCAAGTGAAAGGCAACCATACATTGATGTCTCTCTCCCTCTCTCCTTTCCCCTCTAAAAATAATAAATAAAATCTTAAAAAAAAAAAAAAAAAAAGACAAACTCACAACTATCAACAATAGACTCTAAAATAATAAACGAAGCAAACAACCAGAATAGGATCAGAAACATAGGTATGGGGATCACTGGAAGGGTTATCAGCTTGGGGGTGGGGAGGGGAAATATGGCAAACGGTGCAGGGATTAAGAAACGTAATTGGTGGGTTCAAGATAGACAGGGGGAAGTTAATAATATAGGAAAGGGTGAAGCAAGGGAACTTATATGTGCAACCCACGGACATGAACTAAGAGCGGTGGGATTACTGGAGGGAAGTGGAGTGCTGCATGGAGAGGAGCAATAGTGGAAGAGATTGAGACAACTGTAATAGCATAGTGAACGAAATTTATTAAAAAAAAATTCTGGTGAGGCTGACCTGGTCCCAGACAAGGAAGCCAATGTCAAGTGCCCCAGATTGTCATATTGTTCTACGAGGAAAGGCTGATGTGGCATTCCTACTCCTCATAGGATGATGACAAAAAAGACGACAAGAATGAACTCTCCTGAGTACCAGCCCGTCACATCTGACTGCGGGCTTCAAGTGGGGAGGGGAGAGAGTTCTACTTGTTTTGACACCATAGAGATGGCTTGAGAAGGTGTCCTCTGAAGAGCCAGTATAGTTTCTGTGCTCCATAGCAGCCCAAGTGCTTTAAAGCTGTTCCATGCTATACAGTTTGCACACCCATGCAAGTGGAGGGGAAGGAAGATAAGTCAAGTATTTCAAAGTAACCTATTCTCCACTTTGTTGAGAAAAGCAAGGGCCTTCTATGAAAGACAAAATTTGCGGAATGAGCGTGTGGGAGAGCAAAGTTACTGTGTATCTTCAAAGAGCATCTCTACAACCCAGTCTTCTTCCCAACAGTGTTAACTACATTTTTACAAAAACCATGGTATGGTTTTTGGCTACTACTGGCTTATTAGTTGGGGGTAGGAGAATAGAGAGGAAAGGAAGAAAGATGGGTAGAATTGTTTTTATTAAAATTTGGGGCCTTGTTGGGGAAATGGTGAAACAGTGGATAGAACAAACAATGAACAATTGGTGTCCAGAATATTTTATCTTTTAAAAAATGTCATTGCCAAACTAACTGAAGACTGTGAGAGACTGTTTAAAAGCTGTAAAAGCTTGAAAACTTATGAGTCAAGGTGTTCCCTGCCTGAGCTTAATGCTCCCAACAAAGGACTAAGCTAGTCAGTAAGTTATTGGTTGGGAAGGGAAAGTCTTTTGTTGGAGCATATACATAGGCAGATCATTCTTCTTGAAAGTAATAAGACCCTTTCTTTCCCAATTATGATACTATAACTATTAGCTCGTCCATCCTTACTACTGGCTGAGTAGTAAGTGTGAGAGTAAAGAGAAAGACTATAATCTTAGGGAGTAAAACTCTTGGAGCCTTTCTGTTTTTTGAAGAGTTGGATTATTCAGGACTTGTGGTCAAGGTGGAGGTGGAGGTAGACATGCTTTGCCTCCAATGCATAACCACAAAAATTACAACTAAATCCCAAAACAAGTAACACCCAGAACCATCAGAAAAGTGAGCTATATAAAAGTCCAACAACTAAGGATTTAAAGAAGCACATTCATTCACACAGGTGCCTTTATGATAATAGGTCACGATACTAAGACAAGGAGTGAAAGCAGTTCTACCTAATACACAGAAACAAACAGTGGGAGAATGCCAAATTGAGGAGACCAAGAAACATGGCCCAAAGGAAAGAACAGAACAAAGCCCCAGAAAAAGAACTAAATGAAATGGAAATAAACAACCCATCAGAGGCAATGTTCAAAAAACTGGTGATCAGTATGCTCAGCAAACTTACTGAGCACAGCAACTCACAAACTACACTTCATGAAATAAAAATCTACAGGGAACCAACGGTGAATTGAAGAAAGCTGGGATTCGGATCAACAATTGGGAACATAAGGGGAAAACAAACATTCAACCAGAACAGAAAGAAAAAACAAGAATTAAAAAAACAGAGAATAGTATTAAAAGACTCTGGGACAGCTCCAAAAGTACCAACATCTGAATCGTAAGATGCCAGAAGAAATGGAAGAGCAAGAAACTTTAAAACTTATTTGAAAAAATAATACAAGAAAACTTTCCTAATTTGGCAAAGGAAACAGACATACAAGTCCAAGAAGCACAGAGTCTCCAAGAAGTTGGACCTGAAGAGGACTACATCAAGATACATCATAATTAAAATGCCAAAAGTTAAAGATCAAGAGAATCTTAAAAGCAGAAAAAAAAAAGAAGAGTTCCTTCTGTAGGAGTTCCCATAAGACTGTTAGCTGATTTTTCCAAAGAAACTTGGCAGGCAAGATGGAACTGACAAGAAATATTCACAGTAATGAAAAGCAAGGACCTATAACCAAGATTATTCTATCTCGCAAACCTATCATTTAGAATGGAAGGGCAGATAAAGTGCTTCCCAGACAAAGTAAAGCTAAAGATGTTCATCACCAACCAATCCATTACTATACAAAATGTTAAAGGGACTTTAAGAAAAAAAGAATATCAAAACTATGAACGTTAAAAAGGTAACAAATTCACAACTATCAGCAAATCTAAAAACAAATAAAAACAAAAACAAACTAAGCAAACCAGAACAGAAACAGAATCACAGATACAGAGATCATATGAAGGTTGTCAGTGGAGAAAAAAAAGGAGGAAGTAGAATGGGGGAAAAGGTGCAGGGATTAAGAAGCATAATTACTAGGTACAAAATAGAAAGGGGGATGTTAAGAATAGTATTGGAAGCCCTGGCTGGTAGCACAGTGGTTAAGGCGCCGGCCTGCGAACCCAAAGGTCGCAGGTTCGATTCCCCAGCCAGGGCACATAACCAGGTTGCAAACCAGGTCTCCAGTCAGGTCTGTGGCTGGAGGCAGGTGAAAAGCAACCGTACATTGATGTCTCTCTCCCTCTCTGCCTCTCCCCCTTCCCCTCTTTCTAAAAATAATGAAATAAAATCTTTAAAAAAAAAAAAAAAAAAGAATAGTATTGGAGCCCTGGCTGGTGGCTCAGTGGATAGATGCCAGCATGTGAACCCAGGGATTGTGGTTCAATTCCTAGCCAGAGCACATGACCAGGTTGAGGCCAGATCTCCAGCCAGATCCGTAGCTGAAGGAAGGTGAAAGGCAACCATACAATGATCTTTCTCTCCCTCTCTGCCTCTCTCTGGAAATAATAAAAAAAATCTTAAAAAAAAAAAAAAAGAATTGTATAGGAAATAGAGAAGCCAAACAACTTACACGCACAACTCATGGGCATGAAATAAGGGTGTTGACTGCTGGAAGGAAGGTGAATACTGGGCAGAGTGGGTCAAAGGGGGAAAAATTGGGACAAATGAGTAACATAATAAGGTATATATTTTTTAAAAGTTGGATTATTTCAACAGCCTTTGTCTTAGGAGAAGATTAAACTTTCATACTGGGGCAGTGGTTCACTTTAAAAACACACATGTGAAAATTCTTTTTTAATCATAAGAATTAACTAATGCCCAAAATGCTGTCTTGACTCATAAGATCCATGAGTTCTTGACATCATCCAGACCTGCATCTACATGCAAGAATTTTTAAGGCATGTTTTTAAAAAGAAAAAGGACAGCCCTGGCTAGTGGCTCAGTGGACTGGCACCAGCTTATGAACCCAAAGGTCGCCTAGTCAGGGCATGTAACCGTATACTTCTAAGAAATGTAGGGGAAGGGGTTTAAAATATAGCAAATTACTTAAGAATAAAAAAGCATATATGCGGGACCACCAGATTCACTGTTCTAACACCTCCTGCATACCTGGACCTACCGCCAATTGCCTGTGTTTGCAGTTCCCTTGCTTTTCTACATGACACACACACATACAAACACACACACACATTTATGATCAGTAAGCTGTCTGGCCTGGCCTGTTCTTGAACTTCATACATACAAACAGAATAATTGTGTATGGAAAAATATCATTAATAAAAAAATAAAATAAAATAAACCACAGCAAGATACTCAACAAAAACTTTTATTTTTCCTTGACTTGACCTATTGATGATCTGACACCACTTATCACTTCCTCTTTGGTTTTGGCGACCCTGTCTACTTCCTGGAGTCTCTCCCAGTGCTGAATTGAAGGTAACCATCTGCTGAGCTTCAGCTCAACTGTCACTTCTCTGCAGATCTAGGATTTCCTACAGGCATCTCAAATGTAACATGTCTATGGGTGACTTCATCTTTTCTCTCACGACCCCTCTTCTTTTCTATATTCTCAAATTGTCATAATCCCATCCTGCCCACCCCTTCCCCTTCAATGAGTCAACTGACTTAGCAAATTTTCTCCCTTTAGTCTCTCTTACAAACATCCATTTTTCTATTTTTTATCTAGCTCCCAGTTCTTTTCTATCTCCCATCTATAGAAACTGATTTCTATTCTTATCTGTCTTCATTTGAATAAACATTGCTGACACAGACATACACAAAAATTTTTCCTTTTCCCATTTCCTAGTTACCCATCCAACCTCACATTTAAAGAAAAATGAATTAGGTGGAGAGAAAATGAGGCTGAGTACCATAAATAAAAGGTACAGTTATATTAGATGTCTAACAAAAAGTTTACATTCAAAATTGCCTAATATTCAATTACATCCCTTTAACGTAAATAGAATACCTTGTCTTAAAACCCAAAGATGCCAAGTACCTCAGACTGAATTATTTCTTTCGGGTAATTCATGCAATGCACTTAGTTTATTTTACAAATGCTGAGTAAATCACAAATAAGTAAAATGCGTTAGAGCAAAAATATTCTCAGATATTACTGAATGAATCTGTTAAGATACCATTTATTGCAAAAACCAGCCAGGAAAAGGTTTCACCTATGACTGCATTGTAAAAACTAAATAAATGAATAGTACTTACTGTGTGCTGTGGTCTAAATATGTGATTACTCGGTCTCCTTCTTCCTCTAAACGTTTACTTACATGGTTAAGATATTCTGGAACCTTCCAAACAAAACATTTAAACATGTCAGTAACAAAGAGTCTTGATTCTATCCCAGAACCTCAAATACTGTTTTCCTTATAAATCCTTTTTTTTTTTTTTTTTAAATAAACAGAAATATATATTCAAGCCCAATATTAACACAGATTAATAGGGGCAGAGGAGTGGCAAAGTGGAAACTGTATGCAGGGTAGGGTGAGTTTCCTTAAACTCAATTCTGGATATTAAAATTAACCTCTAGAACTAGGGCCAAGGCAGCACTGCACTGTCGTACCTACTCATAATAAAGTCCTGGGGACGATGTCAAAGGGCCCACCACCACTGAGCAGGTGAGCAGGAGAACCTGGGTCAGAGGTTACAGAGCCTAATGGCACTCCACGACCCCCACACAAAGGGGTCAGCAAAACTAATCAACAGACCAGCTGTTCTTTTGGGGATACCAAACAGCATGGTTGCAGGTGGTTTCAAAATGCACTTCATGTTTCCAGGGGCACAGGTGTCTGTGCTGTCACCTGATAGATAGTACATGGAAGGCTCTGTAATATAGGTCTTTGAGGTTCTGATCTAGTGGCAGCAGCTAGGCCTGGTATCTGACACGAAACTCCCTCTTCAAATCCACTGGGTTGGCCAAAAAGTTGTTTTTTCCGTAAGATGGCTCTAGTAGTGCTTAGCTGTCTTTAATTTCATTCTGAACAATTTTGTTAAGATTGTACTGTGACAGCTGTTTTATCAGCGTGTATTAAATAAATAAAAAAGTCAGCCCTGGCTGGTGGTACAATGGGTAAGGTGCCGGCCTACGAATCCAAAGGTCACTGGTTCAATTCCCCAGCCAGGGCACATATGAGGTTGCGAGCTAGGTCTCCAGCCAGGTGTGTAACTGGAGGCAGGTGAAAGGCAATCATACAACGATGTCTCTCTCCCTATCTGCTTTTCTCCCTTCCCTTGTCTCTAAAATTAATAAATAAAATCTTTTAAAAAAGAAAAAAGTGGTTTGCAAAGTTTTGTGCTGGGGATTTCTCACTGGACACTGCTCCATGCTTGGGTAGACCAGCTAGCATTGATAGCAATCAAATTGAGACACTGAGAACAATCAGTGTATGTCACAAGGGAGACAGGTGACATATTCAAAACATTCAACTCAATCCAGATATTGGTGAAAATTAAAAAACGTGCCTTTTATTTTACAGAAAAAACTTTTTGGCCAACTCAATAGGATGAAAGAAACAATGGTCAGGTTTATACTGCACAGTAACAAGTAACATTTGGGTGACAGTCCCCAGGGGCTTCCTCTAGAACTGTGCTCTAATGCCTGCAAAACAGGCTGCCAAGTGTTTTTGATTTGTATCACTGTTTTTCACATGGCTTTTTGGGTAATATTTTTTAATGTGTCACTTACTATTTTAATGTCAGAGTCATCTTTCATGTTTAAGATTTACTTTTTGCTTCAACGTAAGTTCCTTTATATACCTATCTTATTGGCTTTTTTCTTTTTTTATTTGGAGGAAGGGCAAAAAAAGTTTCTTAGGGAAAGAAGTTAAATCCTTGCTATTGTAAGAATGAGCCACTACTGGGAATTACAGCTAGACTGTAGCTTTCAAAAGATTTTCAATAAAACATCTGCATGTGTGAAAAGACAAACAGAAATTACTCTTAGATGCACATCTATAAACATGGAATTTAAGGCGGTTCAGAAACATTTCTTTGTCTCACCTCTCTCTCTTGCATTAACCTTTGGCCTTCTGCAGCATATAAGCAATTAGTTTCTTCCAAAAATTTCAGTTCAAACGAATCTTTATATACCTAAGAAATGAGCAGAGTCATTGACCAATTACAGTAAAGAAAGTATCTTTTGAAGTGTAGATGTACCCCAAGTTGTGAGGGAGCCACAGACGCAGTGCCCTGCACCAACAAGCTCCCTGTACCTGCCAGTCCTTTGCTGAGCCTTGCAGGCCAGCTCAGGTGCCTCCTGTGCAGCTGACCCCAAAGGCTTAGCTGACCTTGCATCAGCTGATGCCTGGCTGGCTAACCTCTACTCAGCTGACTGGGCCAGCCCAGCCCACTTCAGTGATCTCCTCTGAGAGTGCCACCACGTCCTTGTCCTTTTTCTAGGGAGCACTAGGCCCACGTTATAAAGGATCTTTCCTTTTGCGGCTCTAGGTGTTGTGTTAGTCTAAGAGTCATTCACCTTCCAGGGGTTAAAAAACAACAACAAACTCTCATATTTTTAACAAATGCTTATATGATTTTATTTTTTGCACTTAAATCTTTAATACATTCATTTATTTTGGTGTAAGCAGTTAGACAGGGATCCAATTTTCTTTTCTTATACACTACTAAAAGTTATTGGTAGTGCATTTGGAACAAGGAGATACTCACCTGAAGATCAGAGAGCATACTCAGCAGACTTCGCAATAAGCTTCGGTCAACAGCTTCCCCATTTCTTTCTTTTTCAATCAACAGCAGAATTCCATCAATAGTTTTACTCTGAACCATTTTATCACTAATAATATGGTTTCTAAATAGTTCTAATCCCATATCCCTGTACAGACAGTAAAAACAAACAAACTATATTTTAGTTTCATCTTTTGATGTTTTACTGAAGCTCTAGCTACATTATGAATGTATCTATTTATTTGCTAATTCTCTAAATCCACGTGTCAAGAGTTTTTAATTTTCATTTTTGGTCAGTCTAGTCTGCCTCGTATTTCCTTCCTTATCAAGGCTGTTATGCTTTCCTGGACTGGGTAGGCAACTGTTACATGAGGGGTGTTGAGGAACATCACTGAGAAATATAAGAACCTTGCAAACACCTGCTATTTCCAGCCCACAATTCACACCATTTTTCCTGAGAGCATGATCAGGGATGTTCAAGGCTTTAGGAACCCACCCTGCTCCGCTGCCCTCACCAGCCCTCTGTATCCTTTCCTTTTCCATCTCTGGCCCCTCTACAGAGCTTGTCATCCAACTGCTCCTCCCTGGCACTTGGTTCTCTTCTCTATTTGGCCTTTTCAATCAGATAACTGCTATTAAAATGTGACTTTAATTCAATTCCTCATCAGGGCACATACCCAGGTTGTAAGCCAGGTCTCCAGCCAGGTTCCCAGCTGGAGCCAGGTGAAAGGCAGCCATACGCTGATGTTTCTTTCCCTTTCTTCCTCCCTCCCTTCCCCCCTCTCTAAAAATAATGAATACAATCTTAAAAATGTGACTTTAAGTGTCCACCTTACTTTCTTAGTGCATTGCATGAAGAATTGAGGAGGAAATAATGCTATCAGCTACTATCCACAAAGCCATGTGACAACGGACTTTGTGCTTTGCTAAAATATTTCTCCAGATCCCCTAGGTGCCAACAAACATAAAGGGGACTGATACTCAGATCCCTGGGCCCAGACGGGGCTGCTGAAGGAGCAGCTCGGGGACACTGGTGGTGGCGAGTAGCAGCGATGGTGAGCAGGGTTAGTACCAGCGGTGGTGGCGGTGCTGCTGGCCACCGATGGTAAGTGGTAGTAACAGTGGATGGTGGTAGTGGCCAGCACTCCACACGGTGGTGAGTGCTGGTTCTGGGGAGCCCCACCTGCGTTGGAGAACCTCCTCCTACACTGTGCCCACAATCACAATGGCCCTTGCCTGTTTCTTGGAGGAGCTATTGATCACAGTCGTCCATGAATTTCAAAGACGAAGCAGTAAAGCCCAGTGGGCAGCATCACCTGGGTTTGAATCCTGGCCCCCTACTCACACACTTGCAGTGACTCCAAGGCAAGAAACTTAACCTTTGTGGGCCCGTCCTTCCATAACACTAAATCACACAAATTACTTTACATCTGTAAAACAGTTCACTTCAGACCAAGCACGTACCCATTGCGTAGGAGGTCCTGCCTGCTAGAATCTTCTTCCTAAAATCTAAATTTCAGTTTAAAGTTTCAGGAGCAGCCTACTAACAGCCACCAGGGTATTTCATCTGTCTCACCTTTCCCATTCTCCCACAAACAGCACATTCTGGGCACGCTGCTGTCTTCTTTCCAGAGTGGGCTTCCCTTCTCTACTGCCCCTTTCCATCGTAGCTACCTAACCATTCCTGCTCATTCTGCAGAGCGCGGGCCAAGGCTTGCTCCTCCTTCCTTGCCCTTTCCTGTGCATTTCTTGCACACCTTCACCATGATTCTTGTACTACACATCATGCTCAGGTTTTCTACCAGTTGCAGAGGACTGAGTGTGGTAGTTTACTTTATGCACTAAGCAACATTTATAATTTACATCATGGTTGTTATAAACAATGTTTATAAATTAAGAGTTCGGACTAGGTACCCCGACAACCCAGGAACAGCAACTTATTTGAACCCCATGCCTCTATCTATAAAGGAGAGATAACAGTTACCCCTTTTAGAGCTGTTCTAAGGATTATTAAGTAAATTGGTAGGTATTGAAGCACTTGGAAAAGGGCTTTGCACAGAGTAGGAGCTATGTGATATTCTATTATCAATTTTACCATCCTTATCATTCTCTGAATAAAGGCTATCATTTCTGTGCAGTGCCTGCTTTATTGTGGACATGCTGAGTGTCTAGCATGAGATGCGTAGGAATCAAGAGAGATACGATGAACAAAGGGAGAAAGTGGTATTAAGGGGAGACTTTCAATAAAGAGAATGTCCAAAGCTGCAAAAATGTTATATTATATAAAGACAAAAAAAAAAAAAAAAGTACCTATAAGGTCTCGTAACCAAGAGATCATTGATATGTAAAACAAGGGCAGTTTCCACGTGGTAAAAGGAGAAATCACATTGCTTAGGGTTAGGATGAAAAAAATGGTGAGGAAGTTGGAAAAGAAAACTTTTAAAAGAATTTAGGCTTAAAGGTAATGAGAAAGTACATCACTTCTGAACAGGTGAATGAACTTCAACATCAACGAAGGAAGAATCCAAGGATGGGATTAAGGACACCTTGTTCATGTCAGCTAGGGCTTCCCGGAGGCAGCAGTGGGGACTTTGGGAAGGTGGGTGGAGAGGTAAAGAGCAGAGGAACGGCTGTGGAAGTCAGTGACTCGGGACAATATGAAGCGGGAGGGGGGTTCTAATTAATACCATCCCTAAGATGATATGTGAACAGGCTGAAATGACAAGCCTTGATATTCTGAATTAAACTAGGCCCCTGTGCCCTTGGAGGGTCAGCAGGATAGTGGCACTGGGGCTGGAGGTGTGGGGAGTTAGGACCTCAGGGGTCATAACCTCACCAGCAGTTGTAGTCTTTCTGTTTCACCAGAGCACTGGATGGAACCATTCCAGGTCCAACTCCAGCCATAAGAAAAAGCAACTGAGCCCCCCAACTTCTCTCTCAGACTTCAGATGATGGTGAAGTCCAGAGCCTGATCACAAACGTGGCTTCACACAGTACTTGTGCACTTGCCTGGTGCCTCCGCTGGGCGCTCGCTGCCAGCTGGAAAACAAGCTAGAACCTGCTCCCGGAAGGCAGCTCGTCCCAGCTCCACCCGTCACCCTCACTGCTAATGGAGACACTCCAGAGCTTAGATCCACCAGATACGTGCACCAGTGATTTTGGCTGGTATGAAGATAAATGACCACATTATGCCATCAAATTAATCAGCAAAAGACGTAAGTCAAACATGTGATTTTAGTCACAACAGCAGATGCAGCTCTACTGACTAGGACACTCACCAGATAGAAGGAAGCATGGAATTCTGAAGCACATAAGTGCGATCCAAAAATAAGAAAATACTTCTGATCATGATCTGGAAAAAAATGTATGTTATCTTACAAACAAAATATTCAAGATTAGGCCATCTGAACTATCGCTGTGCTAGGTGTCTCAAACCTAACAATTGTTTCTTGATGAAAGATGTTCCCCGTCAAGACCTTCAGGATTTATTTTTTTCCCTTAAATTTAATTGTTCCCTCTCGATGTTTGTTTTTCATCTATTTTATCCAGAAATCTGATTGTAGGGATTTAAAAACACTTAGCTTAAAAGATAGCTTTGAAATCTGGTCATTTCCTGACTGATACGGTAAATCTAATTAGACTGAGGTGCTGCTCTAAGCTTTTTAAACAATTCTTGTTGCATCTGAATGAGGCTCCACTTGGACTCTACTCGGCAAGCTGATCAAGGCGGACAGTTCATCAGCTGCTCCCTTTGCTGTGCTAACATGCACACTGTAACCCTGTAATTCTCCTACCATGGAACATAACAGACTCTGTTGCAGAGGTTTGCTTACACCTGTAAGCAAAACCTTCCCAACAGACATTTATCTGTTCCTACCATCCACCAGGTGCCTGGCCCAGAACAGAGACACATTCATTGTCCCCTACCTACTTCATTTAGGAAACAAAAAGAATTCAACCTACTTGGGAAAGCTATTGATACTATCTTCCCCCCTGTTATGTAATGAATAGTCAAGTCACACTACAAACTCATTTAAGTAAAATCAACTAAGAATCAATACATTTACAAAAGCCTATGACTTCAGTTGTCTAGTTATAGTAAAGTTTTAGAATTTAGGCTTGATTATCAGTTATAAACTGGGATTAAGGAAAAACTTTAAAAAACATTCAGGAGTTATGAGCATTGTGAACTATCTATCATCTGTCCGGGCAGTTTGAACACCATGCTAGCAGCCAGCCCATTCTGGATGGGCTCAGTTCACCTTCCCTGATTGTCTCTACTCTGTTGTCCAAATACGTTGGAGTTGGAGAACAGCATTTGACCCCAAAGAGATTGCCCCAATCCGAACTTCCCTATCTCAGCTCACAATCTGGCCCACACCTACCTTAGGTGGGTGAGGGGAGATGGATGAGGCCATGCTTTGATAAAAAGAAAACAAAAAAAAAGATAGCTGCATTAAAAGAGGACACATACTCCCAGCTACTCAAATCTCTAAACAAGAGACTGAATAAAATCAAAGAGAGAGTGAGATGAGACATAAGAAAGTGGTGCCGATGAAGATCTGATTTGGGGAGAGCGTATCATGTATAAAATCAGTATTAATAAAGTCAATATGCTTACCATTTGTCTGCAATGATCTTGCCAGCATTTGTTAATCTTCTTTAAAAATAAAACACTATCTAGTGAGTCTGTGCAGACCTGCTAAGGAAAACTTCAGAAATGTTGGGCAATGCAATTGCAATTTTAATTTCAGCTCTCTTCACCACAGAATACTACATACTAATTGGCAATCAAGACCAGAAGTTAAAAACCATAGATACAGTTTTTCATATTTCCACATCTCATAACCTAGTTGTAATTATCCCTGCCTGCACTCCCCTGTTTTTCATCTCACCCCCTCCTTTCCAGTTTCCCTTCCTTCTAGAACTTTACTGCCGGATTACTTTCAGAACCCTGCCAGATGAAACTAACAACCAGGCTTCATGGACCTGGATGACTGAACCAAAGGCCCTATCCCAGTAAGGACAGAACTTGACCTAATCGTGTACCTGAGCTGCTAGAGACGCTGTCCTAGGGGGAGGAAATGGGTCAATTATTAATAGCACTGGCAGCCATTGAAAAACGGCCAAAGTTTAACTTCTAGTCTCAATGAAATCTATAAGAAGTCTCATTCACGCACCAAGTTAGGAACACTCAAAATACTCTCGTAGTGCGGGGGGGATGTCGGGTTGCGGGTCATACCGAACACAGGCTCTTAGAGCAAACCATGGCTAAGTGGCTCGAGTACTGCCTTCACAGGTTTTTCGGAAAGCCAAAGTTTCTTACTTGTGCTCATTTAATATTTGTACAGATGAACACAACTGCATGTTGAAGTGGAAAGACATGGGTGTCCTAGGCTTCAGTCCTGCTCCACCCTTTTTAGCTCTACGACACTGGACAAACGAGGACCTTTCCTAGGCCTCAGTCTCTCCGTGTGTAGCAGAACACACGTATCAGAGCTGTTGTGAGGTTATATATAAAATTTTAGCATGTAATGAGGAGAAAAAACATACCAGCCAGGGTGTGACATGTAAATCAGATAGTCATTTGAATTCTTCAATTGGTGAAAGGTCTGACAGAAGGAGGGGTAGCCAGCAGAGGCATGACACCAGCCAGGACTTTAGGAAGGAGACTGACGGGTACATCTGTATCCATGTCATACCAGTAAGGGTAGCTGCCACAACCACCGTGGTCCTAGCCAAACATCTTGGTTCCATAAGGCTTTGCCAACATATTAAACATAGATAGCAATAGCAAAGATACAATAGTTTGATGATTAACAAATTATTCTGGAAGAACTCTGTTATAATTGTTCAAAATTGTAATAGCTCACTGTATTAGAACCTTATACAGACTGTCTGGAAAAACAAAGAACCGGTCACAAGCACGTTTAGACAGGTGCCACCGTGGCAGCGACTCCGCGGTTCTGGCACTCAGCTTGGGGCGGACAGCCCGGCCAGTCTCCACGTGCACTTGCACAGTCTGCAAGGCCACACAGGGTTAAACCCACACCAGCCAGCTGACGCCACTGGCTGGCTCGGGTGCTCCAACTAAGCAAGACAGCTCTGCCCAGTACAGGGTTTCATCAGGCTAGAAGAGTCCAATGTGAAGGGTTTGTTAAACAAATGATACGTTTCTTTAAAGAGTTGTGTAAAGCAGTATATATCTTTAATAATTTTTTGCCATTTCCCATGGGAAAAGAGTGTGAAAAGGTAGGTTAATACCACAGTGAGACATCCATTGAGCTCCACACCTTCTAAATATCAAAACCAATTTCAGACCCAAAGGTGTAACAGCAGCCAAAAAGCTGCACGAGTACTCTTAGGATGTAAGATGTTCAGGCATGCTGACAGCGTGACAACAGTTTATTCTTCAGATAGGTTCTCCCACTACCATACTTTTTATCTTTTCAGAGAAAAGCCTATCCTGGTTAAAGAAGCTATATACGGTCAGCCTACTGTGGTGAGTTAGGCCAGTCTTTAAATAACAGAAATCCAGGGGCAAAATGTTTATAATATATCATGAAAAAACTAGTATATCTATCTGTGATTACAATGATTTAAACAAAATAAAAACAAGACAGTACTTACAATGGAGTAGAAAATAAGTCCTATTTTTGCCCATTTTCTAAACCAGGTTATCCGCTTTTCTAATCCCTGACAACCCTCATCTAAATTAGGTCCCTTTGTTATAATCGCTGATAACAACATTCAGTTTACAGTATTTAATGACTGTCTCCCTCAGTCCACAAAGCCCAGGGCAGCAGGAACTACGTCATGTTCACTTCTGAACCCCGGCACTAACCCAGGGCCGCTCTCCCGCTCTGTGGTCTTGGGCCTTCCAGCTAAGAAGAATAACTGTAACTTGGGAGTTCTGCGCAAATGTTCAGAGCTTAGCCTACTGCCAGCAAGTGCTCCATGTGTGCCCACTGCACACCAGTCAGATGAGTACGGGCAGAGTCTTTATAAAGAAGCCCAAAGCCAGCTGTCATCAGCACAGGGTGAAGACATGCTTAGAGGAAACAGTGCAGCTTCATGATTTCCCTAGAAGCATCCTATGCATCTATCTCTCTGTTCTGAGTACTATAGTTTTTATGTGTGATCGATCATTGATACCCCAGGCTAATTGCCACTTCTGTGGCTAAGTAAATCTGCATAGCTGTAAACTTACATCAGGGAAGGAAAAAGTGACTTCTGTCCATAGTTATTTACAAGTTTAGATTCCCCTTTGTTTTGGGGAAAGTTATATTGAAAGGGGCAGAATTTATCAAACATATGAACAACTGAATAATGGTAACCCAAGAAAATAACAACAGGTGACTCAATTCCACAGGAGTCCTGTATACCTGACCTGTTTAACTTAGGAAGGGCTTCCTGAACTCCCGGATGTTGACTTCAACAGCAGCATACAACCAATAAAGTAGGTAGCAGTTCTTGAATCACAGAAAATGCTGGGACATCCCAGAGTAAGAGAAATGTGAATATGCTTAACTCAGAATATTCCAAGCCCAGTGAGAATCTGGGCATCTGCAATAGCACTAACACTTAGCCGCTGTAAGATCAGGACAGGTTACAGACCTCTTTCAGCAAGACAGTGTTCCTCATCAGCCATCTCTGTCCCTGGTGCACCACATTACCTCTGCACTGCCAAACTCTCACTTAGGCAGGCTGGTCGTTCTTTATATCCCAGGACCTTTAAAAACTCTTACCACATTGTTTCATAAATGTGCATCTTCACATTTCTGTTGATCCCGTTGGAGTGGAAGTTCTGAAGGACCAGAATCCCATTTCACTCATGTTTCCTTTTTCCGTGACCTAGCACATGGTAAATACTTACTAAATGAATGTGTACAGTCTCTGGTGTATTTGCTAATCCATCTCATCATTCTGTTAAAGTGACTTTCCTAAAATACAGCTAAAATATGTTGGATTCCTGCTTTAATTACTTGTGAGGACTCTGAGATGCACACCGATTTAAGTCCAAATACTTATGATGTACATAAACATTCACATCAAGCTACAACCCAGCATTTACACCCTCCAATTTCGCCAATTCTCCCAGGTTACAGCCATACCACAATGATCCAGGTTTTCATAAAAAGCCTTTCACACTCTGCTTTCTGATGCCTCTTTACTCTGTAGCTGGCTAGAATCTACTCATCCTACAAGATGCAATTCAAGTGTTACTTCCTGTGGGCAGTTCTTGTCCTTGACTCTAACAATTTAAAATTCTGAACTCCCAATGCCTCACGTTAATAAAGCACACCTTTAACCTGGTAGTGTCTTTTTTCCCTTTCTTCTTTCATGAAATAGTAATTTTTATTATCATGGCTTTGTCACAGCATCAAGAAAATAAGGTAATTCCCTTGCATCTACCATAGCAGTTACTTCCTGGAGGATAAAAATCAGATATGATAATTGTCCAGGAAACAGGAAGTACTTATTAAATGACTGAGTTAATGAACACATTCATGTAACCCACAGCAGAGGATTAACTGGCAGGAGGATAATTTGATCAGATAATCAGAAAAAGTCTTCAAGTAAACTGGGATAACTGAATTATCAGACCAGCTTATTCTTACAACTTCCTGTCTTGGATAGAAAATTTGGGAATCTGCTGATGACTTCAAGCAAGCCTGGGAGTCAGGCTACGGGATTCCTGGGGCAGCCAGTGTGTCTTTAGAGAATGCCTCTAAGATGTGGTACACACTGACCAGGGTCCAAAAGGCGGAAAGGGTGGTCATCATTAGGATGGAGCTTTGCCAGATACTGTGGAGGTGTATTTACAGATACCAATACAACAGAACCAGAATGACTTCACTGACCCATTTACAGGGAGAAGCAGACTATAAATATTATCCTAAACTGTGATATCTCACTCTGGACCTGGACTTTGTCATCATGAATAATAATTAAGAGCCTCTATACCAGAAAAGAGCTCCTGCGACTGCCAAGGGAGATTTCAGTAAACTAAACACTTCAGTTTCTCAATGGGAGAGAAAAATTCCTTCAGCCAGAAAAAAACTTAGAAATGAGTACGCTCCAACTACCTAACTTCACAAATGAAGAAACAGAAGCATAGAAAAGTACAGCCACAGACTGTCTTCAATTATAAATCCACATTCTATACTAATGGGAAAGCCTGAGGAGCTAGATGGAGGCCCAAGCTGTAAAGGACTGTCTACAAGATGCTAAGATCAGTTTCCCTGGCAGTCATCTGGTCACATGGCAAAATTAGTGGCAAAATTCTAAGTTGCCCCTGCCTGTAACCTCCTCCCCTTGATGTGAGTGGGGCTGTGAATACAGTGGGTTCCATCACATAAGGCTCTGTCTTAGCAGATCAGAGGTGGATTTTCCTGTAGACCCAGAAGAAGCAAATAATCATGTTGTCCGAGAAGGTGCCTCATAAAAAGAAACCAAGGACAGCCTCAGCGCACTGAAAGCTAGCTTAGTTCTACAACTGAAGGAGTGAATTCTGCCAACACCTGAATGAGTCTGAGGACAACTTGATTTCAGCCTTGAGACTCTAAGCAGAGAACCCACCGACCAAAGCCACTACTCTTGACCTATATAACTAGTGGCCAACAAATGGGTGTTGGTTTACATAGCCAAGTTTGTGGTAATTTGTTGCACATCACAGAAAACTAATATAGGTGGGTTCTTATAAGGATAAGGTTAGCGGATCTCAAACTTTAAGGCATTTCTCAGGACTTTTCCTAAATACTTAACCAGATTCAACGAAAAGACACTACTTTACTTTGATCAGATCAGCAAAGTGATATAAATTCTACTTAAAGAAAATCTATTATATTGGGTCGCATGAAGCAAATGTAAGGTTTTTGCTCCATAAATAAAAAGGAATTTAGAAAGCCATTGTTTTATTATAAGGATACTCATTAGTTCTTTATCCTATTAATGTTCAGTTTCAAAGTACTTAGGTAATGAATATTAACTTCATGAGACAACAAAAGGATATTCTCTAAACTGAAGAATTTGTGCTTGGACATGATCTTCACAGACCTGGCGGAGCTGCTTGTAAAGTGTTGGGGAAACTTTATGAGAACAGAGATTTTCAACAGCCTAAAAACAAAACAAAACAAAGTTAATTAATTAATTTTCAACGAGTAACAGATTATTCTTTAAAAGACTTATTTATATGTACAACTATAATAATAACAAAAGCACTTATGTAATTATATGTAGCTATAATCATTTATATGAAGCAGCCCCCCATACTTACGTTACCTACAAATAAGCTATTATAAAAATTTAAGTCTAAGCCCTGGCTGATGGCTCCATGGAATGGCACCAGCCTGCAAACCCAAAGGTCATTGGTTTGATTCTGAGTCAGGGCACACAACCAGGTTGCAAGCCAGGTTTGTAGCTGGATGCAAGTGAAAGGCAACCATACATTGATGTTTCTCTCCCATCCCCTCTCTCTAAAAATAATAAAGAAATAAAATCTTGGGGAAAAAAATTAAGCCTAGAGCAAGTACTGTTGAAACACTAGAATCTAATAATAGCTTAGTAAAAATGGTACTTCACAATCTTTATACCAAACATGGATCTACCACCACATCTATGACAGTCCTGTGATACCTAGGATCCCTGGTGGTATGCCTGTACTGTATTTGAGCATCTTACGATGCATTTTTTTCCCCTTACTGCAATAGTTCCTCAACCTCGCTGCTCACAAGTTACCCGGGGATTTTCTAGATGCTCTCATTCATTCATCTGAGGTGGGGACCACAGGAATGTATGTGAGTTCACTGTGATGATTATAATGTGAAACTAGGGTAGGAAATCAGGCCCTCAGTGACCATGTTCCAAACAGGTAGGAAAATAACAATAAACTTCAGTTACTTTTACTTTTATTAATGAAATAATTCTGTTTATAATAAGTGGAAGACAAACAAGTCCCAATGTCTGGGTGACACACAGTAAGGCTGAATTGTTTCCTATTAACTTTTCTGTAGGCGAGATATACAATTTGTTTGTCTTAAATTAACAAGAAAACACGTTCCTAAGGCAGAAACATTTTTCTTAAAATAGTTTTACCTACACCAAAGAAATGTTTGTATATTCTTATCAGTTCTAATAAAAGTTTCCTTTCAACTCTCATGTATAAAACTGGCATCTCATTCAATCCAAATATGAAACACTATTAACAGAAATGTAGTTTTTCTGGCTAGTTTTGAAGCATTTAAAAAATATGGAGGATACAGACTTGTGGCCAAGATGGAGGCACCTCCTTCCACAACCATAAGAAGGATTACATCTATCTCAAAACAAAAAACCAGAACTACCAGAAAATTGAAGTGCATGGAAGTCCAAAAAAGAGATAAAGAGGTAATACTCATCCAGATAGGTAAAAGGGCGGAGACAGAGAGCTTGGGTGGAGAGGATGGAGAGGGGCAGTGGCGGCAGATGGCTAGCTGAAAGAGCAGTGGCACATTATAAAAGCTGGGAGGAAAACTGGGGAGTGATCCCAGTCCCAAGCCAGACCACATAGCTCACAGTTCCAGCGATGGGAAAAGTAAGCCTCACTGCTTCTGACTATGAAAACCAGTGAGGGTTGGGGTGGTGAAATAAACGGCCAGTCTCTCAGCAGAGTCCATTTAGAGGCCCCCACAGTCCTAGAATGTACACAAACCTACCCAACCTGGAAATCATCACCAAGGCAACAGCTAGAGCAGAGGGGTGCCAGTCACATACAGAAGTGAGTGAAGTGACTCAAAAAGGGGCAAGTGCTGAGCGAGCAGCACTGTTCCCTTTCTGACCCCTCCCTCACAAACAGTGACACAATGTGGTAAAACAGGTCACCCAGGACTGATGAATAACTCAGGTTCTGCCCCTTACAATGTAACAGGTACAACAGCTCTACCTAAGACACAGAGGTAAACCAGGAGCCTGTCAAGTTGAGGAGACAGAGAAGTATGGGCCAAAAGAGGGAACAGATCAAGGAAAGACTGAGCAACAAGGAGTTAGTCAACCTAACTGATGAAGGGTTCAAAACACTGGTCATAACAATGTTCACAGAAATGAATGAGTATGGCAATGCATAAGGGAAGCAGAGAAGGCTACACTAAGTGAAATGAAGAAAAATCTACATGAAACCAATGGTGAAGGGATGGAAACAGGTTCAAATCAATGATTTGGAACATGAGGAAGAAAACAGTCAACCAATACAGAATGAAGAAATAAGAATTGAAAAAAAAGAGAGGCTTAAGAACCTCTGAGACAACTTTAAATGTACCAACATCCAAATCACAGGGCTGCCAGAAGGAGAAGAAGGACAGCAAGAAAAAGTAATACACAAAAAATTCCCTAATTTGGCAAAGGAAATAGTCATACAAGTCTAGGAAGCACAGGGTCCCAAATAAGCTAGACCCAAAGAGGACCACACCAAGACACTTGCAGACAAGAAGTGACTGGCAAAAAGTATTCCAAGTGATGAAAAGCAAGTACCTAAACCAAGATTACTCTATCCAGCAAAGCTATCATTGAGAATGGAAGGACAGATAAAGTGTTTCCCAAGGTTAAGCTAAAGGAGTTCATCATTACCAAGCTCTTATCATATGAAATGTTAAATGGACACATTTAAAGAAAAGAAGATTAAAACTATGAATAGCAAAATGACAACAAATTCACAGCCAGTAACAAATGAATCTAAAAAAACAAAAACAACTAAGCAAACAGTTATAACAGGAACAGAACCACAGATATGAAGATCGTTTGGAGGGTTATCAGCTGGGAGGGGGAATGGTGGGAATGGGGGAAAGGTGCAGGGATCCAGAAGCATAATTGGTAGGTACAAAATAGACAGGGAGCCGTTAAGAATAATAAAGTAATTGGAGAAGCCAAAGAACTTATATGCATGACTCATGGACATAAACTAAGGAGTGAGGCAGGATCGCTGGAGGGAAGGGAAGTACTGAGCAAAGGGAGGCAAAGGGGAAAAACATTGGGACAACTGTAATAGCATAATCAATAAAATATACTTAAAAATATGAACGATATAGAATAGAACCACTTTAGAATCTGAATTTAATTCAATAATATATTCCCAAGGGGAAAAAAAACATAACTTAAAATTTTAAAGACAGTCATGGTTGCAACACTTAATCACAATAGTTAATATTAGAACTGGCAAATACCGTAATTACCACAATATAAAACACATGCAGCCCTGGCTGGTAGCACAGTGGATAAGGTGCCGGCCTGCGAACCCAAAGGTCGCAGGTTCGATTCCCCAGCCAGGGCACATAACAAGGTTGCAAACCAGATCTCCAGTCAGGTCTGTGGCTGGAGGCAGGTGAAAAGCAACCATACATTGATGTCTCTCTCCCTCTCTGCCTCTCTCCCTTCCCCTCCTTCTAAAAAT
>PVIW01001303.1:0-275582 GCA_004026585.1 Noctilio leporinus | reverse complement strand
TTTTTTAAAAAAAAAAAAAAAACACATGCATATTTACAAGGGCCAAAAGAGAATGTGAAATAATGATAATAATCTTAAATTATAAACTCTAGCAAGCTTATTGTAAGTATAGCAACAAAAAAATAAAATCTTTCTCTTACGTTTTCTTACTACAAGAAAAAGGGATTTCTACCTACATTTTGTTTTTACTTCCTCCAAGTGTTTTCTCAAAGTCTTCAATTCCATCTCTTTCTAGTCATGACTATATTTTAGTCAAAGATCTACTATCATTTTCTGTCCTAAAAACTTTAGGATAACCATCCTTTGGTCGAAGCTGGCTTATGGCCTGTTGCCACTAGTAAAGCATTCCTACAGAAGCACTTTGCAGCAAGCCAGCCCCAATTTTCCAATGAATTTCCCTGCCTAGTTAGCCTAGATCTAGCTGGTTTTAAGAGATGGAGGTTCAGAGACATGTTTGTTGCAGGAACAAGACACTGACCA
This sequence comes from Noctilio leporinus, assembly GCA_004026585.1. Taxonomy (NCBI): domain Eukaryota; kingdom Metazoa; phylum Chordata; class Mammalia; order Chiroptera; family Noctilionidae; genus Noctilio; species Noctilio leporinus. The sequence goes on along the minus strand of PVIW01001303.1, from coordinate 275,102 downwards.
CAAGCGATGATATTTCACAGGCAAGCTAAATTAGCATTCTAGGTAAAGGCTTCTGACTTTGGGTTCCAGATGGTGGCGTAGTAAGACCCTGAGCTCACCTTCTTTAACTGACACCCAAACTACAACTACATGTAGACCAGTGATCTCTGAGAATGATCTGAAGACTAACACAACAGATTTTTCTGCAACTATAAAGAAAAACCACGCCAAGTCAGAAAGGATAGGGCAGGACTCAGTCTAGCTGGGACCCACCCTACCCAGCAGTCTCTGTGCAGTGACCCACAAGTGACAGGGATACCACAACTGTAGAGTTCCTACCTAAAAGTGAGGGGGCCAAGCACCACCCTGGGGGAACTGCATCAGGAAAAGAAGCCCCCGTAACATCCGGCTTTGAAAACCAGTGAGGCTTATACCTGGCAGAGCCAAAGGGCTGTAGGAAACCAAGGCTGCACTCTTTCAGAGTCCCAGTGCAGAGGCAGAAGTCTGAAAAGCACACGGGGTCATACACAAAGGTGATAGATATATTGACTAATTTTAGGGCATGTGCTGGAGAAATCTGTTGGAGTTTTTTCCAGTGTCAAAAGTGCTGGTGGGTGACAACCCCCTTTTTCTTTACTCTCTTTCTTTCCAACTGGTCTGACGCTGGCAGGCGCCATTTCTGATATTTTCTATTAACCTTGCTAACACTGTTCACCCACCCTGGCGTTCTCCTGACGACCCACCCAGGCAGGCACCCCTCTAAAGTGGCTCCTACCCCACCACACCCTGTGGGAAGCCTCAGTTGGCACCAGTGCACAGCAGTGTGCCCGCAACAGTTGAGGCTGGGGCTTGCAGCCAGCCACACTGAAGGCTAGTCCTGCACACCCACATTCTTGCGACAGCTGCTGCCAGGCCTCACAGCCAACTGGCCCAGGGACCAGCCTCACCTGCTGGTGTCCAGGGCAATTGTGTTCCACCCACAACAGGAGACCACACTTGTCCACACAGGGAATACCTCTGGAGAGCCTGGCTCTGGTGGCAAAGGGGGGATTCTACTATTGAGACCCACAAAAGACACCTTCTAAATAGGACTACCCCTTTCAAGACCAGGAGACATAGCTGATCTATGTAATAATAGAAACCAACAGGCAAAATGAGGAAACAAAAGAATATGTTCTGAAAACTAAAATAAAATAACCTAAGACAAAACTCTAGAAAAGGAACTAAGCAAAACAGGTAAGCTGTCTACTAGCTTACAGGGTTCAAAGTGAAAGTCATAAAGATGCTCATCTGCAGACAGGTAGATAAACATTGTAAAAAAGAACCTATCAGAACTGAAGAATTCAACAATACACTAGAGAAAATAAAAAACAGATCGGTGATCAGGAAGACAGGATAATGGAAATCACCCACCCAAATGGAAGATCAAAAAGAAAAAAAGCCCTGGCTGGTGGCACGGTGGATAAGATGCTGGCCTGTGAACCCAAAAGTCGATGGTTCATTCCCCAGTCAGGGGAATTGCAACCAGGTTGCAAGCCAGGTCTCTAGCCAGGTCTGTGGCTGGAGGCAGGTGAAAGGCAACCATCCATACATTAATGTTTCTCTCCCTCTCTGCCTCTCTCTGAAAATAATAAATAAAATCTTTAAAAATAAATAAAGTCTTTTATTTAAAAATAATTATAAGATGACAATAGCATTAGGGACCCCTGGGACAACTTGTTTATGTCAGAAGCATACTTCTGTTTACATTGGAAGGAAAAGAGAGAAAGGGACAGAAAACCTATTTGAAGAAATAATGGCTGTTAAACTTCCCTAACTTGGCAAAGGAAATAAACATCCAGATCCAGGAGACAAGAGTCCCCAAACAAAATGAACCCAAAGAGACCCACAACAAGACACATCTTAATTAAAATGTTAATAGTTAAAGGCCAAGAACTGTAAAAGTAGCATGAGCAAAACAACTAGTTACATACAAGGGACTGCTCATAAGACTAAATGCTAATTTTTCAACAGAAACTTGCAGGCCATAAGGGAGTGACACAATTTTATTTAACAAGATGAAAGGGAAAATCCTACAACCAAGAATGCTCTGTTTGGCAAGGTTATCATACGGAATTGAAGAAGATAGTTTCCCAGACAGGCAAAGGCCACAGGAGTTCATCACCACTAAACTAGCATTACAAGAAATATTTAAGGGAATTCTTTAAGTGGAAAAGAAAAGTCCAACCAGAAATAAGATTAAAAAAATCTCTATATTAGAGGGAAACATACAGTATAGTAAAGGCAGCAGACTAACCACTTAAAAGCTAGTATGAAAACAAATTGGCAATAGTACAGACCTATCAATAATTACTTTAAATATGAATGCACTAAGTGCTCCATTCAAAAGACATAGGGCGAACGGAATGAATTAAAAAACAAGATCCTTATTTACAATGCCTTCATGAGACTCACTTCGCACTGAAACACACACAGAGACTGAAAGTAAAGAGATGGAAAACTATTAAAAAAAAAAAAAATCAGCCTTGGCTGGTGTGATTCAGTGGGTCTGAGTGCCAGCCTGTGAACCACAGGGCTGCCGATTCAATTCCCAGCCAGGGCACATGCCTGGGTTGTGAGTCAGGTCCCCAGTTGGGGGCATGCGAGAGGCAAAAATATTTTTTTAAAAAAATGGAAACAGAAAAATAAAACTGAAATAGTAAAACTGAAAAAAAACCTGTTTTATACCAGACAAAACAGGTTTTAAAACAAAGGCCCAGTTGGGGGCATGCAAGAGGCATCCATGCATTGATGTTTCTCTCCCTCTCTGCCTCTCTCCCTTCCTCTCTCTCTCTGGAAATAATAAATTTTTAAAATCTTTAAAAAGAACTAATAAAACAAAGGCTACAAGAAGAGGCAAAGTAGGACCTAGCAACTCCACTTTTGGGCACTTATCTGAAGAAAATAAAATACTAATTCGAAAAAATATTTGCACCCCTATGTTCGATGTAGCATTATTTACAATAGCCATGATATGGAAGCAACCTAGGTGTCTGTTAATAAAAGAATGGCTAAAGTGAGATACACAGATATAGACACACACACAGAAATAATACTTACCGATGAAAAATAGTGAAATCTTGCCATTTGTGACAACATGAATTCAGAGGGGATTAAGGTAAGTGAAATAAGTCAGCAAAGGACAAATACTGCATCATTTCACTTTTATGCGGAAACTAAAAAACTAAACAAATGAAGAAAAAATGACTCATAAATATAGAGAACAAACTGATAGTTGCTCGAGGGCTGAGCAATGGGGAATGGGCAAAAAGGTGAAGGGGGTTAAGAGGCACAAACTTATTAAGCCACAGGGATATGAAGTACAGCATAGGGAATATAGTTAGTAACATCACAATAACTTTGTATGTTAATAGATATCAAATCACTATGTTAAACACCTGAAACTAATATATTATTGTGTGTCAACTATACCTTAATTAAAAAGAGCTTTATATTCCAGAATGAAAAATTTTTAAAAAGGAAAAACAACTATTATCTTTAATCACTGCAGTAAGTATACAGGTGTGGAAGAGGGGAGGCATACATCTGAGGAAACTGCATGAGCCCAAGGAAAGACTATTAAAACAAGACTATCTATCTTAGCCTCTAGCCGAATCAACTTGGAAAAGTCATTTAAATTCTCTACACATAAATTTCTACTTGCTTGCAACTAAGTCTATTCTTACTTCAATTTTACATAAGTACTGCGAATTTTGGTTATAAGTTTATAATTCAATATATTCTAAGTCATTTTCCAAATATATTAACTTGCCAGCACTAAGGGAAGCCTTTCGTATTTTATAAACCTCATAAATACATTTTACTTATGAAATAAAAATGATAAATTTAAGAGATACTATTTCAATATATATTAAATTTTCCCTTGTTTGGATCTAGCTCTCAATAACAAGATGTAACACCAAAATATAAACAAAAAATCCCAGGATAACCCCATGACAAATGCTGTTGCTACAATAGTTAATCATTAGAGAATCCCACAACATAACTATTACAAAATAAGTTTTTAATATTATACATGAAGAAAATGCATTGCTTTGGTAAAAATTAGGATAAGCTTAGTGTTGCATGTCCTTCACAGAACATCTTATTAGAACCATTTTCTGAACGCTCTAATTCCTGAATCAGGACAATCTTTTCCCAGTTGTGACACACTGTCTTTGTTGGATTTTATAACCGACCCCGTTTCATATGTGTCTTACTTGGCATACACTCTTTAACATGAAGCTCCTGGGATTTTGTTTTTGAAATGGAGACTTCTAGAACCTCTTAAAACAACTAGCCAAACCCTGAGGTGACCTAGGTTTGCTGTGGGTGCCGTCATTTCTCCACGTCCTGTGCTGAGTCATGGCTGGCGTCTTCATGTTACAGGCACCGCATTACCTCAGAAGACAGAGGGCAGCCCTGCTCTCTGCCCGCACTGGCAGCCCTCCTGCCAGACTTTTCCACACTGTTACAGGAGCAGCACAACACACAAGGCCCTCCTCCAGACATATGTTTTGAAGATTTAGTCATATTTTATGGTTTAGAAATGCTTCCTCTAGGGGTATGGAGTACTGAATATGACCTGTACTGTGTGTGCCTCATATGAGGGTGTTTTTGCTGTTCACACTGTTAAAAGTTACAGCAGAGAAAAGGAAGTTAATCCAATAAGTGGAGGTAGGGAAGGGGCAGCACCTGGGTTCCACTTGCAGTATTAGGATAAAGATGTTTTTCTTGTATCAACTTAGCCAAATGGAAAAACTGTTCTTGTCTGAATTTTCCCACCACGGCTGCTCTCTAATCAGTCGGTCTGTCATGCCACGGCACTGAGTCCTTCAGATAGTGGCCTGCCTGTATTAGAGCAGCAAGTGCACTAAAGCACTTCGGCATCAACTGCTTGCCTATTTGGAGCATCAAACTCTAACCCCAGGCGCACTCATCACTAACAAAATGCTTCCCCTCAAGTGTGGAATGACAAAACACAAACTTAATGAGCTCTGGGGTAAAAAGAACTATAAAGCATTATAAAATTAGGATGTAGCAATTCTGGAAGACTCTGTCTGCAAAGATTTTTAGATCTATAAAGTTGAGACCAGAGGAAAACGGAGTGAAACAGGGAGAGAAATCATAAATAAAGAAAAAGTAGGCAAGTACTAAGAGTTATTTATGTAGAGGAAGGGAAAAAACGAAAAACACCACTTACCCCTGGGAAAACCACACCCCTGGTCAACTATTGTAAAGAAAGATATCTTTGGGGGGAGTGGGTGGGTGGGGAAGGGGACAGAGGGGAGCAAAAAGGGGATGGATGTAATACGACAATAAAATTTAAAAAATAAAAAGAAAGAAAGAAAGAAATACTGGTTGAGGCACAAGGCAAACCCACGCTTCATTTTCACAGTCAAAAGGCCAGCACAGCATTCTTCCTAAGAGGCCTGAGTAGTTGGATACTGAATGATTTCTCTCCGCAGCAGTGGTTCTTGTTAAGCAAAGAGTTGTGAAGAAGGACCATACTCAAAAGCGGGCTTATTTAAATACTGACCAGCGCACCACATAAGAAGGTGTTAAAGAGTAGGAACCTGCCTGGTTTCTACCTCTAAGAAATGAGTAAACAATGTAAAAACCAAATGAGGACATAAATCTGAGAAAGGGGATAAATTGTGAGAAGGAAGTTTCCTAGGACGAGAGATCTGAGAAAAGCCAGTGAGACAGTCTATTGACTGTATTTACCAATGCTGACTGCATAATAGATTCTCAGTTTCAAATATTAAAAGTAAATTACCTAATACAAATGACTAATTTTATTGAGTGATGAAAGTTGTTGAATTATGAAATCCTTTCTATTAGGCCTGATGTAGTTGAGTCTGAATATTTTCCTGTGTTTGAATAACTTACGTAATGGATTCATTCTCAACCTGTTACTATCTCAATCTGTCCCCCAAGATTGCAGGATTGATTACCAGTCAGGGTGGAGACAATCAACGGATGTTTTTCTCTTTCTCTCTTGCCCTAACCCCCATTCCACTTTCATTAAAATCAATAAACATATCCTTGGGTGAGGATTTAAAAAATTAATTAAAGTCTTTTTAATCACCATACTTAGAATTTCCTTATCAGACAAGGACAAAATAAAAAATAATAGGCAAACTATAGGAGACACACTGTAATTGATTTCTCTTCCTATGCAGCCTTCAAGTGTCTGTATGGCAGATAAGAGACCTTGATAGGGAGATACTAGACTTCATTTTGAGGAAACTGATCAACATCAAAACACAGGAGGTTCTCCATCAAATCATCCTCAAAACTTCTTTTCAAAAAATTCAAACTTTGGTGAAAATTGTTGCTTTCACATAAGGGTCTTTGACAAAGTACGTACCACACCACCTCAGTAAAAACTTAAGACTTAAACTTTGAAACACCTGGGCAAATGTATTGTCTGCCTACAGAGATCAGGATAATGTGAGCAGTCAATAATCTCACTGCGGCATCACGGACTATTTCCATCCCATTTGTTTCCATAAGACCTGAGCAGCTCACCCTGTAGAAATGGACTCTGACCCCCTGGTACTTCTCTCTACATGACCAGGAGCCAGCCTGTGTCCACGCTCCTCTATAAGCTGATCAACTGTTCCCCACACAGCCCTCCTGAAATCTTCCCTGGAATGTGTGAGGCCAATTTGAGGTAAGCATCCCCAGCCCTTGGGAGTCTCCAGACATGTACGTAAATTCCCAGGGCATCTGGAAGACACTATGATAATATCTCCAGTGACCATTATGAAATATATCACTGGGTAAAAGGCATGGCAAAGTCAATCTGCTAGGAAAGATGATGGGCAAGTGATACCAGACAATCTTCAGGAAAGGAGGAATAATGAGTCCTAGCTGAGATATAATATTTTATTAAAATTCAAAACTTATGAGAGGCCCTGGCTGGTGGCTCAGTGGACAGGCACTGGCCTGTAAACCCAAAGACCACTGGTTTGATTCCCAGCCAGGGCACATAACCAGGTTGCAAGCCAGGTCTCCAGCCAGGTCTGTTGCTTGAGGCAACTGAAAGGCAACCATGCATTTCTGTTTCTCTCCCTCTCTGTCTCTCTTCCTTCCCCTCTCTCTGAAAATAATCAGTAAATCTTAAAAATTAAATAAGTACATAGATAAAAAAAAAAACCTACAAGAGCCCTGGCTGGTGTGGCCCAGTGAATTCAGCACCGGCCTGCAAACCCAAGTGTTGCTGGTTTGATACCCAGCCAGGGCACATAATCAGGCTGCAAGCCAGTTCTTCAGCCAGGTCCTTAGCTGGAGGCAGGTGAAAGGCAACCATACATTGATGTTTCTCTCCCTTTCTTCCTCCCTCCCTCCCTTACCCTCTCTCTAAAAATAATGGATAAAATATTTTAAAAACCCTAAAAACTATGAGAGTTCAGGCACTAGTCAAACTTCTGGTAAAGATGAAGTACAAACAAACAAAAACCACTGGACTGCATGAAGTAACAAAACAAAACAAAACCCCCACAAAATATATGAAACAACAGTCTGCGAGCAGTGCACAATGGGCTCTGAAAGAGTAATCTCTAGCAGATGGGAAACAAGCAAGCCCCGCCTGCTCTAGCTTCCTGAATCCAGTTTCCAGGCTGTGGAGCAGGTGCTCTGAGCTGAGCTTGGAGTCTGCCAGAAAAAGCCCAGAGAGAAGGTATGTAGCCAGAGTGGAGCTTGGAGACTTCTTGCCCAGAAGACCTTGACGGTCCCCCTAGAGTATTCAGAGCACTGATCTGGGAAGATGTATGAGAAAACTACCAAGGCCAGGGAAAGAACCACCAAAAAAGTTTAGAAACAGTGTCTGGTGTCCACACAGTGTCTCAAATATCACCTGCCCACCAGCCAGATGAGAAAACCACAGGACACTGTATATTCAGGAAGGTGTTGCCTCAGTAGTAAGGGCAATTAGCCCTTGAAAACACTGCTCTAGTTCTGCCTAACAGAACCTGTTTAAAAAAGCAAGACTTTAAAAAACCAAACTGTTTTCAAATAATCTGCCTGGACCAAAGCCTAGGAACATTTATAGGAATACAAAATACCAGGTAAGAAAAAAATCACAATGTCTGATATCCAATCAAAGATGATCAGACATGCAAAAAAAGGAAAATACACCCTTTACGGGTAGAAAAATCACTCTGTCAAAAGCAACCAGAACTCACAAAGATGATAGAATTGGCAAGCAAGGGCTATAAAACAGCTATCATGAGTATTCCATTTGTTCAAAAGTTAAGCAGTGACAAAGAAGATACAATAAAGACTCAGAATGAACACTTAAAGGAAAAAGAAAACAAATCATGAGGTAAAAATTAAACCAGATGCTATTAATGTCAGGTTAAGACATTGCAGAAGGTTAGTGAACTTGAAGAAATGGATAACCTAAATAGTTCTGTATCTACTGAAGAAATTAGTAGTTTAAAAATCTTTCCACAAAGAAAGGCAAGATGGGGAATTCTCTCAAATATGTAAGGAATAAATCATACCAATTCTATAAAATTATCCAGAAAATGAAAAGGAGGAACTACTTCCAACTCATTTAAGAGGCCAGCATTACTCTGATACCAAAACCAGACAAAGGCATTGTAAGAATAGAAAACATCACACCAATAGCCTTTGCAATTACAGATGCAAAAATTAACAAAATGTGAATACAATGAATCTAACAATATATGAAAAAAAAGTAAGACCAGGAATACAAGACTGGTTTAACTTTTGAAAAATCAATCAAAGCCCTGGCTGGTAGCACAGTGGGTAAGGTGCCTGCCTGCGAATCCAAAGGTTGCAGGTTCGATTCCCCAGCCAGGGCATATAACCAGGTTGCAAGCCAGGTCTCCAGTCAGATCTGTTGCTGGAGGCAGGTGAAAAGCAACCATACATTGATGTCTCTCTCCCTCTGCTTCTCTCCTTCCCCTCTTCCTAAAAATAATGAAATAAAATCTTAAAAAAAAAAAAAAAAAAAGAAAGAAAAGAAAAATCAATGTAATAAACTAAAAAATGAAAATATGACCACCTCAATGATCACAGAATTTGTCAATATCTAACATGTATTTCTGATAAAAACTCTTAGCACAGTAGTAATAGAAAGAAAGTTCTTCAACCTGATAATGGCTAGTTTTTGAAAAACCCAGTCTTTTGAAAAACTCAATGATTAAAGAATGAACACTTTCCCCCTAAAATCATGAACAAGAGAGGGATGTCTGTTTTTTCCAATTCCTTTAATCATACTGGAGGTTCTAAATGGTGAAGTTAGGCAAGAAAGGGAAATAAAGGCATACAGATTGGGATGAAGTAAACTACCTCTGTGCACAGATGACAGGATTGGCTGTAAAAAAAAAAAATTGATGGGATCTAAAAAGAGCTATTAGAAATAAATGAGGTTATTAGCAAGACAGCAGTACACAACATCAATATATAAAAATCATTTATATTTCTACACACTAGCAAAACCAGACATTGAAATCAATCTACTATTTATAATACATCAAATATACAAATGCTTATGGATAAATTTCACAAAAAATGTGTAAGATCTGTACACGGGAACTAGAAAACATTATTGAGAAAAATTAAAACCTAAATAGAGAGCTGTCTCTTGTGATCAATTGGCAGTGTTCAGACTGCCAAAACATCAGAAACAATTCTCCCCACACTTTTCTGTAAGCCAACATAATCCAAATCAAAACTTTAGTAGGCTTTTTTATAGAAATAGACAGATTCTAAAGTTCATCTTGAAATAAAAAAGACTTGTAATAGCCAAAACAACTGCGGGAAAAAAAAAGTTGGAGGGCCAACACTCTCTGACTTCTAGACTCATTACACCCATACATATATGGACAAAGGCAAGTCAATAGAAGAAAGGACAGACTCTTGAACAAATGGCATGGGAGCAACTGGACATTTAAAGGGAAGACGCTGAACTTAGATTTATACCTCACAACATATACAAAAAATTCACCCCAAACTGAGTATAGACCTAAATGTAAAACCTAAAACCCCAAAACTGTCTAGAAGAAAATACAGGAGTAAATTTTTATGATCTTAGATTAGGGAGATTTCTCAGATATTAAAAGGACAACCCATAAAAAACCAAACCATACAGAGACTTCATCAAAATTTAGAACTCCTGCCTTGGCTGGTGTGGCTCAGTGGACTGAGCCCTGGCCTGCAAACCCAAGAGTTGCTGGTTCTATTCCCAGTCAGGATACATACCCAAGTTTTAAGGTGAAAGACAGCCATTCATTGATGTTTCTCTCCCTTTCTTCTTCCCTTCCTTCCCCTCTAAAAACATAATGAATAAAATCATTTTTTTCATTATGCTTTTTTTTAAAAAGATTTTATTCATTATTTTTAGAGAGAAGAGAGGGAAAAAAGAAAGGGAGAGAAACATCCATGTATGGCTGCCTTTCACCTGCCTCCAGTTACGGACCTGGCTGGAAGCTTGGCTTACAACTTGGTTATGTGCCCACTGGGAATTAAACCAGTGATCTTTGGGTTCACAGGCCTGTGCCTATCCACTGAGCCACCAGCCAGGGCTGAATAAAATCTTTAAAAAAAAAGAAAGCTTCTGCTCTGAAAGACATAATAAAGTCAAAAGACAAACTGTAGGGGAGGTAGTAAACGGTAAATGGGGTCAAAAATAGGGTGACAGAAGATCTGACTTTGAATGATAAACATAGAATGCAGTGCACAGAGGCTATATTAGAGAACTGTACCCACCTGTCCCCCAAAATAAAAGATGATGATGACAACAACAGTAAGCTACAGCCTGGGAGAAAACACTATTTTCAAGGCAAATATCTGCTATAGGACTTGTACCCAGAACACATAATAAACTCAAACAGAATACATAACAAACTCATACAAAATAACCCCATAAATAACATAAATAAGTGAGCAAACCATACACTGATGTTTCTCTCCTGGTCTTCCCCCCTCCCTGCCCTTCTCTCTAAAAATAATCAATAGTCTTTAAAAAAAAAAAAAAAAAGTGAGGGAAAGATTTTTAACACACACTTCATTAAAGAAAGTAATAGAAATGGGCATTTAAAAAGATGCTTATTATCATTAGAGAAATACAACTTTAAACCACAATGAAATTCCACTACGTACCCACTAGAAGAGCTAAAATTGAAAAACTGACAATACCAAATGTTGGCAAGGAAGTGGAACAACTTGAATTCTACAAAATGGTGCAGCCATTTTGAAAAACAGGAAATGTCTTGTAAAGTTAAATATACACTTTCTATATAACCCTGAGAACCTACTTCTAGATATTTGCCCAAAAATGTATGTCCACACAATAACTTATTAATTTCACAGCAGCTTTATTCAGAATAATCAAAAACGGGAAACCCAAATAACCACTAGCGGGTAAAAGGGTAATCCATTGTGGTATCCCTACCACACAGCAACAAAAAAACAAATTACTACCATACAGTATGTATGAATCTCACAAGCTCTATTCTTAAGTAAAAGAAGCCAGGTATAAAAGATTGCAAAATTCATGATTCCACTTAGATGAGATTCTAGAAATGAGAAAATAAACTACAGAAAGGAAATCAATGATTGCCAAGGATTGGGAGGCAGGGGAGGGGGCTGAATGCAAAAGGGTCTCAGGACACTATATGGATGATGAAAATGGTCTACATCACCATTCTGGTGGTAAACAATTGTATACATTTGTTCAAACTTATTGAAGTACCTTAATAAAGTTGACTAAAACATAAACTCACACAAACTTAAGACAAAGAAGGAGCATGTCCAGCAAACTGTCAAGTGTAGTCTTCTTTGGGTGGTGGAAACATAGATAGTTTTACTTTTCTTCTTTGTACTTTTTTGAGGTTTACATACTTTTATAATGTAATTACTTATGTAAGCAAAAAATTTTTAAACTTATGTCTCTTAATAGGAATCGTGGTATCATTAACTACCTAAAATGTGGGTAATATTAGGCTAATTAACAAATGCTATTCTTTAAAATCAAGATATCAGGCCCTGGCTGGTAGCACAGTGGATAAGGTGCCGGCCTGCAAACCCAAAGGTCGCAGGTTCGATTCCCCAGCCAGGGCACATAACCAGGTTGCAAACCAGGTCTCCAGTCAGGTCTGTGGCTGGAGGCAGGTGAAACGCAACCATACATTGCTGTCTCTCTCCCTCTCTGCCTCTCTCCCTTCCCTTCTCTCTGAAAATAATGAAATAAAATCTTAAAAAAAAAAAAAAAGATATCAGAAAAAATAGCCTGCTTATAAATAGAATATCCAAATAGTAAAATGTACTTTTGACCATTTTTTCTGATGTAAGAAATGGAACATCATTACTTTAAATTAAATGTAACAAAATGTCTTTGCTTGTTTTAATTGCAACAATTAATCACAAAACACAATGAAGCAAGGGGGAGATCTATTTAAACTGTACTAAGAGTTTTTTATATAACTTGTTGCATATGTGTAAAATGTTAAGTTATGTGGCTCTTTGAAACACATCTCTCTCTTGTAATGAGATAACTTTAAATATCTTCCCAGAAGTTAAGCCTGTCCATAAAATTTTTTAAATCCCACAACCAACTTCTAATGTTCTTATTAGAGGCATTTACTGGATTTCTAGGATTTTCTTCACGATTGACTTCGAAACAATACCAGGAACCACACATTCCATGTGCATATCACATTTCACTCAAGTTAGATAACTGCGTTTTATTAGACAACTAAAAAAACCACCAGGTAAGTGAAAGAAAACCTAATCATGTCTTACAGCTCTCCTTGTCTAAGAAAATTCTGCAGTTGTATCTCCATGACTTTTAACATGTTCTACTTTTTGTCATACACGGGTGTCTTACCTGGTAAAGCTCTTCCAGGTTGTATCTGATGGAGGTGCTACTTTGTATGGCTTTCACTGCCTCATGAAGCTTCTGCCAGGTGTCCTGAGTGTAGTTATCAGGCAATTTCGGTCTGTCTGTAAATCCAGGTTAAGAGTCAGTGGTGAATGAAATCCATGCTAACAATCATACATCTTTCAAAAAATGGTCTACAAAAAGTATTTTACTAGATACATAGGTAAAAAACACAGAAATGTTATTTATCCCCATAAAAACATGTTTGCTACATTACAGACTATGCAACCATAATGTATTTGCTAAATACATTTTGTATTAATACTTAGGATAAATACACAGAAAATACAAGGTGGGCAAAAGTACATTTAAAGTCAGGGGTATACAAAACAGCTTATTCTTGTACCACTTATTAATTATTGCATTATTTATTTGTATCATAACTGTAAACCTACTTTTGCCCACCCCAGTATACAAATCTTCCTTTTATTCAGTTGATTTTATAAACGTATACACGTGTAATGCTTAAAGCTCTATACATTTAAAGTTAACTTGTTATTCAACGTTGAAAGGTGAAGAATAAGCTTGTAATTTCTGTAACTGAATAAAGATGCTTACTTTGAGATGTAACTGATAAAACTCGTGAAAAGAGGAGGTAATAAAAATTATATCACGAACAGTTTCAGTAGCTGCTACTTATTCTTGCTCGGCCATGCAAATTAAGATACGCGAATTATTTGGCCTAGTTTATTCCAATTGGAAAGTTGCTACCAGTAAATTCAACCTTCACCGCAGCGTAAGTCGGCAGTGGATCAGGCCCGCACGCTACCGCGGGGGGCCCAAGGGCTCCCACCTCACTCCGAGAACCCCGGGGTCCGGCCCCACTGACCGCCAACTGGGGAGGAAACTTTCGAACAGACGGGGTTCCAGCGGACGACACCGTCCCCCCAACCCCCACCCCGCAACCACGTCGTCGCCACTGGCGCCTTACTGCCACACGGCCCAACGCCTCCAACCCCAGGGGACCCGCAAGCCCACTCCATCCCGGGCCCACCACCGACTGCCTCCCCGGCTCCCAAACTACTCCGTACGGCCGCCCCATCCCCTCCCCCAGGCCCACAAGGTTCCCCCCTCCTTAGGCCGCCCCGGGTACCCACCTCGGAAATTCTTGATCACTAGTTTCTTGGAGCCACCACTGCCCCCTGGCTTGGAACTAACCGCGGCCGCAGCAAGGGACGCGGGCTTGGTAAGGCCGTTGGTGTGCCCGACGAGCGCCGAGAAGTTGCCCTTCCTGGGGGTCTCGTCGGCCATGGCTGCGGCCGGGAAGCAGTGGGCGCCCCGCCCCGTCCGGCCGCCTTCTCCGCCTCCTCCCGGAGTCGCGCAGCAGGGCCTCTCCGCTCCGCTCCTTCCAGCAACTCCCGGCCTTCGTCGGCGCCGCCCCGGCCAACCGCCGTGCGTCCTCTGCCAAGCCCCGGCTCCGCTCCGACCCCGGCCCGGCCTCAACCCGGCCCGGCCCCCGACCCTGTGATCGCGAGGGCGGCCAGTCCGCGTCAGCCGTGGTCCGTGTGGAACTTGCAAAAGTCGAAGGGGGCGGCGGAGCACAAACCCTGGCAGCTCAGGGGTTTCGGGGCACCCCGGGCTGGCCGGAGCACCCAGGAGGCGCGCGCCAGGCGTCCTCGCCCAGGGTATTTGGGGAAATCGCCGCACAGACACCCTCCGCCTTCCTCAGCCCGGGAACGTAGCCATGCCGGTCCCGGGCTCGTGCTCCCCGGAACACTCCGTCCGGAACCAACCTGCGGGGCAAATTGGGTCTAGGGAGTGGGGCCACACACGGACCGCGGACCGGAAGTGACGTGAGGCCCTTTGCACAAGTTCCTCCGGGTTCCGGCGGTGGGCGCTGTCATGGCGCACATCACTATTAACCAGTACTTGCAGCAGGTAACGGTCGTCCCGCCGCAGCGGGCACGGTCTGCGGGTGTCTTCTCCTTTTTGCTTTGGCCTGCCCGACTTTGGGCTGCGATTGGGCAGCCACCTCGTCTCTGGTCAGGGTCAGAGTGGTCACTACCCTTCCTCCTCAGTCTGTTCGCCCAATTGCACCTGGGCCCTTGGCCGCCTGTCGGGAAGCAGGGACGATCGAAGCAGGCCACTCCTTTGTTTCTTGGGGACCCAGGGTTGCGCGGATGGTCGCTTTCCTCGGTTTCGGGACGTATGTGTGTAGGAAGGGGAGGGACGTCCCTAGTCCTAGCGGATGTTGGAGGACAGGTTAAGCCACGAGTTGGGGTTCGGCCCTTGTGTAGCCTTTGAAGGCCCTACCTAAGGGCCTGACTTCAACTTTTTCTCGGACATACACAAGGGCAAGTAGCATGTAATCCCGGCTGCGGGGTTATCGTCAGAACTGACATTCAGTACATGCCCCGTTAGCACTTAGCGTAGATTATAACCTTTGGGAAATGTGTCTCACAGGGGTTTTGTCTTTAAAGCCAGTAAACGGCAGTAGCATATTTCAAACATAGGTGTTTATGTATTAAAAGCTTTCATTCTTTCCACTACATCTTGCTGATTCGAAGAACTAGGGCTGGTAATAAAGGTAGGGAAAGAGGAAGTAAACATCACCAAGGCTTGGTGATAATGTGTGGTTGAAGGATAAGGAAGGATCAAGAATGATTCCTGGGCATCTAGTCCAGCTTAGGCAACAGATGAGCAGAACAGATTTGATGGGAAAAATAATTATAATTTTGGACATGCTGAATTGCAGGCTCTGTTGACACCAGGTGAAGATTTCTAGTTGGATATAGTCTGACATGATTAGCATCATTAGTTGCTTAATTGAGAAAGTTGATTAAAACAGAAATCATGTAAAAACAGATCCATGCTTTCATTTTAACTTAAAACACACAAATACACATTCATTTGCCAGTCTAATGATTGAGGCCTAAGATCTTTTCCTAAGGATAAGTGTGCTGTGGCCTTATCTCTGCAGTTATCTTTCTTTGCAGAGTTTTTCTTAATCTTACATCTTTCTCGCCCATATGAAGTTCTGTTTCAATCCCCGCCCCCCATTCTGAGTGCCTTCTGTGACATCTGATTCATGTGGATGCTTGATACAATTTGTCCACTGGATAAATGGAGGCTGATAGAAAGTGGTGATACAGTGGATAAGGTGCCGGGCTGGTGAACCCAAAAGTCTCTGGTTCGATTCCCCATTCAGGGCACATAACCAGGTTGCAAACCAGGCCTCCAGCCTGGTCTGTAGCTGGAGGCAGGTGAAAAGCAACCATACATTGACGTCTCTCTCCCTCTCTGCCTCTCTCCCTTCCCCTCTCTCTGAAAAATAATAAAATCTTTTTAAAAATAAATAAAAGGAAGTACAGGGAAGGCACATGTCCCCCTCACCTGGCCCCACCACATTTGCTTTATCCTTCCCTCTGGGCATGTATATATCTCTGTCCAGACCCACAGAAAAAAAGTTGATGACACCATGGCCCTTCACTGTGTATTCACCTAGGATCAAGGCTAGTCCACTTTATGACTGCAGTGCCTCTATTTATTACATCCAAGAAATTTAACATGAATATTTTCTAATGTAGAATCTGTAGTTTAATTTTCCATGTCTCCTAAAGTGTTCTTTAGAACTTCTTTTTTTTTAATCCAGGATCCAGCGAGATCATATACTTGTTTTGATTTGTTTGCTCTTTAGTCCTTTAACCTAAAAGCATCCTCTTGCTCTTTTTTTTTGGTGGTGTCCTTTATGACATTTAACCTTTTTAAAAATGTCTTGGCCAGTTGAGTTGCAGATGTCTCACAATATGTCTTTGACAGTTTTCTTGATGATTAGATTCAGGGTGAATTTGATAGTGTGGATTTCCCTCATATCACCTCAGGAGTTGCACACTGGTGATAGTGATTTATTTGGTGTCCATTAATTAGATCAATGGATCATTCCAATGATCAGGTACCTTCCCCTTGTTATTAATTCGTAATCAGTTGGATAAACTAGGAGAACCCAAGAGTTTCTCAAGACTCTTTCACAAAAATGGTTTTAGTTTTCCTTTTTTAAGCCATGTTATTAATTAGTGTTTGCCTAGTGATAATTTTCTATTGTTCTTTCTATATTTATCAGCATTCTACCAGTTAAGAAATGCTTTCCTGATTCCCCAGTCAGGGCACATAATGAGGTTGCAAGCCAGGTCTTCAGCCAGGTCCGTAGCTGGAGGCAGGTAAAAGGCAACCGACCATACATTGATGTCTATCTCCCTCTCTGCCTCTCCCTTCCCCTCTCTCTAAAAATAATAAATAAAATTTTTTCAAAAGATAAAAAAAAAGAAGAAATGCTTTCCCCTATGCCTCTCTTTTAAAAAGTATCATTATGGGTTGTTTTTAATACCACGTTATAATTCAGTACCAATATTAAGAATATTATTAATATTGGCTTCTTTGAGCACCTTCAAACTGGTTTCTGTGGCTTTTTGATATGTCTTTATCCTTCTTCAAGCCCTACTTAATGTTTCCTGGTGCAATAATATTTATTCCATGCTCACCAATTATTTCCTTGTCCAAACTGGGTCAGCTGTTTCTCTAAGGACTTCTGATTCCTTTTAGTAAGGAATGGAATTTGGAAAACCATTCTGAGTGGTAGGTAGGTGTGCTTTTGCTACTGAGAGTCATTGCTCCTAGGTCTTTTATGATAACACTAGTAAATCACTAGCTAGTAAATCAATTTTTAGGAAACTGTGAGTTCCCAGAGTAGATGATTTCTCCCATGGACCAGCTTGCAGCCTAGAATTTTCAAGGGGACTGGCAGCAACCAAGAAAGAGAACTTATTCATAGGAGTGTCCAGGGCCAGAGAGCTTCACCTGCACTGGTGAGCTCTGCAGTTCGTGTGCCAGGCCCACAGGGGTTCTGACAAACGGGCTCAACTGGAGTCCAGCTGCATGGTTAAGTGGGAGGTGTTTAAATGAAAAGGCCCGAGCTTCTGGGACATGAAGTCCTGGTTCTTTTAGTCACATATTAACAGTGACTAAAATAGGTATCAGGGTTGCCCATGATCTAGTATCCACTGAGGGATAGATTAGTCCATTAAGAGAGCCTGTTGCCATATGTCCGTTTTTCTTCACACACAGACATATCCACCCGTACACCCCATAATGGGAACTTTGGCACGCTTAATCAGCTTCCTTCCAAAATGTTGATGGGACAATTTTTTTTTGTGATTACTCAGATTACATCAACAAGTAACCCTACACAAATGTCTTTTGTTTCTTGTGGTAAAGTAAATCCTTAGAAGTGGAATTGCTGGCTCAAAATATAAGGCTTATGTAGTTTTGTTGAATAGTCAAGTGGTGACTATAGATAAAGTGGTGTAAATGTTTTCTGTCAATGCCCCGGGTGGCACAATAGATGAAGATTTGGATCCCCATGGTGTTCCCAGTTTTTTTCGGGTTGTGGGTGCCTGGGCGTAGGATTACTGGTTTGGGGACTAGGTGTATACTCTCCTAACTTTATACCAGACGGTGTTCCGAAGTGGATGCCACTTCACCTTCCTCCTGCAGTGTGTGAGAGTTTCACTTGCTTTATATTCTTGGAGCACTTTGTGTGGTCAGCCTTTTCAATTTGTACTCTTTCGTGGGCGTGGGGGGGCATCTTGTTGCATTCCACTGGTGGGTAGGATGTGAGCACTTTCTCAGGTGGGCACCATTTGGACATTCTCTTTATGACATCTCTTGTCGAAGTCTTGTGTGGGCATAAAACTTATGTTTAATTTTATTGTTGGTGAGTTATATAGCATGTGCAGCTTCATGCTTGGCTTCTCCTCACTTATATTTATGTCATTTTTGGTGAATATAATTTAAAAATATTGTTTGCTTTTTTAATTACAGGTGTCTACTTTAACAGTCTTCCAGTATAGAAATATACAAAATGAAGGCCTTCTTACCCTCACCTCACTGTCTAAGGAGTCTGCTGGTGTGGCATGGGGGCCCTGCATTTCATCCTGTGCTTACTTGCTGTACACACTTTTTCTGCCAGATCAAAGTATTCACTTTTCCTGTGACTGTTTTTTTTTCTTTTGCTAAACAGTAAACATATTGCATACACCTTCCCATGTTTCTGCATGTAGATTTATTTCATTCTTTTCTACAGCACATAGGTACCTGTTATATGACTCTTGACACTACTCATTTAGCCATTACAATTTTTCTTTTATATGTAGGTTGAATGGAAGCCTTTTAATTTTGGAAATACGTGGTTTATAAGCTCTTTTTTTCCATAAATTGTGAAAGTGAATTTTCAGATGTCTGCTTATATGACTGAGTAAAACTAGAATAATTCACCTTCACTAATAAATAATAAACTGGTTTATTCTGCTTTTTCACAGTAAGTCACCTGTTTATCTACCTTCAGAAGATCTCATTTTGA
Source organism: Noctilio leporinus (assembly GCA_004026585.1). Classification (NCBI taxonomy): domain Eukaryota; kingdom Metazoa; phylum Chordata; class Mammalia; order Chiroptera; family Noctilionidae; genus Noctilio; species Noctilio leporinus. The sequence goes on along the minus strand of PVIW01001303.1, from coordinate 255,810 downwards.
AAAGTAGTTATTGTTTGCTGGCTAAAGAGGATACTGGGTTGTTACATTTTGATTATTCTGACTTTTCAAAATAGGGAAAATGAATTTTAGTGCAATACAATGTGTTATTTAGACTCAGTTAGACTAGTTTTATTTTGTACTTAGTTTTTGTCTTCTCACATGTTTCAGGTCTATGAAGCAATCGACACCAGAGACGGGGAATCCTGTGCAGAGCTGGTGTCTTTCAAGCATCCTCATGTTGCCAACCCACGGCTTCAGGTAGGTGGAAGGACGATGCGCAGCGAGAGAGGGTCACAGCATAACTGGCTTCCTAAGACAAGCCTAGAGTTCGAGCTTATCTATTGGTGATTATATTTGGCCGCATAAAAGCTGTACCTTGGACCATGTAAACCAGTTTCTGAAGTAGAAGCAGACTTCTTTTTTTTTTTAAAGTTCCCTAGGCTGTTCTAATATACAGGACACATTGAACCATTGCTGTCAATAGAAATTCGTGCCAGAGACCTGATGAGATGCAGATCCAGCTTGCTGGGTAGATAACTTGTAGCTGGTGCTGAGTGCTTCCTGTTGCACGTCAGGGACATACACGTCTGTTTCCCTTTTGTAATCTAAGGCTGATTTCTTCATTATAAAATTACCATTCATTCACCTTCCACCTGATGGTTCCGTTCCCTGGTGGTCATTGTCCAAATCAATTATGTCATAAGGGACTGTAGAATGATTTTTTCGATGTTGTCATTTTTCCCTCCCATGTTTACAGACACATTGTATCAGTATAAGAGTGAACTGATTCCTTCTTTTAAATTCCATATGCTAGATAATCCATTGTAATACTCATTTTATCTAAAATTTGGCCATTGCGAAGAAAGGAAGAGTTGGAAATAAACTTCAGCTAATCTAGCCCAGGATAGAGAGAGGGTGGTTCTAGCACCAGAAAGATGAGAAGGAGCAGATCCCACTGTGGCAGCTTTTCTAACTCATTAGTCTTTACTTTTATGTTTTTATTGTTAGACTTTATTTTGGTGAGGTATTACTTATTATGCCTTATGTATTAAGCACATAGTATGTGCTTACTAAATATTTGACTGACAAGAATTATTATGATATGTACTTGATTGCCTAGACTATTTCCTAGCCTGTGGTAGACAAAACATTGTATTCATCTGTGCTCTATACATAGTTCAAGCTTAATAAATATTTGTTACAGTAGTGAACCTTTTATTTGAAAGTGATAAAATGTAAAATGTTACTGTTACCTGTAAAGTGCAAATTTTTTTGGAATAGGTTTGCCTAAATCTCTGCACATTGCATTCTTTGTGTGCCTGTTAATGACATTTTTACCATTTTCCTTCTTATCATTTAATGTATTAGTTGGCCTCTCCAGAAGAGAAGTGTCAACAAGTTTTGGAACCTCCTTATGATGAAATGTTTGCAGCTCATTTAAGGTGAGGAAGTGAAACAAGCAGTCTTGAAATTGTTGAATTGACTAGGGATTTTATTTAACATCATCTAAGGCTTGAAGCAATAAGTGATTACTTTGAAAAAGTAGAAAAGTGTGTTTGTAATTTCACTTTGAAAATTTTGTGAAGTTTAAAAAACTGTAAAATTTTAATAAACTTGGTTTTCATTTTAAGGATTATGTACATTTGCAAGAGTTAAAATTATATTATGTCCTGGCTGGAGTGTCATCAGTACACCAAAGGATGCGGGTTCTACCCCGTGTCAGGGCACGTACTCAGGTCTCGGGTTCAGTCCCCCATCAAGTTGCATATGGAATGGAACAGATCTCTCTTTCTCTCTCCCTCCCTTTCTCTCTCCCTTTCTCGCTCCCTGAAATCAAAAATTCTGTCCTTGGAATTTTAAAAAATTATATTGTGATCATGTGTCTTTATATGTCTATTGTGTGATACTATAAAAAATATCACTTGGGATTTATCATACAGACTGGTCTTCCATTTAGTAAGGTAGAGAGCCTACCATGGACTTGTGTTTTTCAGGGAAATACTTGCATGGCTTGTTTTTTAATCTTTTTACCTTATTAGGAGCTGAGCAAAGCAAATGAAATATTGCTTTTTATTTACATTTCATTTCTTCTTTGTTGATCTCCATTCAAACAAAGCTTTATGTCCTTGAAACATGTGGCATTGAATTACCTTTCTGTCAGCAGTGCTTCCAGTGTTTGAAAATAGGCTGGGCTTGAGGTGGGGTAGGCCTGTGACATCTTTGGAAAAGTTGGGGTGCCGCTTTGTTTTCTGTAATGTACCCAACGATTTCCTCACTCTGTGCAGTATGCCATGGGATTCCAGATTTGTTGATGAACTAATATCAACTCCCCAGCTGGGCATCTAGTTAGAGGGCCATCATTTATTTATTTTAAAAGATTTTATATATTATTTCCACAGAGAGAGAGGAAGGGAGAAAGGAAGAGACGAAGAGAAACATCAATGTATTGTTGCCTTTCATCTGCTTCCAGCCACGGACATGGCTGGAGACCTGGCTTGCAACCTGGTTATGTGCCCTAGTTGAACCAGCGGCCTTTGGGTTCGCAGGCCAGGGCCTTATCCAGTGTGCTACCAGCCAGGGCTCCATCGATTATTTAAGTGCCATATTGTATTATTAGTGCATATTACTGAAAAAACCTACTGGCTGGTAGCACAGTGAATAAGGTGCCGGCCTATGAACCCAAAGGTTGCTGGTTCGATTCCCAGCCAGGGCACACATACCAGGTTGCAAGCCAGGTCTCCAGCCAGGTCTGTAGTTGGAGGCAGGTGAAAGACAACCATACATTGATGTCTCTCTCTTTCTCTGCCTCTCTGCCTTCCCTCCTCTCTAAAAATAATAAATAAAATATTTTTAAAAATACGTTGGTGGGAATGCAGGCTGGTGCAGCCACTGTGGAAAACAGTATGAGGTTTCCTTAAAAAACTAAAAATGGAACTGCCTTTTGATCCAGCAATTCCACTACTTGGACTATACCCAACGAATCCTAAAACACCAATTCATAAGAATCTATGTACACCTATGTTCATAGCAGCACTATTTACAATAGCCAAGTGCTGGAAACAGCCTAAGTGCCCATCAGTGGATGATTGGATCAAAAAACTTTGGTACATTTACACAATGGAATACTATACAGCAGAAAGAAAGAAGGAACTCGTACCCTTTGCAACAACATGGATGGAACTGGAGAATATTATGCTTAGTGAAATGAGCCAGTCAGTGAAGGACAAATACCATATGATCTTACCTATTACAGGACAATAATGAGCAAAACTAACAACAAGCAAAACAGAACCAAATATTTGAATACAGTGAGTAGGCCTGCAGTGGTCGGGGGAAAGGGGTTGGGGGGTGGGAGGAGGCAGAGGCAAGGAAGGGGAGCAGTTTAGACAAGAACCTAGTGTAAAGGAACCATGGACATGGACAACAGGTGGGATTGACTTTGGGGGGAATGGGTGGGTGGGGAGGGGGACAGAGGGGAGCAAAAAGGGGATGGATGTAATACAACAACAATAAAATAAAAAATAATAAATAAATAAATAAAAATAAAAAAATAAAAACCTACCGACAACTAGGTTCTCCTTCTGGGACTTGAAAGAATAGTCTCAAAACTTATGTGGGGTTTCATAATATTCCAACTCATTTCACTTCAAGTAGTTATTCGTGTGTTTCTTCAGCTTCTGTAGCCTGCCATGCAGCAGGTCCAGCTTTCACTCCAGGATCATTTGAGAACTAGGGTGTTTGTGGTGAAAGATGTGTGGTCTACCTAGTTCATTTTTAGGGTGTTGCCCTGTGAATGCACTTTCTGCTGCCTCTCCCCTCAGTCCCTAATGTTTCTTTTCCAGGTGCACTTACGCAGTGGGGAACCATGACTTCATAGAGGCATACAAATGCCAGACTGTCATTGTCCAATATCTTTTATCACTTGTGTTAATGTTCACCTTATAACAGGTAACAGATTATTTGGGGTTTAAGATTTTGAGGCTGATTATTTGGGGTTTAAGATTTTGAGGCTGTGGGCTAATTGTAATTATCCCTGTAAGTAGGAAGAATTAAACCCTGTTAGAAGACAAACTTCATTTACCTATTTCTTTTGGGTACTTAAATATAGCATGGATCTTAAACCTATCATTTAGTTAACTTTATATAGTAAGGCTTTGGTTATAATCAAGGATTTTATTTTATTTTGTTATAAAGAATAATATATTGTTGCCTCTAAGGCTTTAAGTGTAGTTACAGGGACTGATTAAGTTCCCTTGGTGGAATATCAAACTCCAAAACCCAGGCATAGATGGACTACAGTGGACCCAATACACATTGTTACTTAATTTTGGTCAGTCAAGATTTTAATCAAGCCAACTTCTAATTTAAGGGATTTAAGTGATACCTGATAGCTAAGGCCCTAGTCAGTGAGTGTCCTAGTATTTAAATGTATTTCTAGACTCCACTTGTGTATTTTTTTTAACCATATTGTTTAATATACACAGAAGATAGTTGGTTGATAACTAGTAAGTCTCATTTGAATTTAGGAATTCTATAATGGATGAATTAAACTTGGTACTACAGATTCCACAGCCTTTTACATATAACTTTTGACCATCTGGGCTTAGAGATACCAAATAAAGTGTTTGAAATTACTAATTTTAAAAAATCTTGTAACAATAGCATCTTTCTTACTTTGGAGAAAGTACGTATGAAATAAATATATTTAGTATTTTTGTACCTTGTGATACTCAGATATTTGTAAGTGGATTTGTATACATTTTTTCCTCAAGAACTTACTGTTGTGAGTTCACGTAATTTTCTAAATGATGAGCTAGATCCCATAAAGTTTAGAAATCTTATTTTTTATTCGCATCATTTGTAACATTATTTGACTTTTATATGTTATACCTTCCTTAATATAATACATCATTCCTGCGGGCATTTCAGGCCCACAAAGAAGAAAACTGGTAAGTGTGAACAAAAACAACTAGAATTTTAGCAATTTGTTTTTTAGCAAAAGCTTTTTAAAATTTTTGTTCTAGATAAAAATGTATTATGTTGTCTATGTGGACACTATCATGTGTTGATATAATATCAACATAGATAATGGAATTTTAATAGCATAAACTTTTTTTTTTTTTTTTTTAAGACTTTATTATTTTTAGAGGGAGGGGAAGGGAGAAAGGCAGAGAGGGAGAGAATCAATGTATGGTTGCCTTTCATCTGCCTCCAGCCACATACCTGGCTGGAGACCCGGCTTGCAACCTGGTTATGTGCCCTGGCTGGGGAATTGAACCAGCCACCTTTGGGTTTGCAGGCCGGCACCTTATCTACTGTGCCACCAGCCAGGGCTTTTAATAGCATACATTTAAATGGCAGATCAGCCAGATTATATGCAGTGTATTTATATTAACTTGAAGTATCATTTTAATTTCAGCCCTTCTGTACCCCAAAATATTTATTAAATACTTTTTTTCCCCTTCAGTGGTCAACTTTGAATTTACTTTTGGTTTTATTTTCTTTTTAAATTTTTTTTACAGATTTTATTATTTTTAGAGAGAGGAGTAGAGAGAAAGGCAGAGAGGGAGAGAGACATCAATGTATGGTTGCCTTTCACCTGCCTCCAGCTACAGACCTGGCTGGAGACCTGGCTTGCAACCTGGTTTTGTGCCTTGGCTGGGAATCAAACCAGTGACCTTTGGGTTCACAGGCTGGCGCCTTATCCATTGTGCCACCAGCCAGGGCCTACTTTTGGTTTTAAACTCAGACAAAAGAAGTAGATAATTTCAGTTCATTTGGGGTGATATAATATATATTAGTTGCATTCATTTAAATTGTTTACCAAACTGATTCTTAACTTTACAATTTATTTTTTATTTATTTATTTTTTAAAAGATTTTATTTTATTATTTTTAGAAAGAGGGGAAGGGAGAGAGGCAGAGAGGGAGAGAGAACTTTATAATTTATTAACACACTGTAGATAAATGAAATTTTATTTACGTTGGAAAAAACAAAAAAAAAATCAGTTTTAAGTGAAGGTTTATCTTACCCATGAAAGAAAGACCAATACTGCTAAGCTAGATTTTTAAAAAATTATTTTATGACATTTTGTCTAATGCATACTCTGGTTGCTATCAGGAAATAGTACTAAACCAAACCTTATTTTAATGGAGCTATTTGGAGAATGGTGGGGAAGGAGAATGTCCTGGGAGCAGTGTGAAGCGGTGTGACCTCAGGGAGAGAACCTAGATGGACCAGGATTTAGGCCTCTGGGGAGGGTCCCAGGTTGTAGGTATGGAACACTTTCTGGCCTCTTTGTTGATCAGGAAGCCCAAGGGCTGCAAGCTGTTCTGATGGAAGCTGAGAAAGGTAACAGTAGCAATTGAGTTCTTGGAGGGGTGCTGACTCCCTTCTTGGTTAATCGCCCTGTGTGTTGGTGCCATTCCCACATCTGGTAATGGGCTCTCTGACCTTATAGCCTCTTCAAACACACCTGCTTTTGTGCTTCATAGGGCTCTGCCTGTCATGTATGCAGTAGCACTTGACCTTCGAGTATTTGCCAATAATGTAAGTTCATTTTTTATTGCTGTTTTTTATAACCTAGCCTTGGTACCTGTTGCTTATTTTCATGTCATTCTTTACAGAAGTTTTGAGACATGCGTGGAGGTTGGGATATATCTGGTGTAGTGAGCAAAAGAACAGGAGAGGTCTTAACTAATTGTTCCTTTTGGGTTGATGTGAACAGATTTCAAGAAATATTTCCACGCTGTAGATATAGAGGGAATTGTTTCTATATATTGTTTATCATTTATGGCATGCAGTATTTTTTTACAGGGGATGGAATAGTAACAAATGAGCAATTCTGCATTCTCTTCTACTGTTAATATGTGACCTGTCCCCTATCTTAAAGAATTCCAACATAATGTAGATTGAGGCAACAGCTAAGGGTTTCTCTAGTATGAGAAGGTAAATTACCTGGAGGTGCTCTCTCCTTGGGAGGTCTACATAGCCAGTTTTGTAGCAGCATTTCTCAACTTTTTGGTCCTAAAAGAGCCGGTCAGTTTTTTTAATTATTTTTTTTAATCATTATACAATTATTTAAAAATTATACTTGATTTTGGACAAGGTGGAGTAGGCACATTTTTCCCATTGGGAAAATGGGCCTTTTAAAGCCATCATGACTCTGAGAGGTGGAGAGAAGTAGGGACAGCAAAGCAAAGCAGCAAGAGCAGTGAGTCTCCTGCATTTCATTTTTGCCTCTTGTCTGTCCTAGCCTGGGTCTCAGGAAAGCCTGAAACTCGGGAACACCAACAATGAAAAGCCCCAAAGAGAGCAGGAAGGGGCGAGGCAGCCCATCAAGACAGATCTCTGACAATTTCTGTTGCACTTCACACAAAGTCTGTAGGTCCCCAGCCCCTATCAGCAAGGCCCATGGGGAGCCTGACCCCCATCACCCAGAGAGGTGCATTCCTAATTTACCCACTGGCATGGTATCAGCAGAGGCCTCCTGAGACAAGATAAGTAAGGTCCACAGTCTTACAAGGTAATAATACCCCAGATGTCCAGGATGTGATAGAAAATCACTTAGCATACCAAGACTCGGAAATCTTAGCCCTTTGAGATGTTGAATGAGGAGAGACCTTTAGCAAACACCAACAATGAGAATGATGTAATGTTGGAATTCCCTGATAAAGATTTTACTTCAGCCATGAGGAAAATGTAAAGGAGCAATTATGAACAACTTGAAACCAATCTAAGTGTAGACAGTCTCAGAAAAGAAATAGAAGATATAAAGAGGGGCTAAAAGGATATATTAGAACTGAAATTATGTCACCTAAATAAAAATTACTGAGGTCTCCTAAAAACTTTTGTTTAATATGTATTAAATTTATATTTAGTGTATTAGAAATTTTAACTGGGACACCTTTAATATATAGTCACTTTAATAAAGCTTTTACATGGTAACATAGTTAACTTTTAAATTAAAAAATGACTGCTGCCTTGGCTGATAGCACAGTGGATAAGGCGCCAGCCTGCTAACCCAAAGGTCACTGGTTCAATTCCCAGCCAGAGCACATAACCAGGTTGCAAGGCAGGTCTCCAGCCACCTCTATCTGGAGGCAGGTAAGCAACCATACATTGATGTTTCTCTCCCTCTCTGCCTCTCTTCCTTTCTCTCTGGAAATAACAACAACAACAACAAAACATCTTTAAAATAAAAAATAATAATAAATGACTTCTTTCAGAATGAACAAAAAATACTAACAGTGGCATTCTTTTACAATTTAAACTTTTCAATGTCTGGCTTAACAGACGCCACCCAGATTCTCATTTCTACTTCTGTGTTCACTCTGTTTTACTGTGTTGTTTTGGTTGAATATATGAAGACTGTCTGTCCTCACACAGATGTAAATGGAAAAAGGAGGCGTATTTTAGTAGCCTTTTCAGATAATTGTAGATAATTTGTTTGGGCTATACCCAAACTCCAAAAGCTGGCTTTTAAAGGTTAGTTATAATGTGGCTCTGAAGCTTGGCAGTGAATTTTTTCTACCGTTACATCAAAATCCACTGGTGAGTCATGCACACTCTGAATAGATGTTATTTATTTTTTAACCTTGCATGGTTTTGTAACATACATCAAACATTTGGAAATTTTTAGCTCACTAAGTTAGGCAGATATTTCCAATATTGATATATTTATGTAAAAAAAGAAAAATTCTGCATTTTTTAATATCTAGAGTGACCTCATCAGAAAAGTCTTATTAAGTAATGGAAATCTGCCAAGCCTATGGTGGTCCATGCAAGTTTTCCAAAATTCTTGTTTTTCTCTTGAAAGTACAAATATTGTCATTGGCAGCAAATACTGTCAGTTGTTTTCCTGAAAGTGACAGGCTTCTCTCGGTCACTTTCAAGCACATGTGAATTACCTTGCCTGTCTGTCACATGGTGCAGCTGCCAACTCCAGCAGTGGCCTCGTGCTTCTCAACACCAGCGTACTTCAGGGTGCTGCAGACATGCTTTGTGGTGCCTTTTGTTTCATCACAAAGAATATTAAAATTTTTGCTTTCAAGGACTAAAACAATAAAATTAATACTGCATCGTTAAGGACATTCTATTATTTATTTTATTTATTTATAATTAAAAAGATTTTATTTATTATTTCCAGAGAGAAGGTCAGGGAGAGAGGCAGAGAGGGAGAGAGACATCAGTGTATGGTTGCCTTTCACCTGCTTCCAGCTACAGACCTGGCTGGAGACCTGGTTATGTGCCCTGGCTGGGGAATCGAACCAGCGACCTTTGGGTTTGCAGGCCAGCGCCTTATCCACTGTGCCACCAGCCAGGGTGTGTTAAGGACATTTTAAAGTGAAATTAGCTTTATTAATTGATTGATTGATGGGTGGACTGTAAGTGCATTAGTTAATGAAAGGGTGCTAGTTGTTCAGTTTGGTGCCCCTGGGAAGGCTCTGGTAGTTTCACCTACCCTTGTTTTTGCACCATCAGTGCAAACAGTACAAATAAAGAGAAATAGTGGCTTAGTGTTATCATAAAAATAGTTTTCACCATGTGAGCTATCTGCAGGTTATCTGTAAGCCTCTTAGGAATTCATAGACTATACTTTGAGAACCTGTGATAGGAAGAATACGAGTGGGAGATAACAGGTTGTTCTTTAATGAAGACTGTCCTGAAAACAAAGGAAGAGCAGACTTGGTAATAATGACTTTGATAGCTATTGAAAGAGGGTGTTTGAAGGGGTTTGACTACTGTGCGTAGAAGGGAGGAAGGTCAGTGACTGAGGGAGCAAAAGGCTTTGCAGGTTTACATGCATTTCAGGCTTAACACATTGGTGATGGGCTCCTTAGCCTGAATTGGTTGAAGAGAGATTTGATTTGTGAAAGAGTTGGGCTAAGCTATAATTTCTCAAGTTTTACAAATATCGTAGCATAGAATAGATGACTTCACCAGAACCTTTTGGGACTTTGACTTTTAGTTGTAGCCATTATTTTCTGTCTTGCTATATTGTGATTTTCTTTTTAAATTAAGGAATCTAGCAGAAAGAGAAAGTAAATGTTAGCAGAAAGAGAAAGTAAATGTTTTTATATTCTATTAGGCAGATCAGCAATTGGTTAAGAAAGGAAAAGGCAAAGTGGGGGACATGCTGGAAAAAGCAGCTGAATTGCTGATGAGCTGTTTCCGCGTCTGTGCCAGTGACACGTGAGTACAGTTTTGGGGACAGAGATGCTACCAGGCTCCTACATAGCACATTGTCCTTCCCCGTCCTTTGTTGTTGACATTTGTTTTACTTCTAGATATGTTGTAAGCACACAATCATTTTATTTTTTGCTTTAAACGGTCAATTATTTTGTATGCAAAAAAAAAAGTCGTTTTGCTTACTTACATACTTACCTTTTGAGCTCTTTAATGCTCCCTGTAGATTCGAGGTTCTGTCTGTTCCCTTTACTCTGAGAACTTGCTGTAGCCTTTTGCTTTTAGTGTAGGTCTGCTGACAATGAATATTCCAAACTTTCATTTTTCCAAAAACTCTTTATTTTGTCTTCATTCATGAAAGATCTTTTTGCTAGGTGAATTCTAGATGTGGACAATTTTTTTCTTTTACCACTTTAAAATGCCATTCATCAGCTTTCCTATGCTTCTGATGAAAAGTCAATTGCCATTCTTACTGTTGTTTCTTGGTATATGATGATTTTGTTCTTCTACCTGTTTTTTCTTTTCACCTTTGGCTTTTAGTAATTTGACCCCAAGGTACCCGTGTGTCTTTGTATCCCTCCTGTTTACTGTTCATGGGGCTTCTTAGATCTGTACATTTTTAAAAATATCTTATTCATTATTTTTAGAGAGGGGAATGGGGGGAGGAAGAAAGGAAGAGAAACATCAGTGTAAGGTTGCCTTTCACCTGCCTCCAGCTATAGACCTGGCTGGAGACCTGGCTTGCAACCTGGTTATTGTGCCCTGGCTGGGAATCGAACCAGTGACGTTTGAGTTTGCAGGCCGGTGCTCAATCCACTGAGCCACACCAGCTGGGGCTGGATCTATAAATTGATGTTGATGTTTCTTGTTAGTTTTTTATTTTTTATTTAAATTTTTCATATTCTTCAATACATTTTGGCCCCAATATTTCTCTTCTCTTTCTGGGAATCCAACTATATGTACATTAGACTACATGGTGTTTATTCTACAGGGCACTGATGCTCTTTATTTATTTTTCAATCTTTTTCCCTTCCTCTCTTTTATTTTGGGCAATTTATGTTGACCTTGTCTCAAGTTGACTGTTGTTTTTGACCATTATTTATCTTTTTGATCTAGACTTTCCATCTGGTTCAACTTTAGAGTTTCCATTTTTCTCCTGAACTCCAGTTCTTCACCCCTTATAAAATCATGTCTATTTGATTGAAAGTTTCAGGATATTATAAAGCAAAGAATTCTAGTAAAGCTTTCCATGTGTGAATAAACAAATAAAATCACTTGTTCCCAGAAAAGTGTTCCAGCTTCTCGTTTCTCACCACTCTGTTCCACTAGCCCCTCCTCAACACACTCCACCTGGGCTGGACTCAGAAACAGTCCCTCAGGATACATTCCCACTGAGGCTTTCCACATGTGTCGTTTCTTTTGCCTGGCATGCATGTCTCCCCAGCTCTTCCTCTGGCTGTCTGCTCATTTTATTGCTTTTAGCCTCTAATATGTTTCACCACCAAATCAAATCTCACAGTCTATGTGATTCTCCTTTCATAAACTTTCATAGCACTTTGTACTTTGTGTTCATGGCACTTACCAAAAGTAATTATTTGGCGGACGCTTGTTCAATTGCAAAGTCCTTGAGGGCATGTATATTGCTTTTACACAGTGTCTCACACCACAGTAATGTGCAGTGAATATTTATTACACGGATACTTGGAATTCTGTTTGATCATATATTCCATCACTGCAGTGATCTTCATGACCTTGAATTAGACAATGGTTTTCTTAGCTGTGAAAACGAGCACATGCAACCGAAGAAAACAGAGAAATTGGACGTTGTCAAAATTAAAAATGTTTGTGCTTCTGAGGACATTATCAAAAAATGAAAAACTACCATAGAATGGGAGAAAATATTTGCAAATAATTTAACTGCTAAAGGCTCAGTATCCAGAATACATAGACTATTACAACTCAACAACAAAAAGACAAATAATCCACTTAAAAATAGGCAAAGGATTTCAATAGATATGTTGGCAAAGAAGAAGCACAAACGGCCAGTAAGTCCTCAGAAAGGTGCTCAACATCAATAATCACCAAAGGAATACAAATCAAAATCAGAGTCAGTCTCCAGGGAGGCTGGAATAATGCCAGTGTAGATAAAGATGTAAAGAAATTAGAACCCATGCTGTGGGCCAGAGGTGCAAAAAAAAAAAAACAAAAGAAAGAAATTAGAACCTTCATACATAGCTAGCAAGAATGTATAAAATAAAATGTGCAGTCACTTTGCAAAACAGCCTGATAGTTTTTCAAATAGTAAAACACAGAGTAACTGTATGACCCAGTACCTCCACTCCTAGGCATAAACCCAAGAAACTAAAGCAAATCTCAAGTGACAAACCTTCCTCTTCGGGTTTGCTTTGTCATATGTCTCCAGAAGAGATCCTTGTCCCTGGTGTCAAATGATGAGGACAGTACCGTAAGAGGGTTTGATGTAAGTTACAAAGTACTTGGATTATAATAACTTTTGAGGTAGTTAGAACAGTATTATTATTTGTCTCCATTTTACAAATGAGGAAAATGGAACCTAAAGAGACAAGGTGTTTTTGTTTGAGATCATAACCACTGGTTGATGACAGGAATTATATTAAGGAGCAGTAGTTACCACAAAACAGACTTTGATATATATATATATATATTTTTTTTTAATTTTATTGTTGTCGTATTACATCCATCCCTTTTTTGCTCCCCTCTGTCCCCCTCCCCACCCACCCTTTCCCCCCAAAGACTTTGATATTTTAATGCTGAATTATATTTTTACATTACGTACTTTTACGTGGGCACACCTTTGTCTTAAGGAGCAATCTTTTACCCTGGCTTGTGAACAACCTTGCTTGTTTCCATATTTGGGGCATTTTAATTTTGCGTGCTTTGACTTCATGCTGTAGGATTTGGCGTTTCCAGGCTACCTGCCATCGTCCCTCTCTTTCTAGCACCTGGTCTGAGAGTCTGCATGCTCTGCCAAAGCAGAACCATTGCATAGTGCGAACCATGGCAGACTCAACTCTGAATTGTTTTTCAGCGTTTTATCATGAAAATTTTCAAATGTTCAACAAAATTGAAAGAATTTTACTGTGAATACCCATGTACTCACCACTGCTATCATTAATATTTTACTGTGCTAGCTTTATCATCTGTTCATGTGTCTTTCCCTATATCAGTCTATCAGTTTATCTATTTTCTGATGCACTTGAAAATTAATTGCATACATCAGTACATTTTCCATAAATAATGTGGTATGCATCAGTAAACTTTCCCCTAAATACTTGTTTCTCCTTTGTATTTTGAGACAGAATTTTCATTCAATGACCACACAAATCTGAAGTGTTTATTTTCTGAGTTTCAACAAGTACATACACCTATATAACCCAAAGCCCTATTGTGATATAAGACATTATTACCACTCCAGAAATTTCCCTCATACCCTTTTCTCAGGCAGTTCCTCACTACAGTTCTGAGTTGTTTCCACTGTAAATTAGTTCTGCCTGTTCGGTAACTTCCTATCCATTGACCCACCCTATGTGCTCTGTGCCCTACTCTTTTTGAGATTCATCTACATTGTGTAATTTAGTGGTTCATTTTGTTGTAATGATAAGAGAAAATACTTCTTTTCATTTTTCAAAAATGTTTTATAACAATTAGCTTTTACATGAGATTATTGCAAGTAGCAGTTTTCAGCTGCTGCAGCGGAAGGAATATAAAGCCCAAATGTTTAACTGAGGTTAGAATTCCTGGTTTGGACTCTTCAGTTTTACCTATTAGATAAAACATCTTCTTTAATAATGTTATTTTTTTTCATGAATATGAAAAAAAGCTGTGAGATTTTATCTCAAGATATTAATTTGTTTAGGCAGTTTGTTTTGTGATTTATAAATAAAATTCTTATTTCCTATATAACTTTATAAAAATCATTTTCCATAGTCGTGCTGGTATAGAGGATTCTAAGAAGTGGGGGATGCTGTTTCTGGTGAATCAGTTATTCAAGATTTACTTTAAGGTACGTTTCTGTTTCAATACTTAATAATATATCTTTATAAATTGTCTTTCTCCCTACCTTCCCAGATGCCATGTCTATTCATTATCAGCTACCCTCCCTGTCATTGCTTGGGAAATGGTCATCATCTAGCCATACTTACCATCCTAAGGACTAACGTTTGTTGAGTGCCTGCCAAGTGCAAGGCACTATTGTAAATAGTGTCATCTTATTTAAATCTCACCCCAATGAGGTAAATGCTGTTAGCTCCAGAGGAAACTAGGGTGTCTGCATGGTAAGCACTGTGTCCAGTGTGTTGACTGGGCTTTAAGCAAGGAGTTTCACTCCAGAGCCTCTGCATTCTGTGGTGATAATGAACTACAGAACATGGGCATGTGGATGGGTGGAGGAATCATTGCTGCATGGAGTTGGCCAGGTGAAGCGCCGCCACATCACAAAGCAGCAGCTGGGACCTGGCCCCTCTGGTGGGCCTTCCCCTCGGGGGAGCATCTGCTGTGGCAGCAACTCTGTCTAAAGTGCTTCTTAGGGCTTTTTCTAAAGTGGGTGTGATGTATGCCATCCGAATTGTATTTTTGATTTTAGTATCAAATACCAATTGTGAAGGTATGATAGGTTTTGTAATTTCCAGTTGAAGGGTAATATGCTAAGTAAAGTAGAAATTTACTTTATGTTTGTCCTACCTGTTTTTTTAAAATAATATTTTATGTGGATTGTTATTTGTCATAATAGATCAACAAACTCCATTTGTGCAAACCTCTCATCAGAGCCATTGACAGCTCAAACCTGAAAGATGATTATAGCACAGCACAGAGAGTGACATACAGGTACTATGTTGGGCGAAAGGCCATGTTCGATAGTGACTTTAAGCAAGGTATGTTGCTAATTCTTTTTCCCCAGTATTTTAAAGACATTGTGTTCTGAACAACTCTGTGGTATAGTTTCAGAGAACACAAGTATTGCATTTTATTATTACTTAAGGTGTAAACAAAGTCCAAGTTCTGGTTTTTTTGTTGTTGTTTATTTTTGACACTAAAGTTGGTTAACTAAAAGGAAAGGTGTCTTTGAAGTTTCTTAATTTATATTGGCTCTGAAATACACACAGCATCTCAGTTATCCTGGACATCTGTTTTTGTGAGGTAAAGAAGCAGCAGTATTCTTGGCCTTTAATATAATTATTTTCCCCCTTGCCTGTACTGGTCATGTTGGTATACAATGTGGAGATTGGGAAAGCACTTAGTTCAGCTGCTAACCTGCTGCTTAGAAAGGTCCAAGTGCGTGTGGCAGTGTCCTTGGACTGCTGTCATTTTTTATGTTTGTGTCCATAGGTAATGGTGTCTTTACCACAGAGTGGCACTTTCATGAAATTAATTATGTAGTTTACATCGTTAACTCTCTCAAGAATATGATGCCAAGGTGTTTTGTTTTTGTTTTTGTTTTTGTTTTCTTTTTAAACTTTTTGATTAGCTGGCATGAGGTTGTTCTTTTATTTTTTTAATTTATTTGTAAGATTATTTATTTATTTATAGAGAGAGGGGAAGGGAGGGAGAGAAGCATCAGTGTGTGGTTGCCTCTTATGTGCCCTCAACAGGAGACCTGGCCTGCAGCCCAGGCATGTGCCCTGACTGAGAATCGAACCAGTGACCCTTTGGCTCTCAGGACACTGCTCAGTCCACTGAGCCACACCAGCCAGGGCAAGGTTGTTCTTATGACCTCTTTTGTTTCAGATCAGAATTTTTTTAAGATTATATATTTTAGAGAGAGGGTAAGGGAGGGAGAAAGTGGGAGAGACACATCGATGTATGAGAGAAACATCAGTTGGCTGCCTCTCACACATCCTCAACTGGGGACCTGGCCTACAACCCAGGTATGTGCCCTAACAGGGAATTGAACCAGCAACCTTTTGGTTTACCAGATGGTGCCCAATGCACTGAGCCACACCAGTCAGGGCAGACAAGACTTTTTAAACTGGCTTTTTCAACAGCTATTTACACACAAAGCAACACAAGATACAAAAATTACTTTTCTCTCCATGTATTATAGTCATGGAATCTCTGAAAATAAAAATTAATAGCTCTTTCATAGTAATTGCTTTAGTTTTTTATTCTACAGGTATATACAGACCAACTTCAAATTTTCTTTCACAAAAATTTTCATAAGTCTAGGGCCTTTAAAGATGGGCTTTCCTTGGTTATTCCATATTCCTGTTTTTTTCCCTTAATATGAAGCGTAAGAATCTTTTAAATTTTATTCTATTGACATCTGTTAAGGCATTGTTATGTTTTTCTTCTGAAGGTTCATTGAGTAGTATTTTTGAATACCTAACACAGCAAGAAATAATTTATTGGCACTAATGGTAGACATTTATAGTGTTTGAACATTTTTAGAGCCTTCGTATGAGAGCGAATGGTAGAGGAAGGAGTGGGGAGGGCACTTTGGTAACTTACCTTGTGTAGCGCGCACAAAGCCCATGAGATCCTGTGGGTCTGACTTGCGCTGGTGTCTCTGCAGCTGAGGAGTACCTGTCCTTTGCCTTTGAGCACTGTCACCGTTTAAGTCAGAAGAACAAAAGAATGATCCTAATATATTTACTTCCAGTAAAAATGCTATTGGTAAGTGGTTGTTATTTAATTCTTAGAGATCCTGTTGCTTTGAAGACGTTTATAGACTTCTAAAAATACAACAGATGGTATATAGTTGAATCCAGTCTCAGCTGCATATGAACTCACCCCAAAATAGAGGAAAAATAGCCTTATGTACAGCCTGAACCATGTACTTTTGCTTAACACTTTCAGATCCTTCTAGAAAGGCTTTGTCTATGTTTCAGTTTCCTTTAAAGTATCTTCAAAAATTTATCATAACGTGAGGCAAATAAAACAAGTTCATACTATTTCTATTTTCCCTAAGAATCTATATTAATAGAAATGGATTAGCCAAGAAAGAAAAATTATCATTCTAGCCTTTCTGTAGTTGTCTTATTTGGTCATCAAAAGTTATTTTTTATACTTAAAAAGCAGTGACAGATAACTAATGTGTTAATTAACTAAAACAACCTCTAAGTGATAGAGTTTTCTTTCCTCCCATTTAAAATATTATTTTTTAATTATCAAAATAATATACACATTTGGTTAAAACTTACAGTTCAGAGGAAAAGCAACAGGGTTATGCATGACCTTCTCTACTTCTAACTTTACTTCACAGAAACAACCAGTGGAACTTTTTTAGCTGATTCTTCTAGAAGTTGTTACTGTATTTCTAAAATCTTAAGGAAGAGATACTAGGATTTCTTCAGTTATCACTCCTCTCCTCTGATATCAAGGATGAGATCGAGGTCATATAACTGAATGTCAAAACTCTATTATATCCAGGTTTTCTGCTTTCTAGACCAGCTCCCACTGCCCCCTCCAACCTTCTAGGATGTTTTAAACCCTTGTTTGGCTACTTAACAAGAAATTCTAAGATACAAGGATTGCAAGTTTTAAAAACTTCATTCCCTGATAAGGATTTTATCAAAACCAATTCTGTCAAAAATGAAGAGGCCTTTATTCTGGAAAAGTAACTCTTTTGTCTTAGGGTCATATGCCAACCATTGAACTTTTGAAAAAGTACCACCTTATGCAGTTTGCTGAAGTAACCAAAGCTGTGAGGTAAAGTGTTTGTCCTTTTCCATTTGGGATCTTTTAAAATACAAAATTACTAAAAATTTCACATGTTGTGGGAGAGCTAATTGCTTTTGATGTGATCTCACCCTGGGATTTTGTTGTGTGATTGTGTTTGCCTGTCTTCCCCACCACCCAGCGAGGGCAATCTCCTTCTGTTGAACGAGGCTCTAACGAAGCACGAGACTTTCTTTATTCGCTGTGGCATCTTCCTTATCCTTGAAAAGCTGAAAATCATCACCTATAGGAATCTTTTTAAGAAAGTGTAAGCAAAGTATTTTTTTTAATAAGTATGATTCATGCAGTAGAGTTGTCAGGTTACGAAAACTGTTACAATAACAGGTGCTATGTCTTCTGAGGTGGGCATGTGACTCTGTGGATGAGGGCCATCACTTTTCCTATAATTGTGTGGCTCACACACTCTGCCTCACAGGCCCTGGTGCTACGTAGGTGAGTGCTGAGCTCAGGCGTACTTGTGGGAGGAATTACTCCGGTTGTGTGTGATAAGACAACTTTGCAATAAAAAATTTAAAATGTCAGCCCTCAGAACAAAATATTTCACATTTTATCAGAGTGTGGGGAACTAACAGCTCATTTTCTTTAATCATAATCAGCCAGACCTCCTACCCCTGCCACTCCCGTCTGTCAGAGAGCAAGATCTTCTCCACAGTTAGTTTTTCTTCCATATAACACTGGAAGCTGACTCCTCTCCAAGGCCTGGTCCCAACAGGGTCTCAGTTAATTAAACTTCAAACAAGTTTATAGCTATGGGTAGATGTCAGAGATAGAAAATGTGAAAAATACTTGCTTCTTTGAATCAATGAAATATTCAGCAAATATAATTATATTTGTATTAGGGGCTTTTTAAAATTGAGAAGTCAAAACTACATTGAATAGCTCTTATTTTTGTAGTGTAGTAGGTGGGAGTTTTTTTTATTCCTTTTGAACAGTAGTTTATTAGAAAGTGGGTTTTCTACTGACTCAGTCAGTGCACATTTTCTTAACCTTTGAAGTATTTGCCTTCTGTGGGTAACTAGTGTGGACCTTTGTTTCCCTCTTGCAGGTACTTGTTACTGAAAACACACCAGTTATCTCTGGATGCTTTTCTAGTTGCCTTGAAATTCATGCAAGTGGAAGATGTGGACATCGATGAAGTCCAGTGTATTCTGGCCAACCTGATATACATGGTGTGTGAGCCCCCTGGTTCAGTTTAGGGCTTGGTCTAGAACGTGAAACTTTACTATTGGGTCATTCTTCTTGTTATTGGGTCCTTTGTTTTTGTGGAAGTATTTTCTGATAGAACTGATTTTATCCCAGGAAACACCATGATATTCAAAGGGCTTTATAGGGGGTATGGGTGGGTGGAAATAATATATACTCCTACATTTTTCACATATACAGTATGTTTATTCATTGTCTTCCCAGTGACCCAAATTGCACTATGATTGGGTCAGAATGCTTATGCCATAGGACTAAGCAATAAACTCACTCAACCTTGGTGATAGGACTCAGGAACATAAACCAACCCTCTGTTTTTCTCCCACAGGGTCACATTAAAGGCTATATATCACATCAACATCAGAAGCTTGTTGTTAGCAAGCAAAACCCATTTCCTCCGCTGTCTACGGTGTGCTGAAGTACGCAAAATCCCAAGAGGGAGCACATTCCTCGAGTTCTCATCCTACTGATCGATTCTGTGCTTGGCCGTGATGTTATTTTCTACATCAAGAATTTCTTTGGGCCCCTTTTCTCAGAGATGTTGAGACTCAATTTGTCAGCATATGCGGACACCTTGAAGTTTGCTTATCACTCGTAGCTAACGTTGACCTCATGGAGACACGGGATTCCGTTTCAGACGTGGCTCTGGAGTGCCCGCGGAGCTTCTGCGGAGGAGGCCCTGTCTGCAGTAGTTTCCTGCTCATTAAGAGCTCCTCACAAAGGCATCTTTGTAACTTTTTATACAAGTTCTATAAAAAAGACGTTCTGAGTTTTTACAACTGACATTTTTTATTACATCTTCTGGGAAATCAAATTTTGCTAAGACTTTTCCCTCACTGTCCTTAACAGTCTGCATTTGATTAGCATATTTATTATTTTTTAATATTGTTATTGTATTTTTTTCAATTACATTTAATCCTGTTATACCCCCTCTCCCCTCGCAGTCACCACATTGTTGTCCATGTCAGTGAGTCGTTTTTCCTTTTTGCTCTATTCTTCTGCCCCCTAGCATATTTATTTTTACCAAAGGCCTTTCAGAGAAATGGGCCAGTGCACTTGCAGATTGGCTTCAAAAAATTTATTCAGGTGTTAAAATTTAATATTAGAGATGAAAGAGATATAGAGTATGTTTGGGACCTTAAGACTTAAAAATCTGAATTGTGTTTAAATTCCCTGCATTTCACTCACTCACTCAAAAGGGCATGTACATCAACGCTCATTTTTACTCCTTTAAAACAAATCCGCGCTACTCCTCAACAGCTCTGTACAGAGAGGCCCCGCAGGCGGGGGTTACTCTTGCCTGTTCGGCTGGAGTTAGAGCTGCCCCCTCTCCCGGGCCTGTGGTCTGCAGAGCAGTTAGCCTGTAGAAGCCCTTCTGTTTCACTCAAGGAAATGGGGGCCTGGAACTTACATGCCCTTAGTTGAAGAGCAGTTTTGCTACCTCCTTAGCTTAAGGAAGAGTTAAGAGATGAATTTAAAAATGAATGTCATTTCTGTCTATTTGTTCTCACTTTTCATTTTGGCACAAACTTGGACCCCCGTGTGGCGTTCTGGTTTGTAGGGAAGCACAGTTTGGGGCTGGACCTGAGTCCCATCATTCTACTTGTGTTGAACCTGCAGTCTTCATGATGACAATAGAAAATCACTATGATTCAACACTTCTCATTTTTAACTCAGCCTTGTGTGGTGGATGCTGTTTTTACTCCAATTAGAGTTTAGGAGAGAGGCATGAAGGTGTTAACTGAGAGTCAGCTAGCTGGTTCAGAAGCAGAGCTGAGGGGCTGATCACCAGCCCTGATCCAGCAGGTCCCCAGAACCTAGGGGAGGTTTCCCTCCATGGAAGTGTCTCTCTGAGCGCACAGCCCTGTTCAAAGGCCTCTGTCTTTTTTGTTTGTTTGGCCCCTGTCTTCTTTTAACCTCTCTTGTGCCTCCTGATTCTTTCTCTAAAACTGCATAACATATTCCTATCAGTGTCATTTTCTTCTCCTGTGCTGACCCTTCTAGTTGCTTCTTCCAACACCAAGCAATGCTCTTAGTCACAAGAGCCATCAGTGAACCTGGCACAACTGTGAGATGATTCTTTGTCCGTAACTTGCAATTCTTAGATGCTTTCATCCCAAAGACATACACTTACTAAGCATATGTTAGTCGTTAGGGCTTGGTCTAGAACGTGAAACTTTAATGTCGGGTCATTCTTCTTGTTATTGGGGCCTTTGCTTTTGTGAAAGTATTTTCTGATAGAACTAATTTTATCCCAGGAAACACCATGGTATTCAAAGGGGTTTATAGGGGGTATGGGGGTATTGACTCGATAGTACCAGAAATCACTAGACTTGGAAAAGGAGAGGATTTTAAGAAACTGGGCTGTGAAAGACGGACAGGTTTTTATTGTTTAATGTATCTCCCATTC
This sequence comes from Noctilio leporinus, assembly GCA_004026585.1. NCBI lineage: Eukaryota > Metazoa > Chordata > Mammalia > Chiroptera > Noctilionidae > Noctilio > Noctilio leporinus. The sequence continues at coordinate 234,299 of PVIW01001303.1, read as the reverse complement.
TGTTAAGGTCTCTATTTAGATAAAAAGAAAGGAAGGAAAGAAAGGAAAGAAAGAACTTTTCACAGTAGTCAGTAATGATTTTATAAGCCAGTGATTTTCAACCTTTTTCATCTCATGGCACACATAAACTAATTACTAAAATTCTACTCCCCAAAATATATTTTTTGCTAATCAGGCAAAGAAATAATTTTGCTTCATTCACACCAGATGGCTATTGACTTTTTCTACTTAACAATCTAAGGGGAAAGATGTCAGTGCCCCTGACTAAGTAGTCAGATGCTGCTTGTTTCACAAACTTCTGTGGCACACCGGTTGACAGTTACAGCCGTAAGCAGTAACCAGTGGTTTGTAGACAGTTGTTCTGCATCAGTGACAACCATTTTGCTGTGACATTTCAGTGGAACTCCATGCTTACAGTTAAAGTGTAATCCCACTGCATATTTTATTTCTGATTAGTGGGGTTTAGTCATTTCATGATTTGCATAAGCCAGAGTGAGTATCTTGACACCTTGGTAAGGAGGAATTCCTGCCTGTATTCTTCTGTGGGCACCAAGTGCAGAACCCCTGTCAGGAACCAGGTGCCCTCGTGCTCCCTGGCGACCACGCTGCCCTCCACCCACTGCTCTCCTGCAGCCGCTGCCCCTCTCTCGCAGTACGTCCTGGTTGTGACGGTCACGTTGAGGGCTCTGCCACATTCCTCGTTGTCCACGGGCGTGACTGGCAATGGTATCAGAGCATCGGCCAGCTCAGAGCCATTGAGTATCCAGCCAGAGAGGAGGCCCTGTGTCCTCGGGATGAGGATACGCTCTGCGAAGTCGCTCTCAGGCAAACAGACGGGGAGCCCCATGTCTGGGCACGGGATCGGCATCTCCAGCTCCAAAAGCGAAATGTCGTTGTCCCCCGTCTCTTCTTCATACCTCATGTGCACATGGGTGTTCTTCACCTCTATCACCAGTGGGTCCTTGCTCGTTCTAGGAATATCTGAAATGGTGGACAGTCTACTGGTTTCTAAAGTCTGATTTTTCAAGGTTGCAATAGTAAGAGATTAATTTCTCTGTGAACCCTGTGATAAGGCAGAAACGGCCTGACAATAATGGCACTGACCTCCTCTCTTCATCTGTAAAGGGAAAGGAAACTAATTCCTCGTACTCTTCTTTTTTAATCAATGTATGGTTGCCTTTCACCTGCCTCCAGCCATGGACCTGGCTGGAGACCTGGCTGGAGACCTGGTTCTGTGCCCTGGCTGGGGAATCGAACCAGCGACCTTTGGGTTCGCAGGCTGGCGCCTTATCCACTGTGCTACCAGCCAGGGCCTCTTCTTTTTTAAAAAAAATCAAAATGATTTATTTTGGTGAAATAATCCAAAAAGTAGGAAGAAATTATGAGGAGCTTCAGCTAATTAAACTTAGCTGTTCAGAAGTAGTTTTTCAGGCTGACATTTTGTTGATTGCAAAATACTCAAGAATGAAGAGTAAAATATATTAAGTTCTTTAGAATCACAGCCAAGCACTTTTTCAAATTATTGAAACTATATGACCTTCCTGCAGGATAGACATTACTGCCCATTCTTCACTGGTGAGAAACTAGGGACAGACAAGGTAGGCGGTGAGCCCCCTAACACAGCCACAGTCTGAGGGGACAGGGTAACCTGAGCCCAGATCGTCTGACTTTCAGTCAGTTACTTGTCTTACGCCACAGCCACTCCATTTACATGTCAAGTCATATGCTATTGGTCATGAATTCCTCAAACTGAATATTAGCATTTGCCTGCTTACTATGTCTAGACATCCTGCCTTATATTTTACATCAGCTTTCTTGTAAGTATTTCAGTGGTATTGAAGCTACATTCAGTTCTGTATTGCATTGAAAACAAAATCCTAGTTTTTAACTTTCCACTCTACATAGGATAGTGTTTATTTCCAATGTGATCTTATAAAAATGAGTGCTAAAAGACTTACTTGTTTTTACACTGATATTTCTGTATAACAGTGAACATCTTGCTGTTGTCAGCACAAAGTTTTCCTGTATTATAACACCACCACAGAAGTCTTCCCCCTTGGAATTTGTTAGTCTTACCTTAAAAACAAAACAAAACAAAAAAATAGCAGACAATAAATAGCCAGTGACAGTTTGCAGCATTAGGGGCAGTTTGGTCCAGTGGTTAAGTATATGGGCTCCAAAGACAGCCATTGAGGGAGCCTATCAACAGAAGGTACACTAGGCACCCCCTAAATAAAACAGTTCTAGCTAATAAGCCAACAAAGAAGCTACCTGGCTGGTAGCACAGTGGATAAGGCGCCGGCCTGCGAACCCAAAGGTCACAGGTTCGATTCCCCAGCCAGGGCACACAACCAGGTTGCAAACCAGGTCTCCAGTCAGGTCTGTAGCTGGAGGCAGGTGAAAGGCAACCATACATTGATGTCTCTCTCCCTCTCTGCCTCTCTCCCTTCCCCTCTTTCTAAGAATAATGAAATAAAATCTTTAAAACAAACAAAAAAAGAAGCTAAAATGGAATTAAAAAATATATAAGTAGTCCAGCCCTAGCTAGTGTGGCTCAGTGGATTGAGTGCCGGCCTGCAAACCAGATAGTTGCCAATTCAATTCCCAGTCAGGGTACATGCCTGGGTTGCAGGTCAGGTCCCCAGCTGGGAGTGTGTAAGAAGCAACCACACATTGATATTGCTCTCCCCCTATACCCTCTACCCTCTACCCTCTATAAATAAATGTATGTCCCAAAAGTATCAAGCCAATGTCAATATAATGAGAAGTTTTCATAGCCAATACTTTCAGGACAGACTATATATATATATATATATATATATATATATATGGTAATAGAAGGCAGGAAAATGAACAGGTGGGAAAAATAAGAAACTGATAGCAAATTTATGAATTTAAACCTAACTAAGTATAAAATGATCTAAATGCCCCAACTAAAAGGCGAGGACTTGTCAGATTGGACAAAGTTGAAAAAGTTGAAAGTCAACTATGTACTGCCTATAAAACATACTTTAAATATAAATTAATTTACAAGTAGATGATTGGGGGGAGGGATTACATGTTAACACTAATCGTTAGTGGCAACACCAGACAAGGGAGATTTCGGAACAAAGAGTATTACTAGGGATATGAAACACAAAGTGAGGTTATTTTGAGGATTAAATGAAAGAAAGAAGACATCTACCCTTATAGCACAGGTACTGGCTCAAGAAATGTTATAGTTTTTAGCAGCTTAATAAAATGAAGAGTGCTGAGCAAAGTATGAAAGTTTTTCAAATTTAGCCTCATTTCCAAGAATCGTAAGTGCTCATTAATCATAGCTGCCATTTATTGACTATCTACATAAGTCAGGTACATTTTCTTTAATCCTCATGACAACTCATATTCTTTATAGGTGAATAAAACCACGTTTGAGGGAGGATGGCATTTTCATCATTAATCTGCTAGACTTATAGTAAAGTGCAGTGGGACACAGGCCAATTTCTTATCTAGAATGTAAGAAACAAGTTGTAAAGATAACTTTCAACTTTACATCCTAGGCCAATTAATTCAGTTAAATAACTTAATAACTATTTATTGTACCAGAGTAAAACTCTATTGGTATATAACTTGCCTAAATCAACGTGTCTCAAAATGTGTTTGATTTGTGTGTAGGGAATGCTCACCTCACAGGTAACAACTCCTGGTCCCATTGGTACTAACACTACTTCCACAGGTGAAAATGGCAATGAAGATTCCCGTGAAGGGACAGGGAGACTGAAGATGCGAGTTGGCAGAACTAGACCACCGTAGTTCCCGAAGGTTGGACTGCACACAGTCATTCATCAGCACCCCCACCCCCCACCCCAATGTGCTGAGATTTGCCTTAGTGCACTGACAGGCAGATGATGAGAATGCAAGTATGAAAAATGGGTCTTAGAAAGCTTAAGGAGAAAAGGCAACAGAAGATGAAGTTCCCCAGCTGATAACTAGACCATTCTGGGTCTGTCCCTTTCCATCATTTTTACTCCAGTCTCCTTTCAAGCCTGGATTATTACAGTCGTCACTGAGCTGTATTTGGTTGTCTGCGCTGGCCTCACTTTATAACAACCAAGTGATCCTGCTGGCTAAACTGGCTTGTAGGCATCAGGCTGAAATAAGTGTTAGACACAACACACAAGAGGGTCTGTAGACCCTCTAAAGAAACTTAAGGCTAATCACGTGTGTTTACTGAGCATTTGAGATGCGACTGGTCCAAATTAGGATGTTCTCCAAGTGTAAAATACACCCCAGATGTCAAAGATTTAGTAATGGAGAAAAGATGTCAATATCTCAATATTTTATATTCACTACATTTTGAAATAATCGTATTTAGATGTGAAATAATTCAGTACTAAAGTCATATCATCTGTTTTACTTTCATTAGAGTAACTAGGAAATTTCAGTAACATGTGGCTTAAGTGATACTTCTATTGACGGTATATTTCAGGCAGAAGGAGATCATCTGCATTAGAGACCAGGAAAATGGAAACCATGAGTAAATTAAAAACCACATTGATGGTATAAGCCATAATAATAATCAAATAATACCTATTTCATGGAGTTACTAAAAAAAAGCAAGAAGAGAAAAAAGTACTGGTTAAAATAGCAGATAACAGGTTCGATTCCCCAGCCAGGGCACATAACCAGGTTGCAAACCAGGTCTCCAGTCAGGTCTGTGGCTGGAGGCAGGTGAAAAGCAACCATACATTGATGTCTCTCTCCCTCTCTGCCTCTCTCTCTTTTCCTCTTTCTAAAAATAATTAAATCAAATCTTAAAAAAATAAAATAGAATAGAATTTTTAAAAATAGCAGATAAGCCCTGGCTGGTAGCACAATGGATAAGGTGCCGGCCTGCGAACCCAAAGGTCGCAGGTTCGATTCCCCAGCCAGGGCACATAACCAGGTTGCAAACCAGGTCTCCAGTCAGGTCTGTGGCTGGAGGCAGGTGAAAAGCAACCATACATTGATGTCTCTCTCCCTCTCTGACTCTCTCCCTTCCCCTCCTTCTAAAAATAATGAAATAAAAATTTTAAAAAAAAATAGCAGATAAGTCTAGTGTAAGATGCTGAAATAATTGGGGGGGGGGTTAAAAATTCTAACTATATATTCACAAGTTATAAGTGAATATTTAAATGTCAAGAGTGACCATTAAATAGAAATATAGTAGAATGTTTAACTTTCATACCAGTCATGGGAGAAAGTGGAAAAGAATATAAATGAATGCCAACGAAGAGAAATTCTCTGTACACAGTGGAGCTGGAGCTCCGGCTAGGTGGCTGGGAAGTGGAGCCCGTGCCACAAACCCCAGTCACCTGCCTCTCCCCGTGGTCCCTCGCCGGACCCCTTGTCAACTCATCCACCTAAGTACAACTTCAGGATGCCTATGTTCTGAGGGAAATGACACTGGGAACAGTTTTTGAACTCCGTAAAAGAGGCCTGGGTTACCTGTAAATTAAGCTCTTTATCTGGTGCAAAGAACGAAGACAGCTTAAGTTGTGACTTTAGCATTAGAAGGTGCTCTGAGAGGTATGATGTTGAGATTAGTAAGCAGTTCACCTAAGTCAGAATGCCTCTTTCACTTAGTCATTGTGTTTCTATTTGGTTGGCAAAGATGGAAATGACAAACAGGATGAAATCTGTAACAAGAAGATAAAATGTGTTTTTAAAATGTTACCTGCCATGGGAAAACTTGAAGATTCTTCTTGCTTTTCTGCATTGTCACGGTGCTGTCAGGATCCAGGATTCCACATGCACACTTCTCTTCATTTGTGGGGACAACATAAGACAAGTTAATGCCGTCCTAATCAAACACTGGGTTTCATCTGCTGGAATGGTGCTCACTACTTGAACCTGATTTCTTAATGCCCAGTGAAATTAAGTCACCTGCGCTCGGTCCTGTAGGTTAGCTAACCTGCTGCTGTGACCCAGGCCAGCCTCTAGCACGAGGCAAGGAGGACGGGCTGAGGCATAGTGGCTCCTCACCTCACAGGGAAAGGTGGCTTTTCAGGAGCTGGGTGCGGATGGGAGCCGACTGGGCAGGAGAGAGAGATCACCTTTCCCCGTTTCTCACCAATTGCAGACTCACCATGTGGGATGCACGATTTGTGATCTTGGCCCAGTTTATACCCCTTTGCACAGCTGCACGTGTAGAAGTTCTGTCCCGGGTGGCAAAAGTGTTGACATCCATCCATCCTCAATTGGTGACATTCATTTTTAGCTGAAAAGGAGACAAAGGGACAACGAGGAGTGCTAACATGGAAATAGTCTTTTCAATTTCCTTGCACCTTGGGATTCTTTTTTTTTTTTTTCAGTCCAAATGTTCTCATTCTTTTCAGACTTCTGGTTCCTCTTAGGAGCATGCCTCACACTTCCATCTTCAGGAATGTGCATGGAGAAATCAAAGGTTCCGTGAGGGGCAGCCCTTGTATTTGGGCTCAGAAAAGCTGACTTAGTCATAGAAGTACGTGCATACGTACTGCAAGTCCATTTTCCTGGCTATGTGCTCACTTGTGGTCACCTTTCACTTTTTGCTGCAATTGGGGTGGTTGTATGGGATAGGAGAGTTCTGGTGCGACCCCAGGTAGGTGGTTGAGCAGCTGGCATAGGGAAAGGACGTGGGTGGAAGAAGATCAAAACCTTGCTTCAGTACATGTTAAGTTTGGGGTAGCTGCGAAACATTACGTAAGGCTCTCAAGGAGGCAGTTAGAGGAGGAATCTGGACTTCCAAGGAGAGATCTTGGCTGGAAATAATATTTTTTCCCCAGAAAATTGACCCTGTATTGACCAGAGGCCTTGAAAGGGTTATGTGAATCTATTTCCACATCTGATAACTATCGACAGGAAATTGGTTTCTCCCCACCCCACATGTAAATTTTGCACTTAATTTACTCATATTTAAGGAACATTAGTTCCCTTTCCTGCCTCTGAGCCAGCATGTGTGATTTTCCCTTGCAGACCGACCTGCCAGGTCCCCTTGTCCCTGCCTGAGACGGGTCAGATTCCAGGAATTCGCGAGGGTAGATTGTAAATGGTTGAAGTGGGAGTGGGTTTGGGAGGATGAGGAGGGGCTGCCAAGCTGTGGAAACTGTTGGAAGGTCACCGAATAATTTACAGTAGAGAATTGGGTTGGAACTGGGTTCCCATGGGCACACTTTGCTCAGTCCTGAGAGCCCATCACGTGCGGTAGGGTGGGTCAGGGCAGGTGGGGGCTCACCGAAGGCGCAGTCCCTGCCCTCGTAGCCTGAGGCGCAAATGCAGGAGTAGTTGCGGATGTTGTTCTGGCACAACCCGTTGTTGAGGCAGGGCTGGGAGGTGCACGGGGAGCCATCTGCCAAGAGAGTTATGAGACACTTGCGCAGGTGGTGTCACCTGGGTCCTCCTGACTCCCCCTGGCCCTGCTGCCCAGGACCCCAGGAGGCTGGATCAGACTGCCAGGTGCCCCTCATGTGTTTCTGGGGTCCCACCAGCCCATGTGTGCCCACAATGTTTGTCTAAGTTCCCCCAACCTTAGCCTCCCTCTTTCTTTGCTGAGCAACCACCGTGAGTGGTGACTGTCACTGACTTGTCACAGCTCTTGGACTGATTCCCCTCGACCATCCCTGCAGCCCTCGTCACTGTGGCCTCTGGAACCTCCTCTGACAGGGATGTTCAGCTTCCCCTCAAATTAACCAGATTCTGATCCTTCAGTAAGAGGCCCCAGGGGAGCCTGACAGGCCCCAGGAGTGAGAGGAGAGGCTCAGGATGGGGACCCTCTGGCCTCTGCCACCCAAACCCCCAAGGGAGCTTCTCCCTGATGCTGGCAGGACCCTGGGAACTTTCCCACCCTGTCCTTGTCCTAAGGGACTGTCCAGGTCCCGAAGGTCTGAAATGTGGAATGCCTTACCACTTCTCAAGGAGAAAGAAGCGGAAATCATCCCTGCGAGAGTTGAGGAAAACCACTTACCCATATAAGTTTTCCAAAAGTCATCCTGTCAAATTAAAATAGAAAAGTGTTGCAAATAGGTTGTTTTTAAAATAGTTTCTCCTGGAGATTGGCCTAAAACTAAGAAAATATTGATTTTATTCGCTTAATAGGAAAAACCTGGTTGAAACAAAGAATGCAAAGCTCTTAATATCCTATTTCATGAGTACGTACTGTAACCTATTTAAGGAAGGGGGAAATAATAGCTATGGCATGGTGCAAGCGCCAAGGCCACTTTTCCCTCCCCCTGGGTAGTCTCCATGAGCGTCCTTATTCTAGGGAGTGCATGATATAGATTTAAAAATTAACACCTCCTTTTTTAAAGATTTTTTTTCCAGAAAGAGAGGAAGGGAGAGAGGCAGAGAGGGGGAGAGACATCAATGTATGGTTGTCTTTTACTTGCCTTCAGCTACAAATCTGACTGGAGACCTGGCTTGCAACCTGGTTATGTGCCCTGGCTGGGAATCGAACCAGCGACCTTCAGGTTTGCAGGCCGGTGCTTTTTCCACTGTGCTATCAGCCAGGGACACCTCTTTTCTATAAGCCCACTAAACAATTAAAACATTGGAAGTGTTTATGTGTACAGGGAGGTTAGCTTGGGTAGGGGGTATCTGAAATCAGGAGAGTTACTCCAAGTTAAAGCCTAGAAAGTAAACAAGTGATTATATCTCTCTAATCAGACTTGGACTTGTAACAACCTGAATGGTGTCACTGTATAAATTAAGCACCATTTTCCAGATGGACCTAGAGTCATAAGTCAGACATAGAAAGATGAATACCATACGATTTCACTTAAATGTGGAATCCGAAGAACAAAATAAATGAACAAATGAAACAGAAACAGATACCAAGAGCAGGCTGATGGTTACCAGATGGATGGGGAGTTGGAGGGCTGGATGGGAAAGGTGAGGGGTTACGGAGTATATATACATGGGCAGTTACAGAACAGTCATGGGGATGAAAAGTGCAGCACAAGGAATATACCAATAATATCGCAACTATGTAGGGCATTAGCTGGATACTTCGTAAATTATATAACTGACTAACCACTATGCTGTACACCTGAAACTAATGCAAAATAATACTGTATGTCAACAGTAACTGAAAAATAAAAGTCCCCCACAATTTTCCCTTTACTAGAAAGTTTGAATTTCTCCGAGTTTTATTACAGATGATCTATTTCAGAAGACTTATCTCATATATAAGCATGTAAAAAACTATTTAAAAAGTATTTTAAAAATATGTCCTGGCTGGCGTGGCTCAGTTGGTTGGAGCATCATCCCACACACTGAAGGGCTGTGGGTTTGAATCCAGTCAGGGCACATACCCGGGTTTTGGGTTGGGTCCCCAGTTGGAGGATATCAATCAATGTTTCTCTCTCCCCTTCTCCCTTTCCTCTCTCTTTAAAAGCAAGGAAATAATGTCCTTGGGTGAGATTAAAAACTAAAAAATATGTATTTAAAAAATATACTAGAGCACTGGCTGGTGTGGCTCAGTGGATTGAGCACTGGCCTGTGAACCAAAGGGTCACCAGTTTGATTCCCAGTCAGGGCAGATGCCTGGGTTGTGGGCCAGGGTCCCAGCTGCGGGTGTATGAGAGGCAACCCCACATTGACAGTTCTCACCTTGTCTCTCTCCCTTCAGGAAAAAAAAATTACACACACACACACACACATATATATATATATATATATAAAACAGGTTGACATTTTGTTCAGAATAACTTTAAATATTGCTACTTTTATATGTAAAACTAGAATATTTATTAAATAGTTTTCTATTCTGAAATACTTACAAATATCCTGTCAGGTTTGACTTACTTATCTATCTTCTGATAAGCTTCTGAGTAAGTAATAATGATTTGCTTATATTATTTAGAGTATACACATAGTCACATTTTATCCAAATTATAGATTATGAGAGATTTTCTTACTATGTAGGTACTCTAAAGAGGATTTTTGTCTCTTAAGAATTTGTTAATATATTGAAACAATTATGTCTCTATTTAAAATATCAAATTCTGGCCCTGGCTGGTGGCACAGTGGATAAGGCGCCAGCTTGTGAACCCAAGGTTTGCTGGTTTAATTCTCAGCCAGGGCACATAACCAGGTTGCAAGCCAGGTCTCCACTCAGGTCTGTAGCTGGAGGCAGGTGAAAGGCAACCATACATTAATGTTTCTCTCCCTCTCTCCCTCTCTCCCTTACTCTCTCTCTCTGGAAATAATAAATAAAATTTTTAAAAAATCAAATCTGTCCAAGTCATGACAAGCTGAGTGATACTTGTGATGAGTAAATTTAATCAATGCGCTAGTTTGCGTAATCAGAAGAAGGAGTTAAGGGGAGTAGAACTGAATTAGTATCCGAGTCCCTACTTACTAGATATGGAAAATCATTTTACTTCTCTATGTTTCCTTATCTGAAAAATTAGGATTAAGTCAAACTCACAAGTAAGTAAACAAGATATACATTTAGGCCCTGGCTGGTAGCACAGTGGATAGGGCGCCGGCCTGCGAATCCAAGTCGCAGGTTCGATTCCCCAGCCAGGGCACATAACCAGGTTACAAGTCAGGTCTCCAGTCAGGTCTGTGGCTGGAGGCAGGTGAAACGCAACCATACATTGATGTCTCTGCCTCTCTCCCTTCCTCTCTTTCTAAAAATAATGAAATAAAATCTTAAAATATATATATATATATATACATATATATATATATATATATATATATATATATATATACACATTTAGCTTTGTCTCAGGGAAATGCCCTCTAAGGCCACAGATATTTGAATAATCAGAAAATGTGTGAGTTCCCGGTGGGGATACATACTGTGATCACATCATTTTCAAATACTTCTCTTGCTTCTTCGTAGATGCAAATCTCTTCATAACATTCTTTTTCCAGATTTCCCTCGAAGAGCTCCTCCAAAAGATAGGAGCCAGCACGCTTCCATCTTACCAGAACTTCATTTGCGTTGGAGGCAGAAAGAAATACTGTGGAGCAAGATAATATAGAATGAGAATGTAGATACTCTCAGCGTGGATGGGCTTCATAAGAACCGCGATGCCTGCTTCTTGGGGATCAGTGTCCATGGCGCTGGGACTACCTGACATCCTCTATCCTCTGAAAGCCCCCTGATCAAACCCACACTGCCCAGGAGGACACAGGAAGCAGACACCAACCTGAGGGCTCCGCACAGTGGAGGACAAGCAGGAGCAGCAGCAGCTGGATGCAGCCCGCCATTCTGACCGCAGCCCCTGGACAGGCCTGCAAGCATAGGGGCCAAAGTCCTTCTTGGGCTGAGCTCATGACACAGCAGGGCCGCTTCAAATTATTACCAGCCTTAAAATGTGGAGCCAAGCAGGAGACAGAAGCCCAGAAGCCAAGAGTGAGAAAGGAAGCATTTCCCGCTAAGAAGACATTTCTCATGGAATGTTATTGCCTACATTCAATGTTCTAAATATGTGTTTTAGTTTTGTTTAAGGCAAAGATGGGAAAAGAAAGGCAGAGAAACGAACAGCCAAAGCAAAAGAGGGCCTTGGTAAGTTATTTAGGAGATAGAATGCGGTAGACTTCTTGGGAGTGAGGTTAGAAGGTCCCATCCAAGGAATCGGGGTGATAGACCTAGAGAGAGTGATCTGAGTAACAGGCTTGGGTAGGCTTCCTCAGCCCGGGGACACAGCAGTGAGCAAGACAGAGGCCTTGAGCCTACAGTTGAGGTGCGTATGGAGGGCGCCAGAAATAATGTCACATTTCACTATCAGGTACAGAGTGATCCAGGAGTTATTTCAAACAAGCCAGTCACCGAGGCTCCCTTTGGGAGACAAACCGAACACAGTGAGTCTCCTAAGCTTTACAGATGGGCCATCAGGGCAGAGATGGCCCAAGGCCCTGAGGTAGGGGTGCTGCTGCCCGGAGTGCACCAAGGAGGCAGGGTGAGGAGGTTATCCACAGGAGGGCAGCAGGGAACCTGAGATCCTAGAGGGATCTGGAACTTCAATGGGGTGGCCCAGGGGTCAGCCTGCTTCTCTGTAAATGGCTAGAGAGAGCGTCAACCACAGCATTGGGGCCTCACCTCGTTTTCGGGGAAACAAGCCAGCCAGGTTTCCTGGAGCACCAAGTGCCACGTGGAAGAGTGGAGCCAGGGGACATTTTGTAAGAAGCTAGTGTGTCTTTGAACTGAGAATCACGCTCAGCCCCATGAGGTGATTAAATGCTCTAAGGGGCCAGCACACTGAAAGCCCACCCTCTTCTAATCCCTGGTCACACCCTCACCAAGAGCATCAGCACACGGGATCAGCCCCCAGTGGATGCTTGCTCCGCCGCTGTCTCTCTGTTTCTCTCTGTATCTCTGTCTCTCTCTGTTCCTCTCTGCTTTTCTCTCTCCCCTGCACCCCCATATGCAAGGGATTCCCTTCTGTTAAGGAGCAGCTGATGGGAGCCTCCTGTGGTGGCCTCTCTCCATGCATCTTGTTGCTTTTAGTCAATTAATGTGGTTTCCTGGATATTTGGGGTCTTTTGACACTGATATTTTTGGTGCGTCCGGGCCTTCGTCAGCCAGGATTGCCTTATTGATCTCCCACAGCTAGACTCCGGGTGAACCCCACATCAATGATGTGTGACCTTCCCACTGCACTGTGAGTCGAGAGACTCACACTCAAAAGCACCTTTAGTCACTTGGATGGACACGAGGCAGATCTCACTACTGCAAAGCTACCCTGCCCCATTAGTGATTAAAAAGTCATTTCTGGGGGATGTTCTGTGACTGTAAAATGTTTCTTGCAGATTCCCCACCAGGGCCTGTTGTTCCCTGATGGCTCACCTCTCACCGGAGTGATTCCTGTGATGGCTGTCGCAGCAGGGATTCTGCTAAAATGGAAATGTGAACCCCTGGTTCTCCTTTAGCTGCCTCCGTTCCCATGGAGACGGGGAGCGACCCCTCCCACCACCACTGTCCCAGGTCTCATCTTACTAGGTCTCAGTCTTGGCTCTTGCCTGCCGCAGGGCCTCAGGGAGGGACAGACCCCAGGGAGCCAGCAGACCCTCTGGTGCAAGGCCACCTGTGTTCTTGCAAACCTACGACTGAGGCTGGTTTTGAAGCAGAAGCCAGGGCCCGGCCCCATGCGGCTGGCTTGCACCCTCTCCTTTGCTTCCTAACTCACAGCAGCTGGGCCTCCCTGTCCCTTCACCCCGAACTCCCTCCAGGTTTCTAGACAAGTGTGCTTCCAGGGTGTCCCCTTCCTTCTACCCTTAGGAACTGCACATGCCTGAGTAGGGGTGGCAGTGCCAGTGAGGAGACGGTGTCATTGCAATGTTATAACCGCTCCCATACTTTAGAAGAAAACGTGAAACCCTTACTTTGTCCCTCTCTTTGGTCCCTCACCCTTTATGCCCCTTAAATGACTTCCCTGAGGAGGATCTGGTGGTAGCAGGTAAGGGAATGCCTCCCTGCACCAAGCTTTGGCCCATGCTTAGAGGTGACAGGCAGATGAGGCGGCTTCGTTAGCTCCACTCTCCCACGAACACAGCGACTCTCAGAGACGAAGCTGTTCCAGGCTACACGGGAAGGGAACGAGCAGAACCGGGATGACCTCCCCCGGGTGTCCGGGACCAGGGCCCTCCCGCAGCCTCCAACTGCATGGCTTCCCCATGTTTCCTCCGGACCCTCACTGTGGTGCATCTGCATCTGGGGGGAGAGATAAGCAGCCCCATGGAGGTGATGGAGGCTCTTCCCGCCCTTCGCTCTGCTGTGCCTTAGTGTCCCCTCCTCTCTGATGCCTACATGAGCTCTATCACCAATCATAGTGGCCAATAGTGAGAGATTAAGTAGTAACAAAAAAGGTTTTATTTGCGAATCTTCCCTCAGGTCTCTCTGGACCCCAAACCCTTTGGTATCTAGAAACAAGTCTGGGGTTTGTTTTGCAATTTGCTTAGAAAACCCTCTTTCTGACAATATCGGAGGCCTTTCTCCAGGAAGGGCGAGGGAGCCCAATGGGCCATGGTTCATTTCGAGGGGGTGGGGGGGTAACTCTGGGCTTTTCCCGCTCCCCTCTGACCATTTCTGGGAAGCGGCATACTTGTCAACATTGATTTTTCTAACCTTGCTATGTCTTTTGTTTATAAAACACTGCAACCTTGCAAATAGCTCCTGTTTGCAAAAAGGGGAAAAAAAAAGTTACTGACATTTTGGGGAGATTTTGTAGTGGGACTTTGAAACTTTGCTTAGCAAAGTTACGCAAAATGCAAACTACGTAGGGACATTGGAACACGCTGGTCTGGTCTGAGGTAACCTTTCCCGTTTTCTAAAATGTTTGGTTTTCAGGACCATTCATGTTGAGGGCGTGGAGCTGGTATGGACAGAACTCAGGTAGGAAAGGACGTGGCATTTAGATGTGACCCAGTGTATGAGAGGGGAGCCCTCCCACAGATCCCAGTGCCACACACATTTGCCAGGGGCACTGGAGGAGCTGTAGAAACTTAGGGGGCCTATGCCTAACCTACCAACTTGGACTTAAATGCTCTGGGCTGTGGCCTGCATGAAGGACTTCAGAAGTTCCTGGTCTGGGGGCAGTTGGTACTTAGAGGGTATGTAAGTCGCTCAGGAGACTGTGCCAGGTTGGGCACATTTAAAAAGTGCCCAGGTACTTCTAGCATGAAGCTTATGTGAACATGTCTCTGCCAATGAGCAGCTCTCTGGGCCTTCCCTTACCAGGGAGTCTGCCTTTCACAGGAAGACCCAGAGGACACATGTCCACGCTTGTCTCATCCCTGAAGGTGAAGGACTGGCTGGCACATGTGGAGAAGCTCCACCCCGACCCCAGAGTAAGGCCACCCACACGTGCTCTGACCCTGACCCTTGTTGTGCCTTCTGTGTTCCCAGAACCTTGGTCATTTATTCTCCAGAAAAATGTGTTATGCATGGAAATGGCTCCCTCATGGTTTTGAGCAGAGAAATCATCCTGGGGAGTGTAAACCCCTGTCCTATAAAATATAACATTTCCAGGAGGACTCTTCCAACCTGGCAAGGGAAAGGCAGGACTTAGTGGTGTTCCAAATGAAAATTTCATTTCCCATGTCAGTAGAACAAGAGCAAGATCAGGATAAGGAGCCAGCACAGACCTAATCGTTGCAGAGAGAAAACTTATACCAGAATTCAGCCTGTTCGGAATGGCAAGCATAAGGCAAAATGAAACACCAGTGGCTGCCCGTGGGTCTTTGGGTGGAATCACTCCAATGAGGGGGACACTGTAGGGACTTCCTGTTCATTGTGAGTCTTGGTCTTGACTTTCATGGACTTATCGATCCATTTGAGGAAGTTGGTGACCTTGGTGTAGATTCCGTACTTTCCTTTTTGTGCGCATCCTTCTCCCCAGCTGACGATGCCAGTGACAAAGTAGGTGTCCTTGAACTGGGTGACATGAGGTCCACCACTGTCCCCCTGACAGGCATCCTCAGGCTTTGAGTGATAGCCAGCACAGAACATGTTTTGGGTGATGGTGAATTTGGTGGACAGCTTGCACGTGTTCCTGTCCACATAGGGTACCTCCAGCATCTTGAGGGTGTTGGACGAGCGGCCCTTCTCATGGGTACGCCCGAAGCCACTGATGATGCCTGATTTCTGCGTCATGAGCACTGACTCGGCCCAGTCCTTTTCGGGCAGGCAAGCAGGGGTCACGTTACTGCGGAATACGATGGGCGTCTTCAGCTTGAGGACAGCGATGTCGCAGTCATAGGTGTCCTTGTCAAACTTGTTGTGCTTTATGATCACCTCTACCTCATGCACCATCTCGTTGCCATCTTCATTTTCCGTGTTCCGATCACCTGGAATATGGTGACACAGGATAGTATCAGCTCAACCTGGCAAAGCACTCCCATGTGGCTTACTTTTTTAAGTAACCATTTTTTTTTTCTGATTAAAAAATGGTATATGGAGCCCTGGCTGGTAGCACAGTGGATAAGGTGCCGGCCTGTGAACCCCAAGGTCGCAGGTTCGATTCCCAGTCAGGGCACCTAACCAGGTTGCAAGCCAGGTCTCCAGTCAGGTCTGTGGCTGGAGGCTGGTGAAAAGCAACCATACATTGACGTTTCTCTCTTCCTCTCTGCCTCTCTCCCTTCCCCTCTTTCTAAAAATAATGAAATAAAATCTTTAAAAAAAAAAAGGTATATGGTCACTAGAAAATTTGAAAAACATAAGAAATCATAAAGAGGTGAATAAAAAGGGCCTTCAATTCACGACCTAGGGGCAACCATTAGTCACAGTTTTCTATGTATGTTCATTACCTTGAAGATTTTCAGTTTGTTCATTAACAGACAGATATTTGCTGAATATGTGTCATGTGCCAGGGACACAGAGGAGCTGAAGGTCTTATGTTCTAGACCCAGGCTGCCTAGAGGGCCACCACCAGCTCAGGAGCAATGGGGCACTTGAAATGTGGCTGGTGTGAATGGAGATGTACTGTTGAGTGTCAAATTTCGGGCTAGAAGGAAAAAAGTATTCATGATGGTCCATAAATAGTTTTATAATTGATTACATATTGAAATGATAATGCCTGGAATATATTAAGTAAGATATATTACTAACATTAATTTCACTCGTAAACTTTTAAATGTTGAATGAAAATGTAATGTAACAAGAAAATTCAAATGGCATGTGTGCCTCACATTTTGGGGCTTGCATTGAACAGCTCTGGAGTCAGGTAGAGAAGGACAGAAGTGACAAAATCATCCCCCAGACAAAACTATGAGCGGCAGCGGGACTCGGTGCTCAGATTTTTGAATGGGGGCTCCGAAGTCCTTCCCCGAGGAAGGGCCATGGAGCGGGGGCCCAGCATCCTGGATGTGGTCACCAAGAGCCTCAGGGAGGACCGTGGGAGAGG
This sequence comes from Noctilio leporinus, assembly GCA_004026585.1. NCBI lineage: Eukaryota > Metazoa > Chordata > Mammalia > Chiroptera > Noctilionidae > Noctilio > Noctilio leporinus. Next base: position 217,446 of record PVIW01001303.1, on the reverse strand, counting down.
AGAGCTGGGCTGGCTCAGCAAGGCCACCCCACCCCTTCCTAGACCTCCCAAGCCTCCTCATTTTCCTCCAACCCTCACTTTTCATCTTAACCTTCACACTGCTCTTCCTCCTCCTCCTCCTCCTCCTTCTCATCTACCTCTCTCTCCTCTTCTACCTCCTCCCCCTTCCTCCTCGATCTTTTCCTCCCTTCCTCCTATTTCCCTCCTCCTCTTCTACCTCTGCCCCTCTTCTTCCTTCTCCGTGAGACTCTCCTCAGCCTGGATTCCAGTCATTTTAGCTAATGTTTCCAGCAAATTTGACCAGTTCTAATGGTCTCTGAGAAGAAGGAAGTGACCGTGGGTCCCTGCAGGGCAGCTGAGGGGTGTGGTGCCACTTACCTATCCTCACCTTGAATCTCTTGGCTTGGAGAAGACAGTGGGCAGCAGTGAGGACATAGAATTCATTCAGGATAGTGCCGCCGCAGAAGCCTTCATCCTCCTCGTTGACGAGCAGAGCCTGCAAAGAGAATGCCAGGGCTGAACAACTTGAGCCTGACTTCCTGAGAAGAGGAAACTGGCAACTTCCAGTCAAGCCCTCCTTTCCATTGCGCCGCCTGGTAGGGCATCCTCCTTCCTGGCTGGTGTGCCTAGCTGAGCCTCCCCTGCTCCTGTTCTCCCCCTCTGCTGCCCATTCCCACCAGAGAACTGTGGCTCTTCAGGCAGGACTTCGAGTCCTAAGCCAGTGTACCCATAGTGCCCACTCAACCACTGTGGCTGTGGCCCAGCGTGGCCAGTCCTGCAGACTATTTTTTTTTTCTTTTTAGAGAGAGGGGAGGGGAGGGAGAAAGAGAGGGAGAGAAACATCAATGTGTGGTTGCCTTTTGCACACCCCCAACTTGGGACCTGGTTGACACTCAATCAACTGAACCATACCAGCCAGGATCTGCAGACCTTCTGACCTCACATCCCCTCTCCTGTCCCACTGGCCATTCAGTGCAGCACCCTGGCATATTCTCCAGGAGGTGGCTCACAGTTGACCCCATGGCACTTTCCCATCTCCCCCCCCAATCCTCTCCCTGATTCCACAGCACAGGTGTGGGCAGCATCTCATGCCTTCCAATCTTTGTTTCACCCACTGGCCAATGGATTGACTTAATCATTCACTTCACAAACATTTGTTGGGGCCCTACTAGGTGGCAAGTGTTAGCCACTGAGTAAGGTTCTGTCATGAACCTTACTTACCTCTTTTTCCACCTGCACTACAAACTCACTCTGATAAAAATTAGTCTTCTGTTTCTTCTGAATCTGTCATAGCATTCTCTAAAGAGTTATGCATAAGAAAACACTTTTCACTGTGGTAAAAATATTTATTGTCTATAGGGCTATGAGTTATATACCCCAGACCGGCCTTTGCAGAAAATGCTTGCCTACGCTGGCTTGATTTCTGGGGTCTAGAACAGTTTCATTACTCAATCCACTCTCCCGCAGCCTGTGGAATGTCACCATCAAGGTTAATTTTCATGGAATTCATGTGGTAACTTCTGTTTGGGGATTTGGGGGTGAGGATTACTCCACTTGAGAATGAGTATTGACAGGCAAGAGAAAGGCACAACAGACAGGCAATCTATTTTTCTTCCTCCAAAGAACCAGGCTTAATTTTTTCCTTTCTTTTGAAAATTCCACATTCTCTAAGCAACAGTTATTGGCTGAGGGTATGTGTAGGTTCATAAAACAATCAAGGTCAATTTCTAAATGAATTCTTGAAGATGTTCCTTACTAGTATGTAGTACAGATGGTCCTTGACTTACAATGGGGTACATCCCATTAAACCCATTGTATGTAGGTTGAAAATATCTTAAGTCGAAAATACACTTAATACACCTAACATCCTTAGCCTAGCTAACCTCAGAACACAATGGCCAAAAACATTGGCAAAGCCCTGGCTGGTGGCTCAGTGGATAAGGTGCCGGCCTGCGAACCCAAAGGTCGCTGATTCGATTCCCAGCCAGGGCAACATAACCAGGTTGCAAGCCAGGTCTCCAGCCAGGTCTGTAGCTGGATGCAGGTGAAAGGCAACCATACATTGATGTCTCTCTCCCTCTCTGCCTCTTTCCCGTCCCCCTCTCTCTGGAAATAATAAATAAAATCTTTAAAGAAAAGAAAAAGCACTGGCAACACAGTTCACTGTCAAGTATCAGTTGTTTACCCTCCTGATCACGTGACTGACTGAGAACTTGGGCTCACTGCACAGCATTGCAAGAGTATCATACTGCATACAGCTAGCCCGGGGAAGAACAACCTGTATCACGTTCACACCGCTGTAAAGTTGAAAATTTACAAGTCGAATCACCTTAAGTCAGAGACTAGATATAATCTTTTTCTGCTTTTTTTTCTTTTTTGAGTAATTTATCAACTCATAATCCAACTTGGGTAATGAGTGAGGGAGAGTCTGTCTTTTAAAGATTTGGACACCATCTGTTATTCTTTTTTTATTTTTTAAGATTTTATTTTATTATTTTTAGAAAGAGGGGAAGACAGAGAGGCAGAGAGGGAGAGAGACATCAATGTATGGTTGCCTTTCACCTGCCTCCAGCCACAGACCTGACTGGAGACCTGGCTTGCAACCTACTTATGTTGCCTTGGCTGGGAATTGAACCTGAGACCTTTGGGTTCACAGGCCGGCACCTTATCCACTGTGCTACCAGCCAGGGCCCATCTGTTATTCTTAAAGATGGAGATGAAGCAACTTGCCAAGACTGGAACCAGGAGAACAAGAATCATGGATGCCCACAGGCTACTGAAGGACCCTCCGGTGAGGATCGTTCTACCTGAATGTCCTTTCCTGTCCTCTCTGCCTGTGGGGTCCCACCTAAAGCCATTGCCAGAGCTCCAAGACTGACACACCTATCCCGTGGGGAGTTATTCATTCTAGTGGAACTTCATTATCCTCCCTCTGGTACCACCTTTGTAGCTTTTATCACACATCAACTTCAAGTGTGGTCATTGGGGTGCATCTCACCTTCCTCCCTAGTTCTCAATGGCCACATGTCAGTGAAGTAGCTCTGATGATGTCGTAGCCTACATACACAGCCCTCAATTCTGGGCCCGATATACAACTTCTCCATAAATATGTGTCGGATGATTAATGACTAGATGTTGAAATGTCTCCCCTTAGGCTCTTGATAACTCAGACAAATGCACACCTGTCAGGTACCTTGGAGGTGAGGGTGAGCTGAGTTAATTTCTAAAGGTTGTTGGTGGCTCTGGGGTTTTTGTTTGTAGGAGAAGCCATTTTGGCTTTAGGTGCTAAAAACATAAGGTCCAAGTTAGGCTTTCCAGATAAAATAGAAGACACTTAGTTAAATTTGAATAAAATAAGTAGCAAATAATTTTTGGTATAATATGTCTGTCCCATGTTATAACCATTATATACTTACATTAAAAACTATTCATTGTTGCCCTGGCTGGTATGGCTCAATGGATTGAGCACTTGGCCTGTGAACTGAAGGGTCACAGGTTTGATTCCCAGTCAGAGCTCATGCCTGGGCTATGGGCCAGGTCTCCAGGTGTGAGAGGCAACCAATGGATGTTTCTCTCACACATGAATGTTTCTTTCCTTCTTTCTCCCTCCCTTTCCCTCTGTCTGAAAATAAATAAATAAAATCTTTTTTAAAAGCTATTCATTGTTTACATAAAATTCAAAGTTAAGTGGAAGTCCTGTTTTTATTTGCTAAATTTGGCAACCTTGGCCCAAGTGAACACCTACATTAGAATTTAGGTGTTTGAATAAAAAAAGCTTTCACCAAATTAGAAGTGAAACAAGGAGCGTAAATCTTTCTGCCTCCAGTCAAACAGGAGAACAAGCAGAGGCTCCGCCCACCATTGGGGACCGCCCTCCACCTGCTCCCCCAAAACCTGCAGCCTAGTTGGCACCCACGTCCCTTCCACTGTACAGGAGGATTTTAGGACTCAAATCCTGAGCACACAGATGGAAATGGGCAGCAGGGAGGGGAGCTCTGGGCAAGGGTCTAGCTTCTTCTCATCCCAGGTTCCTTCAGCATTTCAGCCACGGAGCCCAAAGCCCACTGAGGGTCCACATGTATGTTGGTGGGCAGCACAAGCCCAGGCCTCGATGGCTGTGCCTGCAGTGCCCAACCAGGTACCCCCATCCGGTTAACTCACCAAAAGCACTCAGCAATTACCTGCCAGGGACACTCTCCATCTCTGCATTCCCTCCCTCCCACTATGCGGATGAGGTTGTGCCCATTTGCCCCGTTGCTCTGTGCTGTGCTGTTCAAGTTCAGCAGGTCGAAAGGGTTCATGGTGGAATCAAGGTCTCCAGGCTGGTCCTGCTCCTGCTCGTCAGCTTTGTGGAGATCCTCGCTGCTGTGGGAGGTCTGAGCCACTGACCTTTTGCTACGCACTGCAGTGAACTTCCCACAGGGAAAAGGCTCTTTAAAAAAAAAAAAAAAAAGAAAAAAGGCCTGGAGCCTCAGCCAAAGAGAGTATCTCCCACACCACACACACAGTTCACTAGGCAGTAAGAGGAGTTAAGGAGGCTGGAGAAAGGGCCCAACCCTCACATTAATGGGATGAGACAGCTCAAAAATGCAGTTGTAGGGCTGGGTTACAAGGTCATGCAATCATCACAAGATGGAGTGTGCACGTCATGACAGCGTATCCTCCTGTGTGTCAATGTCACCTAAATGATGGTGCTGTGGACATGGTCCTCTGGGTTGACCAGTGGGCTGAAGCACTGAAGGTCGTGTCTGCAATCTATTTGGCAATGTGTGAAAATAATAAAGTAGCTTGCGAAGGACAGAGGACAAATGGGGGGGCAGATGGGTGATGAAGCAAGAAGAGTGAGATGTTAATGGCAGAACCCAAGAAGGTTCTCACAGGCAAATCCTGTCAGCCCTGCTGTGTGTTTGAAACCTTTCCTAATTGAATTTAAAAAAAAAAAAGTGTTCTGAGGAAAAGGAACAACATGGACAAACAATCTGAGGCATAAAGGGGTGCATTACACCATGGCTTTGTATAATAATGTCTAAAAATGATAATGATCCTTAAAAGCACCAAGCACATAGGAGATTCCAAGAAATACATATAAGAAAACTTCCTTTCTGTGTTGCCACCAACTAGGGAACCGAGGCATAGGGGCCAAAGAAGGATAGTGAAAGGGAGGTGTGTGGAGGGTTGATCTGGAAAAGGATGGCTTCTCCCTGCGGCCTGGTGTTTGTCTAAGATCAGATTAGCAAAACTTAGCTATTTTAGTGTTTGCATGGGCTCCTGCAGGACCTGAAGGAACCCTGCCCTGCCCTGCCCTGCCCTGCCCTGCTCAGCAGGCCCTGGTCAATGTGTTAGCAGGAGATAAAGAGTTTTTCACCCTATGGTTTGCTAGTTTTGTGTTAATAGTTGTACTCACTGCTCTGTGAAATCCTAAATTAAGTAGTTTATTTGATTTTATTTTCAAACATCAAGAGTGATTAAATTAATTTGTAATTCTTCCTGGAGTTCAAACAAAATGTACATATGTCTACTGTCCATTTTTGAACCAGTTTAAGTTGAAAATCTCATTACCAATAGACATGTAAATGGCATTGTCTTTTACTGTTGAGAGAGCTGATGTTACACAATTACAGTCATCCTGGTCTGTCCTCACCTCCTGGGTGGGCCTGGGGCTCTGCACTCCCAATCATACCCCCTACCTCCCTACCTGCCCCCCCCCACCCCATTTTTGCCAAAGCTATTATTCAGTTAGGGAACCAGCTTGGAGAAGCAAGCTGGGGTCACTGTGAGATTCAGTTAAGAGAAAGGAGTGGCCTCTCAGATCCTGTGGCCCAAGGTTGGCCTCGCAGCAGAGGAGGGACTTCCTATAATATGTGAGACCTGGGCTCTCGCACCCTAGGAACCTAGTACATCACTCAGCCCCTTAATAAGTCATGCCTTCTGTGAGTATCTAGGTCAGGCTTAGGGTGTCTGGCTTTTATCAAGGAAAAGAAAAAAAATCAATTGGATGAACTTGGGGTGCACATGCCTAATTAGTTCTTGAGGTTCTGGCCCCTGCACCCTCTCCTCAAGCCCTCAGCTCCCACAGTGTGGCCTGAAGTACCCCCTACCAGCCTGCACTCCCACCTTGGACCACTGGAATGCCCAGCCCCCCGAGCCTCCAGCTCTACCCACTCTACCCAGGGCTACAAAACACGCTTTCCTCACACCCATTGCATAGTTAGGGTTTGCACTGTGTGAAGCACTCTCTATGAATTACTCCCTTATTATTCACGTTCGCCAAGCAGTTAGGTTATTTTGTTGGCTCCATTTTTCAGATGCTCACAGAAACAGCGGGTCTGTTGCCAAGCCTGCGTCCCACCCAGGATGCCCCAGCTGTCCTGCTCACCAGAGGTGACACTGGCCTCTGATCCAGGCAGCTGTGGTGGGGCGGCCCCATGCTCCTCCTACCTGTGGAGATGCACGACTTGCCGTTGTCAGCCAGGACGTATCCCCTGGCGCAGGAACATACCACGGAGTTCTGCTGCTCGCTGCAGAACTGGTCACAGTCCCCGTTGTCCAGGCTGCAAAATTTTCGTGTGGCTGTAGGAGAGGCATGGTGACTCTCAGCATAGGCTGGGGAAGCTGAGGCTGCAGCTGGCTGGAAGGGAGGACAGCAACCACAGGGGGACATACACCCAACCATGAGCCCTAGCAGGCCACCCAGCTAGAACGAAGGACCACAGCCACGTGGCCTAAGCATATGAGATGATTCAAAAGGAACAGGCTGCCCAGAGCAGGCTGGAGGGGTGAGGAACATGCCTGTATGAGCTGTTCTCACTGCCCCTCTGCCTCCCCAGACTGTATGGGGGAACCATGAGTGTCTGCTGGGCCCTGGGCACCAACTTTCAGAAGGTTCTTAAGTAATCTGATCATGCACAGTGAGGGCCCTGGAGGCAGGGAGGGTCTTAAGTTCAGCCCTAAAATGGCACATGGGTTCTGACTAGCATGGATGGGCCACCCACAGGAGGGTGGGTTATGGCACCAGGTGCTCAGGAGGAGCCTGTCAGAGTGGCCAGAGGCCCATCCACTCTGACGTTAGAGGGTTCCCTGTGTCGTAAGGCTTGGAGACTGGGGTCTGGGCTCCAGTGCGGCAGGAAGGAGAAACAGGTAGTGTACATCCTGGAGTCAGGTCAACCTGAGTTCTAAACTGGCCCTTCCGTCACTTATGCATGATTTGGGCAAGTTATTTGATTTCATGAGCCTCAGTGTCCTCACTTGTAAAGTGGGGGAGGTCATACCACCTCACAGGGCACCTGAATCTTGTGGCATGATGCCCACATGGAACACAGACTACATCAGAAGTGGCATGAGGCTGTTTCCTTGGACATTTTAGCTTTTCCCCTCTTTCCCACGTTTGATTGTTCAGGTAACTCTGACTTGAAGGCATAGCAAGAAGAGAAACTCACGTAATTCACAGTTTTTGCCTTCATATCCTTCCTGACAGGTGCATGTGTATTCCCCAAGGCCGTCTTTACACACACCCTGGTTGAGGCAAGGGTCGTTTTCACACTGGTCACCATCTGCCAAGAAAGGATTTGGAAACCAAAGCTTGCAGGTAGTTTCTGCCATCATGGAAACGACTTGGCTGTGTTGATCTTGGCACATAATGTGCAGATAACGTGAGTGAACTTGAAATTCTTCCTGTTTCCCTGTAAACAATTTCTCCTATCTGAGCTTCATTTTATCCCCACTGTTGGTGGGTAGGTGTATGTGGTGCCCTTATCTAACTGGATCATTGACTGAAAACTTTCCAGTAAATGCTGACATTGTTTGACAGTATTTGTGCATCGCATTGAGGAGCTCTGGGTTGGTGACAATGTGGGGTCAGCTGAAAGGATGGAGGATAAGTGAGCACCTGACTCTACACTGTGAGCTGAGCATTTTAACAAGAGGGGTGTTAGGGCTTCTTTTTCCAAATGCTCTGCGGGTAAATGAGAATGCGGAGGAAGCGCTCAGCATGTACATGCAAATTCATATTTCTTGGGGCATTTATACAATCTAATTCAGAGGTAAGTTCAATGGTCATTTTAAGACATTTGAATGCTGTTAGCATAATAAAAACATCAGTCAGGATTAATGCAATTTCAGGTGCTATAAACATTAAATCAAGGTGCTTACCTTATCAGAGGACCCAGTCTTTCAGACTCTATTTTTTTCTAACTAATACAGCTGGATTTAAAAATGTGTCACCAAATGTGGTATTCTTAAATGAGAATAAACTGATTTAAATCTATATTTAAGTAACAACTAGAATTAGCATAAAGCTACTACTAAACATAACTATTTCACAATAACTCTTAGGAAAGCACTCAGAGGGGGAAAATATTAAATAAGTAAGATTAAAACAGAAGCAGAGAGGCAATTCAGGAAGCATTTCCAAAGTTCATATACAACTTCTCCCAATTTAAATATCCTAATGAAACCTCTCTTACATAATGTTAAAAGAGAAAACATCTCACCTTTGTATTTATTCCAGAATTCATTCTAAAAAAAGAAAAAGAGAAAGGAAAAAGATTTTATTTTCAAGTAAATTGGGGAAAATGCAGGCATTTTACACCCATAACAACTGTAATCTAGTAACTCAACCTGAATAGGATACTTTCCCAAACAGCAGTCACTTTCTAGAACAAATTGCTCTAAAATTTTTCAATCTAAAAGGAAAAGTTTTTCAGATCATCTGCATCTATAAAAGTGTGGCTTTAGTTACCATTTGTGTTGAATATTGAACATTTATTTTCAAATTAATTACCACGAAATGGATTGCACCAAAAATGATTTGTTCTGCTTGTTACTCCAATGGGTTTTTAGTTGAAGCACTTGGGTCAAAGATTCAACAAAGAATTGAATTACTGGTAAATAATCATGGTAATTTAAAATATGATAATTGACAGCCCTGACTGGTGGCACAGTGGACAGGAACCAGCCTGCGAACCGAAAGGTCGCTAGTTCGATTCCCCAGCCAGGGCACATAACCAGGTTGCAAGCCAGGTCTCCAGCCAGGTCTGTGGCTGGAGGCAGGTGAAAGGCAAATATACATTGATGTCTCTCTCCCTCTCTGCCTCTCTCCCTTCCCCTGGCTCTAAAAAATAATGTATGGAATCTTTTAAATAAATAAATACATAAATTTTAAAAAATATGATAATTGGTAATTAACTTAAAACAAAGTATCAAGAGCCTATATTACACTTAAAAATGTTCATAGCCTATTTGAAAAAAATAGTTCAAACTATTTTTTTAACCATCTGTAATAGGTTGAATAGTATCTCCCCACCTTCCAAATTCAGGTATAACCTCACAATATGATCTTAATTGGAAATAATATTTTTGCAGATGTAGTTAAGATATTGATTGAATGAGATCATAGCGGCTTAGGGTGAACCCTAAATCAATGAGATTGTCCTTGTAAGAGATAGGAAAGGACACACAGAGACACTTAGAGAGAAGGCCGTGTGAAGATGGAAGCAGAGGTTGGAGTTATGCATCCACGAGCCAAGGATTGCTGGCAGCCACAGAAGCCAGGAGAGTGGCATGGAACAGGTTCTTCCTCAGAGCTTTCAGAAGAAACAAACCCTGGTGACACCTTAACGTCAAACTTGTAGTGTCCAGAGCTGAGAGAATAAACTTTTTAAGGCTCCCAGTTTGTGGTTTTATTTATTATTATTTTTTAGTGTCTTAAGGTAGAAGTTTAGAGTAGCAATTTGAGACCTTTCTTCTTTTCCAGTAAAAACATTTACTAGGCCCTGGCTGGTGGCACAGTGGATAAGGCGCTGGCCTGTGAACCCAAAGGTCACTGGTTCAATTCCCAGCCAGGGCACATAACCAGGTTGCAAGCCAGGTCTCCAGCCAGGTCCATAGCTGGAGGCAGGTGAAAGGCAACCATACATTGATGTCTCTCTCCCTCTCTGCCTCTCTGCCTTCTCCCCTCTCTAAAAATAATAAATAAAATCTTTTTAAAAAAGCATTTACTACTATAAATTCCCCTATAAACACCACATTATTCTTAATTTCCTTTGAGACTCTCTCTTGACTCACATATTATTTAGAATGTGTGTTGCTTAATTTTCACATACTTGGAATTTTTTCTGTTATTGATTTTTGGTTAATTTCATTATGGTCAGATAATATATTTCATATGATTTCAATATTTTAAATATGTTAAGATATGTTTTACGACACAGGATATGGTCCATCTTGTAGAAAGTTCCATGGGTGCTTGGCAGGAAACTGTATTCTACTGTTGTTGGAAATTCTATAAATATCAATTAGATTCAGGTCAAGTGATGTCTGGAGAACTGGAGGGGAAAAAATGGCAAGCTCATGATTCCATGGTGCTTTGAATTTTAGTCTTCCTCAATGCACTTTGCTTTTTACTTTCAGAGTCCTCTAATAGCTGTTCCATGCAGCCTATCCCGGCTTTGCAGTTATATTCAGTGGGAGTCAGGGTAGAGAGTGCTTTCTTTATATTACTTGGAACTAGAACTTGATAACCTTTGGTCCAGTAATCCTACTCTGGAGCTGCTACTCTTAGAAGACAATCCAGGAGAAATATACATATGCATGTGTGTTTTCACAATAGCAAAATAAATATAACTTACATGGCCAAAACATGAGAAAAGTAAATGTGTTGGTACAATAAAAATATAGTCCAGCTCTTTAAAATTCTACGTATAATAGCTACATAGAAGTAAAAAAGAGCGATTGGGAAATGATGCTGAGACTGTGGATTGATGTTACAATTACTTTTATTATTTATTTATTTATTAAAAAATATTTTATTTCATTATTTTCTAGAGAGAGGGGAAGGGAGAGAGGCAGAGAGAGAGAGAGAGAGACATCAATGTATGGTTGCCTTTCACCTGCCTCCAGCTACAGACCTGGCTGGAGACCTGGTTTGCAACCTGGTTATGTGCCCTGGCTGGGGAATCGAACCTGAGACCTTTGGGTTTGCAGGCTGGCGCTTTAACCACTGTACTACCAGCCAGGGCTACTTTTATTATTTAAAAACCTATGTCTGTGTATGCAAATTAAAGGGACATTTAAAAACGAAAAGTTATTTAAATTATGAGTAATAACCTTTTAAAAGAGACAAATCATTTACTTGGTAACAAGTAAAAATGAATTCTCAACAAACAACAAGCAAAACAGAACCAGATACATGAATACAGTGAATAGATCTTCAGTGGGCAGAGGGAAGGGGGTCTGGGAGAGCGGGGAGGAAGAGTCAAAGAAGGGGAGTAGTTTAGTCAAGAAACTAGCATGGAAGAACCATGGACATGGACAACAAGTGGGATTGACTTTGGAGGGAAGTGGGTGGGTGGGGAAGGGGACAGAGGGGAGTAAAAAGGGGATGGATGTAATACAACAACAATAAAATCATATTTAAAAAAATGAATTCTGAATTCTTCTTCTCTCTTATGGTGAAAGATATGAACACCGGTAAGTCTACTGAATAGCAACATAAAGAATCCCTTGCAGAACCTAATCTTTTTTTTTTTTTTTTAAGGTTTTATTTCATTATTTTTAGAAAGAGGGGAAGGGAAAGAGGTAGAGATAGAGAGAGACATCAATGTATGGTTGCCTTTCACCTGCCTCCAGCCACAGACCTGACTGGAGACCTGGCCCACAACCTGGTCATGTGCCCTGGCTGGGGAATCGAACCTGTGACCTTTGGATCCGCAGGCCGGCACCCTAGCCACTGTGCTACCAGCCAGGGCCAGAACCTGATCTTTTGCAGAGATACAAAGATGTCCAAGTCACACCACTTATAATGACTATTTTCTAGACAGAAATGCCAATTGTGTTTTCCAACGTATTAGTGGTTGCTACATTCTCCTTCCTACCTTCAGGTTTTATGGTAGGAAACAAACACCTTGTTCCTGGAATGTGTGAGAAACATGGCAATGTACTTAAAGCCTGTGCCACAGCCAGCTGGGGCTTTTTCAGGGTAGTGCAGAGGTTTTCATCTATGGCCTCCTCCTCATCAGCAGCTTTGGCCTCTTTTTCCTTTTCTTCCTGCCCTCTCCCTCCTTCGCTTCCCTTGAATTTTTATGAGTTTATTTGAGCCAAAGCTGATGATAGTTGCCAAGAAGCAAGATCTCAAATGCTTCTGTCTTGTTCTTTAAAAAAACTGCTTGCTGCTGCACTGTACTATTTAACTCATGGCAGGTACTGCATACCCCCTTCGTCATGACAAATAGCTCAGAGTGTTCCATGAGACCCAGAGTGGCCCATTTGGCCAAAGATCTCATCTGTGGGTGATCACAGATGCATAAGGGATTGCTGCAACTCACTTTCAGCAACTCTTGTAAAATTACCAGAGTCTGGCTGTGGTCTGAAGTGCAGGACAGTCAATAGCTTTTGCCACACAGGTATTATCAAGACATTTTTAAGCTTCTTTTAGTTCTGAAGATGTTACTTTCTGGCAGCCTCTGGCAGATTAGTTTCTCCCAGGGCTTTCTCAAGTTCTTCTACCATGCTGACTCTCTGGAAGGATGGGGTGAAGTCGACCTCATGGGTTTGCTCTTGAGGTCCAATGGAATGGTGGTGGGTGATCTTATCTGTAATATGCTTTACTATTCCTGATATAATCTCCATGATTTCAAGAGATCATAATAACTTGCAGAGGCCACGCACAACGCACAGGTGGCAAATTAAAGTTAAATCATCTGGAACTGGCATCCAATTTCACACACCTGTTCAGAGCCACTGACCTCCAGCATCTCATGGTAGAGTTCTGGAGCAATTCTTATGTGTAAGTTCACGTCCAGCTTATTGCACGAGGTCTCAAAAAGCTTGGCCTCCCCTTCCCATGGGGCGACAGTCATCCTAGGAATTTCAGTGTCTGAGAATCCCCTTAGCCCCTAAACTTCTTGTATATGTGGTGCTCTTAGTGTCAATGGTAGATTTCTTCTTCACAGATTCATTCAGGTTTCAGGCTAAGTATCTCCAATGATATTGTGTTTCCTTCCTTTTGGGGCCATAGTGAGAGTGAGGGGACATGTGTGACCAGAGAGGCAGTCGTGTGATTTTTGTGGAGAATGACCCTCAGCAAACCCTTCTTGTTTTTTTGTTTTTTTTTTCCAGGATTCTCCTAAACTCCAATTACATCTCCCCAGGGCAATTGATTATCGATATGAATAAATTCTTCTTCTGAGTTAAAATGTCTTGAATTGGCCATGACTTGCCATTTGACCTGTTCTCTAAGGGCACAGAGGATGCACTTCCCCTAGAAACTCTTCTGGTGTGGATCCTATATGCCTCCTTTAAGGTGATGTTGGTCAGGTGGTCTTCAGGTGCGGCTAGTAAGTGGATCTACATCGAGCCTGTGTGATGGCGGGTCTCCCCAGTGTCCGGCACCTGGTGAAGGCTTCACTGCAATCCTGCCGTGCGGATGGGGGTCCACTGTCAGCGTGGTGGTGGCAGCAGTAGCATGATCTATCTGTCTCTCGTGGAGCTCCTGCTTGGCCTCCTTCTCTACGACTTTCTTCTTGGCTTTCAGGCATCTTCAGTTCATTCTTGCCCAGTTTCACTTGCCATCACACATTGTCACCTCACCTCTGCATGGCCTCCATTTATCCCCAGGGCCCTCCCCAAGGTGGGTGAGGCTCATTAGTGATTTCCAGGGCAGCAACGAGGCCCCGCCTATTCCAGGGCGAGGGAGGGTGCATTTTGGAGCTGCCACCTTTTCTGCTTTGCAGGCATGGTGTCAGGTCACATGGCCTACCATCTGTGCACCCATTGATCTAAAGGATGCAACTCAAGTGCCTGATTCAAATGTGGCTGTTGCCATGGATTCAGGCAAAAACCCACTGAGTTCCATGCCTCTCTCTCTGCCTGTGACCTGTTCCATTTTAGAATTGGTTTAACACATGGTTGACTGGCAGTTTTATAGCAAAAGCTAATGCAAGTCCAAGCATGAGTTAACGCAATATTAGCTGACAATTTTTGGGCTTGAAAACTCATGTTTTGTTGTGACCAGTCAACGATGTGTTAACAATACCTTCAGAAATTCTCCTAACTCTTGTGACTGATTTAGGGCTGCACCTTCATCTCAATTTCCCACCTACACAACAGGTTGATGTGCCTCATCTGGTGCATGAGGAAACAGGAACCAATGGTATTGCAAGCAATAGCAGGAGACAATCTCCCCACTCCTGATGCCAGAAAGTGTTTCCCGGGCTGTTCTCTGTTGGCTGAGACCACAGCACATAAGGACATGTAGTGGGGGCTCAGCATGGGCCACACCGACAGCGGCCAATAGAGCAACAGCCAGGGCCAGAAAGGATCCCTATCTGTGGCCAACATAGTCTACAACTGATGTCTCCGTCTCACCAAACCTTACCGTCTTCTCTAAGTCCTCAAAGACTTCCCGGGCCTCTTCGAAGGAGCAACTCTCTTCATAACATTCTCTTTCAAGGTTTCCTTGCTTAAGCTCTTCGAAAAGTGTATTTGCCCTCCGGATCCTCCGCAGGAGAGTGTTGGCATGCTCCTGGGTAATAAACACTGGAAAACAGGAAAGAACACAAAGTACCTTATCAAATTGCTCTCCCCTTAGCTTGTAGTGTCATATCATGTCATCTCCGGGCTGCAAAAGGCTGAAAACACCTTCTTCATGAAGGAAGCTGAGCAGGAAACACCCATCTTCCTCATGACTCCTCTTTGAGTTACGGAGTAAGACCCTTGATCTAGACCCCCCACGCCCTTCTTTGGAGAAGAAGCTTATCATTCTCTCTGCATTCTCATACTTAGCTTTAGGGTAGTCAGCCCAAACTCTCTTTCATGAACTTCCCCTTCTCAGAGTGGTTCCAGTTCACTGTCGTCCTCACCTCCCACTAGGCTACTCCACTCTGTGCTTTGGCTGGGGCTGGGGCTGCACCCCTCCACTCCCATCCCCACCCTTCAAGGTCTCAGTTCTGAGTAAAGTAGGGAGTTGTGACACTGTTTTGATTGTGATTTACACTTAGAGGTATGATTTATGTCAAGACCCAGGATGCATGTACACACAATTAAAACAGAAGTTTCAAGAAGTAGCCCTTAATACTATTTTCTACAAAATAGTACTTAGTACAAAATTTTCTACTTGATTCTGTCCTGTTTCATTAAAAACACACACACACACACAAATAAGATTTCAGGTCAAGATGGTGGCATAGGTAAGCATAGCTTGCCATCTCACACAACCACATCAAACATACAGCTATAGAACAATCAGCATTTAGAACCATCAGAAATCAAACTGAATGGAAATCTTACAACTACAGAATTAAAGAAGAAACCGCATCAAGACTGGTAGGAGGGGCAGAGATGCACATATGGCAGATAAAAATCAGAAGGGATATCTCAGGGATGAGGCATCCCAGCTCCATACCAGGCCCCTAGCCCAGGGTTCCAGTGCTTGGATACTAAGCCTCTATAACCTCTGGCTGTAAAAACCAGCAGGATTTTGGCTATGAAAGGCAGAAACTTCTGAAATCCCAGGCAGTTCCTCTTAAAGAGCCTGCACAGAGACTTACTCAGACTCACTTCCTCTGAGCTCTAGTGCTAGGACAGCAGGTTAAAAGACATCAGAGATATACAGGGAGGAACTGAATTGTTTAGCATCAGGGCAGGAGTTGTGGGGCAACTTTCTCTAAGACAGAAGTGCTGGCAGAGACCATTTTTCCTTTTCTGAGCCCTCCCCATATGGAGTCACAGAGCCATCAGGTGGGCACCATATCTGAGACTCCATTTTGGTGATTCCTTAAGTCCCTGCCCTATCCAATTTTGGGAGCCACCCAACCTGTCTTCAGTGGCTTATCCATATGGATGTCTTTACTTGGCCCATGTTTCACATTTTCCTAAATTGTCTTAAACAAGCATCATCTGGCTTCAATGAGTCCCATATCTCTTGTTAAGTTGCCCCAGGACACTAGCAGCAGCTGGTCTTGGGTCACAGCTTGGCCTCTCCTGGACACCTCCAAGCTCAGCACAAGTAGCAGCCATTTGCAGATCACTTTGTAGCTTATACTGTGTGACTCCAGACAGAACACAGGCAGTGGCTGACCTTGGACATGCCAGCAGCAATCAAGGCTCAATTACAAGCGAAGGGTGTACATGGCCCACACAGCAGGTGCACCTTGAGTACTCAGCTTGGGTTATAGGGGAAGCTTTGCCATTGGACCCTACAGGACACCTACTACATTAAGCCCCTCTATCAAGCCTGGGAGATGCAGTAGCTCTACTTAATTAGCTACAAACACAGGGAGGCTGCCAAACTGAGAAGCCAAAGAAACATGGCCCAAATGAAAGAATAGAACAAAACTCCAGAAAAGAAGCGAAACAAAATGGAGAAAAGTAATCTATCAGATGCAGAGTTCAAAACACGTTATAAGGATGATCAAGGAACTTCATGAGGACCTCAACAGCATAAAAAATATCCAGTCAGAAATGAAGGTACACTAATTGAAATAAAGAACAATTTACAGGGAATCAACAGTAGAGTGGATGAAGGTGAGAATGGAAGCAGCGACATGGAATATCAAGGAGCAAAAAACAACCAATCAGAACAGCAAGAAGAAAAAAAGAATTTAAAAAATGAGGATAATGTAAGGAGCTTCTGGTTCAACTTTACGTGTACCAACATTTGGATCATAGGGGTGCCAGAAGGAGAAGAGAATGTGTGAGAAATTAGAAACCTATTTGAAAAAAATAATGACAGAAATTTAGCAATTAGGCCCTAATTTAGCAAATGAAATAGACATCAAGTCCAGGAAGCACAGAGAGTCTCAAACAAGATGGACCCAAAGATGCCAACACTGAGACACATCATAATTAAAATGCCAAAGGTTAAATATAAAGAGAGAATCTTAAAAGCTGTAAGAGAAAAATAAACTAATTCCCTACAAGGGCTCCCCTGTAAGACTGTCAGCTGATTTCTCAAAAGAAATTTTGTAGGCTAGAAGGGATTGGCAAGAAAATCAAAGTGATGAAAAGCAAGGACCTACAACCGAGGTAGCAAAACTATCATTTAGACTTGGAAGATAGAGCTTCCCAGACAAGAAAAAGCTAAAAAAGTTCATCAGCATCAAACCAGTATTATATGTAATGTTAAAGGTCTTCTTAAAGTAGAAGATCACAAATATAAATAATAAATACATATCTATCAACAATTGAATCTTAAAAAACAAAATAAGCCGGACAGAAAGAGAATCATAGATACAAAGAATGTTTTGGTGGTTGCCAGGTGAAAGGGGGTGGGGTGGAAATAATGAAAAGGTGAAGGGATTAAGAAGTACAAATTGGTACTTACAGAATAGTCATGGGAATGTAATGGACAGCAGAGAGAACAGAGTAGCCAAAGAACATACATGCAGGACCCCTGGACATGGATAACAATGTGGGGATTGCCTGAGGGAGTTGGGGTGGGGGCCTGGGTGGAGGGAAACAAAAGGGGAAAATTCGGTATGACTATAATAATATAAACAACAAAATGTAATTTAAAAAATCCACTCAATTGAGTTCATGACTCACAATGATTCATGTTCTGCCAATTAAAATGTCTTGGGTCAGAGAATCTCTGGATCCCTCCTATGGTATCGATCTACAGATGAGTGGTCCCCACCTTTCTGCCTGAGTGGTATCTCTCATTCACCCACTCCTTTTCTTCTTTTCATTGTGATACAAGAGGACATCAGATTCTTTTTGTTTACGTCTGCACTGGGCTCTCTATCTTTTTTCCACTAAAGAATTATCTCACATAATAAAGGCTCTCCAAGTTGATATTTCTAGTCCCAACTTTCATCCTAGCTCTACATTTTCAACTCTGTTATCATGATGGACTCCCAACTCCCTATGTCCAAAACTAAAAAATATAAAAAGTACCTCAGAATCAAGAAGTCTAGAGTTTCAAATACATCTTGGTCACCTACTACTTAATACTGGGAAATGGGAATTACAATACATACTTATTTTTTACACTTGTTTTAAAGACTATATACAACTTCTAGTGTTCAGTTTGGTACACATTAGGTGCTCAGTAAAGGTTAGTGTCATTCCTAACTTCAAATGACTTTCCTTTCCAAATTCCTCATTTCTTTTAGTAGCATCAATATTATCCAACAGCATACAGCTCAAATTTGATATTTTTGTGCCCCTCCCCACTACTCTGACTATCTGCTCCAAGGACTTGCTTTGAAATAAAATCCACACATCGATTTCTCCCCTCCATCATCCACCTACATGGGTTTCCTCTCTGTTCTGTTTCTCTCCTTCACTTTTCACTGCTTTCTCATCTCCCACACACCTGGGTCCCTTTTGTCTGCTCCACCGTGCTCCCATCCTTGCACTTGACCCAGGATGCAGACAGATCCCGGGGTAATAACACCTCTGCTCATTCCTCCAACTTCGCTTTGCTTCTCTCCTTTCTGAGCCTTTTCTCTTTGGACAAACCCCAGGGTCCTGGAAGGTCAAGAGACCCCATCTGTCCAGCTTTGAGTTGGGCAGCTCCTTCCCCTGGTTGAGCCAGCCTGAGGATAGGGGCACTGACTTCTCCCTCATTCTTTCCCTGCCATGGAGACTCCTCTCTGCCTGTGACCCCCTCCTCCTCGCCTCCTCCAGCTCACTTTGGCAGGGGAAGGGGACTTCTCTCTGTCTCTGCCTGCCATTTCTCTCTTCTTTCCCTCCCTTCCTCCATCTCCCTCCCTCTCTGTTCTCTCTCTGTTTCCGGCTTCCTGTCTGACTGTCTCTGTCTCTCTCCCTCTTTCTCTGTCTATGTGTTTCTATCTGTTTTTATGAGCTCTGACCTGCTGTCTGACTCTCCACCTGTCACAGGGAGGCACACCTGGCCCTACACTGCCTTGGCTGAGACCACCAAGCCCAGCTGTCCCTGTCAGCCTTTGACAGGGGATCGGCACTCACTATTCACACGGTGGAGGTTCCAGAGCATCACCCCAATTCCCCACCTTTCTCCTCCTCCTCCCTGAGGCCACCTCTGCAGTCTGCAGACCGAGGGGCACTTACCACATCCCCCGGGCAACAGGAGACCGACCAGCGAGGCACCAAGCAGGGTGAGGCACAGCAGGCTGGCCATGGTGTGGCCTAGGACAGCGTCTGTCCCCACTGCTACAGGCTTCCAGGGCAAGGTTCACTCACCCTGGCTCAGAGGGTGGATGATTGTCCTTCTATGTATCACGGCCTCCTGATTGGAGCCTGGGCCTGCTGGGGGTGAGGGACAGAGGCAGGTGACTGCACTGGGGGCATTGTCACCTGGCTGCGTGCAGCCGTGGGGAGGTCCTATTGGATCCTCATCGGGAAAGGTATCCTGAGGGGCCTGCTTTGGGCATAGAAACTTTTTGTTCTAAGAAAGTAAAAATGTGACTTTATGGTTTTCAGACATTTATGCATGGCTCTTGTTTCATCCTTACAATCATGACAAAAGCTAAGTATCACTTCCCTTATCTTTTATTTACAACCGAAAATTGAGGCTTAGAGAGGTGACGTGTCTGTGGTACATGTGGGATTCCAGCACAGGCCTTGGCAGGCGTGCTGGGGAAGGAGGTGTGTACTACACGCACACGGAGTTCGAGGTCTCATTCCCGGTGTGGAAACCTCCCCAGGGCATCAGGAGTGCAGACACAGCCAGAGCTCCAGGGCTGACCTAGCTCTTTGCAGCCAGACTCCAGGATCTGGAGGGAAAGGCCTGGGAGTGGCTGGCAAGGTGAGAGCTGCACTGAGAGAGAAGCAGAGGCAGAAAAGACTGCATTCTAGGTCACAGTGGCCATGGCTCACAACATATTCTGCACGTGGTGGCTCATTATCCAAAGCCATGGTCACTTGGATATAAGTCTCATCACTTGGCTTGTTTGTTAATCTGTCCAGAGGGGAGTCTGGTCCACAGTAGGTAGTCAATAAGCACCAACAGATGGAGTGAACTGGTTCATTCCCAAAGCCTGCCTACTCTGTGTGCAGAGGCCAGGCGGATCTTTCACCAGGCGGTCCCTGTGACATGGAGAGCCTGGCCCATAGGGACAACCTGTAGCTGATACGTTGGGCCCATCTCACCTGATCAGTTTGTGCTGCAATGTTGTTTCTGGACAAGTTCAGCATGTGTGGGGAGACCAGATTCTGTGTGACCCTCCTTGTCCTCAGCACCCGTGGGTGGGAAATGACCTAAGTGCCACACACAGAAAGATGGAGATGATTCATACAGTCAGCACATCTCACATCAAGTGCTAACCTTCAGGGGTTGTCCCAGTGTCACTTGGCGTCCACGTAAAACAGCTCTGTGAGATGGAGGCCTGTGCCCTCCATCAATGACTGGGGAAACCAAGGCAGAGCCAGCGACCCATCAGGACTTTGTGGATCTGGGAGGCTCCTGGCCTGGCCACTTCAATTTCATCCCCACTCTTTTCTTTCCAGGAACAGGGTACCGATAGCTTTCATTTCCAGAAAGAAACAAGAAGCTCGCTGGGCTTAGGGCCTCTGGAGATCTCTTGCACTTTGGTTACAGAATTTCCCTGAAGCATCTGTAGCCTGAACCGTTGACCTGCAGGACCTCTGGATGTTTGCAAATCAACTTTCCTGTCCATGAGGACCTGCTCCAGTTCCCTGGATGCCTCGTTGCACGGGCACTGGTTTCATTCTTGTGACAAACACTGAAGTGGGCTCCGATCTTATCCATGAGGAAGTAAAACAGCAGGTAAGCAGCTTGGCCAACAGCTTCAGGTAGAGCCAGACGGAGTCCGGGAGGTCTGGCCCTGTATCGGGTGCGTAAAGTACACATCCGGCCACTTGGTGAGATCCCTAAAAATTACAGCCTGACCAGGGCAGCAAACCTTTTCTGTAAAGGCCTAGATTAGTCATTAGATCTATGAGTCAGATGGTCTCTTTGGCCAAAAGGTCTCTGTCCCAACTATTCAGTGCTGTGGTTTTAAGCTAGGTTTAGTACCCTAGGTTTAGCGTGCCCATATCATCTGAGGGACTTGATTAAAAAATGTAACTTACAGGTCCTGCCACCCTTGGATCCCACGTACCTGGGCAGGACGTGTTACCATGCATTTTGTGGAGGGTCCCTGGTGGTTCTCAGGCGGGTGTACCCAGGGGCTGCCTTTGGGGACAGTCATTGACTAGGGCTGTGGCAGGAGGAGAACACCCAGGTCTATAGGGTTTTGGGAACTACAGCATCCAAAATCCATCAGAAAGCTCTCAGTTTTAAAATCCAGCCCCTATGGAAAAAGGTTCATTTTGTGACGTTACCAACAGCTTGTGATTGATGATGAACACCAGGGTCTTAAAGAAATGAACACAGACAATCCATGAGCGGCAGGCTACCTGGAAAAATGCCTGGAGCAGACTCAGCTGCTTGTTGTTTGAGGGGAGACCCGGTGGCGGACAGTATGTAAAGCGTTTTATGTGGCATATTTTTTAAAATTTTAAAAAAAAATTTTTTGAAGATTTCATTTCATTATTTTTTTAGAAAGAGGGGAAGAGAGAGAGGCAGAGAGGGAGAAAGACATGAGTGTATGGTTGTGTTTCACCTGCCTCCAGCCACAGACCTGACTGGAGACCTGGTTTGCAACCTGGCCATGAGCCCTGGTTGGGGATTTGAACCTGTGACCTTTGGGTTCGCAGGCCGGCACCTTAACCACTGTGCTACCAGCCAGGGCTTATGTGGCATATTTTATGTAAAAATACACATGCAGACCAAATCTGGAAGGGTAGCCAGCGAAGGGGATGGATATTTCCAGTATTTTGTAACAAAAATGAAATACTTGTATAGAAAGGACAAATGAAAGTCAAAAGGCAGCCCACATCCCTGAGGAAGCACACGCAGTTTCTGTGAATTTCTGTCTCTTTCTCCTTCTCCTTAGAATCTCTCCCCTCACTTTCTCTCTGCCTCTCCACCTCTCCCCCCTCTCACTCTCCCCTCTCCTCTGGGCCTCCCTTTAGGTTTGTCTCCACCTTTCCTCTCCCTCCCTCAGTCTCTCTCCCTCCCTCAGTCTCTCCATCCTCATTCTCTCTACTTTCCTTCTCTTGGTCTCTTTCTCCTTCTCTCACTCTATCTTTCCTTCTCTGTCCCTCTCTTAGTCTGTTTCTCGCTCCCTCCTCTTCTGATCCACGCCCCAATAAAAGAAGAAGAGTTTACTTGATTTGAAGCCAGGGCAACTCAAGCAATAGCAGCTTTATTTCACAGAAGCAGGGTGCATGGAGCCGACACTGAGGGACTAGGGGAGCGGGGCTCGGAGGAGGCCTTCTGAGTGAGCTTCTGTGCTCATGAGCCTCTGGAGCCATTCGATGTACTGGGAGACCCTGGTGTATATCCCGAATTGGCCTTTGGTCGCACAGCCCACACCCCAGCTGATAACACCTGTCAGGTACCATGTACCCTGGAACTCGGTGGCATGCGGACCCCCGCTGTCCCCCTGGCAGGCGTCCTTGCTCCCATCTAGGTAGCCCGCACAGAACATGTTATCCGTGATCTCTGGGGAGCCTGGCTTCCTTTCTGACTGCTCCAGGCAGTCCTGGGTCATCAGCCTGGGCACAGTGATGGTCTTGAGCTCCAGGGCCAGGGCACCCCTGTCAAGGAGCTGCCCCCAGCCGCTGACGGTCGAGAATCGAATGAAGGCCAGGGTCCTCTCAGAGAAGGCCTTCTCAGGCAGACACAGGGGCACTGCGTAGTCCGTGAAGGCCACAGCCCTGCTCAAGCGGAGCAGCGCGATGTCGTGGTTCGTCTTGCCTGAGATGTACTTGTTGGGGACAATGACCTGAGCAACGTGCAGCTCCTGCTCATCACCATCCTCCTCTCTCAGGTCATGCTCTCCTGTGGGAGACCAGTACCACTTATGCCCTTCGTCCTGCGGCCTTGGGAAATGGCCCTGCCTGAACCTTGGGAGGGTTGGAACTTCCTTTGGGTCAGGAGGGCGCCTTGCACCCAACCCCAAGCTGGCCTGGGTGGCCACCATTGGGGTCCATGCAGAGCATGAATTGGGGGTAAATCTGGCCCATGGGGTGCTTACGGCATTGAGGAGGGGTTCTGGGACAGGCAGCTGTGGGTAGGTGGGGAGGACAGTGCATTCCAGACAAAACCTGGCCCTCCTGGGGGCTCCTCGCCATCCCATAAACCCACCAAGCAGAAGCCCACCCATGGTGGCCCATGGAACCTGCATCCCCCTCAGGGCTCCTGGCTCAAGCAAGACAAGTGGATACAGCATCACCCCATGTCTTCATTTGGGGAGGGAAAGTGGCTAAGGGGATGTGGCCACAGTGGCACTGGGATTTGTCCAGATGCTGCCACTTCTCTTTTGGGAAGAGCTCACCTGGTTGTGGACGTTAGAGGTTCAATGCCCTGAATCTTAGCCTCTACTTATTATCACTCAAAAACCAGCCTCTCATCAGAAGGTGGTAAGAACAAAACCTACCCACTACCACCGTCAAGTTCCTCCAGTTCCGGATTTTGTCAAAACAGTGGGCTGCGGAGACCACCCAGGTGCTGTTGATCAGGGTGCCCCCACACAGCAGCACCCCATTCAGCTTCAGCGCAGCCTGACAAGGGCACAACAAACATGGAAAGGTCACATTATTGTCCTTAGGGTCCCCTCCCTGGAGAATCACCTTTCCCCTGCACCCTCAGCGATGGGCTGCATTTATAGGAAGGGTTCCAAAACCCTGGGGGGCTCCCTGGAGCCCTTCCTGGACCAAGCTGCTCTAGCTTCTCTCCAGCGGGCTGTCTCCCCGTCTAGCTAAGGGGAGGAAAAGTTCCCGGACACCAGCCTGGCAATGGCAATGCTGGTGCTGGATTCCTCCGTGCACCTCCCGGTGTTGTCATCCAAGCCTGACCTGACGTGCCTGGTTTGCAGGGGTCAGCCAAGCGCTGTGCTCCCAGAGCATGTAAGGAGTAAATGAAATGACAGGGTGAAGTACTGAGCATGTTCTAGGTACACACAGACCCCCAATCAATGTTTCCTTTCCTCTTCTTCTTCCTAAAAGCACAGAGGATGCTAAGCAGGGTCCTTGCGTGAATCCTGGATGGAGACATATTTCTTCCAGTGATTCTTCTGCGATGGGTGGGAAAGGAGCTGGCCTGTGGACAGCAGGGAATTGTGATGCCAGGTGGCCTGGCTGAGAGTGAGGCCCAGCCACCAGGGAACAGTCCTGGTCTGCTGTTCGACAGCTACCATGTGTTGTGGCGAAATTGGGTCAACCAGGGAGGGAGAGATTGGACATCGGGTTCACCAATCTGAAGCCTAATGTCCCACGTTGTGGGCAGCAGGACAAAAGGTGCTGGGGAGGTGCCTGTCCCCTCCAAACTGGCAACTACAGAGAAAGAAACCATAATAAAACGTTCCCATGATATATGAAAAGAGCTACTTTTGGGCTCGGGGCCACAGTCCCTGCGGATTGAAGACCCTGAAAATCTAAGCCTGCCCTGGCTGACAGTGAATCTGCAGCTGCAGCTACGAGCCTGTCTAGGGTGGTTGCTACCCGCTGGATCGGGGCCCAGGGGGCCCCACCCTCAGCTCTGACATGGGCAAGGCTCTCACCTCCACTGGGCCTCAGTTTCCTCACCTGTATGGGGTGAGAGTTGCACCTACCTCCTGGCTGGAATTGTGGGGGCTAAATGATACTGAGAACTGAGGTCTTGGTGGGGCCGGGCACAGGGGGTGTGGTGGGAAAGCAGAGCCTACAGCAGGCACCCCCCGAAAGCCCATCTGAGCGCTCCCCGCTGGAACGGCACATAAACCCACATTCACCAGTTCTGCCTCTCCCTTGGAGGGGCTTTGCCACCCAATGACAGGGGACTCTGGTGAATACATTAGTCCTGTTTGGATGTGTCTTACTCAGATTATTCCCCTGGACACCAAAAGCCAGGGTTCTGCCAAGGTGAGCGGGCCCTGGGCTGCAAAGGCCCCACCCGGGCCCCACCCGCTGAGGTAGGTGGGGTGGAGCAGGGGAGGCCAGGTGGGTGCAGGGCCGCCTGCTTAGCACAAATAGCAACTTTCTCCAAGGCTGGTCTGGAAGAGCCAGGTTGCTGTGGAAGGAGAGGCTTGGAGTTTCCCTGAACCTGAAGTCAGGCCGAGAATGACTGGTGAGCCTCCAATTCCCTTTACAAGGTTGTCATGCATTTATGTTTAGTTCTTAAAAACCCTTGACTGTTTCACGTGGGGTGCCCCAGAATGAAAGGTTAAAGAGGAGTCCCTGATTTGCGCGGAGACCTGAGCTTGCAGGTCTCAGAGCAGTGGCTCGCCTTACCGTGGAGTGTGCACGCGTTCCCAGCTCTGGTGAAACGCAGGTGCTGACCCAGTGGGCCTGGGGCCTGAGGCTCTGCATTTCCAACTGGGACCAGGCTCTGAGGCAGCCTTGGAGATACATGCCCTGGGGGGGCTATGGCCCACAGACCCCACTTCGAGAGGGGACATAGCCTCCGGGACTAAGGAAGGACCCTTTTACAGATCCAAAATCACAATCTCATTTATACATGCCAAAAAAAAAAAAAAAAAAAATCTACACAAAGAATAAACAAACCCATAGATACAGAAAAGAAGCTAATGGTTGCCAAAGGGGAGGGGGCTGGGGGATGATGATTAGAAATCATATAAAAATAAAATAAAGCAATATCTGGCATACAAAAAGAAAAAAAAGAATCTCAGCTTCCAGAGGCAGGTAGCAGGTGGACTTTTGAAGGTGAGAGAGGTAGGCTCAAATGGTAGGGCCTCGGTTTCCTCATCTGTAAAGGGGGTGAGACCAGCAGCCTGAGATGAAGGAACGTGAGGGGCAGAGGTGCCGAGGGAGCTCGGAAGTGAACTTCCTGCAGCCCTGGAGGCACTGCCGTGAGCAGGGGTAACGTGGAGCCTGGGCCATGACCCCTGAGGCTGACCTGCCCACTTTCCTTTCGAGAGCCCGAGTGACCCCAGCGCCCCGCAGCCTTACCTGCCAAGGACACTCCCCTTTGGGGCATGTCTCACCCCCCACAATTCGGCCTTGGGGTTGTCTGTCTTTTCTTTTTTCCAGAACAGGTATTTTTCCACACGGATAGTCAACTGTACAAAACAAAAGGCAGCAAGATGTGGGGTCTGTGAGGGGTGCGCATGCTCCTGAGAGGAGGGCTCGGAGCCCCGCAGGTAGCGGCTCTGCCTCAGTGCCAGCCCGGGGCTGTGGGAGCCGCTGGGGACAGGGAGGCCGGAGGAGCGGCTGGGAAAGCAGAAGGGGCAAAGGCTGGTTTTGCAGGAACTGGGGGCCCTCCTTCTTGAAACTGGTTTCTGCTCATTTTTTCTGGAAAAGGAAGACATGTTGCTTGAATTTCCTAAAAGATGAATGGTATTCTGTCTCAAGACTACCCAGCCCCTCAGACAACTGTGCTATTTTGACTCCATTGTTAGCTTTCGGCCACCTCCAATCAAGTCCTTGTTCCAGAAGAGAAAGTGTTTAGAGGTGGCGGCTGAATTTGGGGCTGCGTTGAACACGCCAGGTGCATTTACCTCTGGAGACACAGCCACCCTGGAATCGCCCCAGCCTTTGGAATTGCGGGTTGGTTTGGAGACATTTTCAATTTTAAAAAATTGCTTGCCTTTAGAAGAGGTTTAGAAACTGGCATTGTGCTGTAGCCGGTATCACATTTGGGTGTAGCAGTGTAGATTCCTGGTAGAGGGGATTGGAAGTGGGGTGGGGAGGGCTTTGTTTTGCTCCTCTGGGCCCACCTGAGATGGACAGGGGGTCCAAGGCCTATCTAGGGAGCCACCCCCAGAACTCTGTCCTGCCCTCTGTTGCCCTGCACCCTCAGTTTCCTTCCTGCCCCTGAACATGTAGTGGTCACATGTAGTAGATGCTCAGATAATGGCATGTCACCCCTTCTCATCTTTTCGCCAGGAGAACCTGTGGCTGGACAGGAACTGGGGACCACTCATCTGGAAGTGCAGCGGCACACAGCCCTTGGAGCAGATCCCTCTGGGCCTGTTACCTGTGGGTGCGCAGGACACCTCGTCCGTCTGGAGCGTGTACCCTTCGTGACACCAGCAGGAGCGCTTGGCCTTCGAATGGTTGTTGCAGTACTGCTCACAGCCGCCGTTCTCATTCTCACAGATCAGCTGGTCATCCTTGTCTGGGCACAGGAGGAGACAGCCTGAGAACAGCTGTGTTGGTCAGGGAAAGCCAGCCCTGGTGGCCACCCCTCCCTGGGCCAAGGCTCTGCTCAGAGGTGATGCTCAGCTGCCCACAACAGAGACTAAGCCTGACACTACCCAACTCTGTAGATTGATCCAGAAAGGTGGGTGTTTGGGTGTTTGGGTGTTTGGATGCTCACCTATGTCTGAGCAGCCTAACAGGGGTAGGGGTACAGGCCCTGCATGTGGTGGTCTCCACACTGTCACCCTTCCCAGCAGTGGGTGGGGCACTGAGGAGGGCCCAGGGAAAGGAAAAGTCCCCTAGGGACAGTAGAAGAGACCACCTCACTCAGAGACCTGCCAGTAAAAGGTCAGAGAAATGAGACTGCTCTACAGAAAGGCCCTGAGGCCCAGTGACCACTGGTTCAAACATACAGAGAGGAAGAATGTTCGACCTGACTCTGCTGGACAGCACTTTGGCTTGGAGACAGGGTTGGCTTGCTGTGTAGGACAGCTAGTTTCAAAGGCTGGGCAAAGACACCGGGGCTGCAACTGTAACTGGCAGGAAGCTGCTTTCCTTAGTCTTTCCTCCCCTCTATCTGGATCCTGTTCTGCTTAGAACACAAGTCGGCTGTGGCCCAGAATGGCTCATTCTGCTTCAGAAGGTACACCTGTGTGGGAAAGGATTAACCTTGCTGGAAGAGAGGCCTGGCCTTTGCCCTCAGCTCCTGGGAGGTGACCTCTACACCCTGATTAAATTGAATACTTTTATTTTAATCTGCCTAAAAACTGTTATTTCCTGGTTCCCTTGAATTGCACTGTATGGTCTAAGAATGTTAGTCATGTGCGGCTTTGGGCCACATGCTATTATCAGCTCAGCCTCTGCAGAGGCTGGGGACTGAAGTCAGCTGTGTGGGTGGTCAGCCATGTCTACATGACTGGGCCCAGTAAAATCTGTGGGCACTGAAGCCTAGGTGTGCCTGCTGGGGTGGTGATGCTCCATACATCTGTCACACATCTGCCTGGGAGAATGAGAGACTTTCCATGGGACTGCCCTGGGAGAGGACAGCTGGAAGTTTACACCTGGTCCCTTTGCTGATTTTAATCTGTATCTTTCTGCTATAATAGCTGTTTGTAGTGAGCTCTGTAAGTCCTTCCAGCAGATTATTAAACTTGAGAATGGTCTAGGAGAGCCCTGAACTTTGCAATACTTTAATATAGGAAAGGTGAAAAAATATGATCATAATAGCAAGTTGGGAAGGTCAAGTTTACCCAACTGTCCTGGCTGGCAGAATATGTGGAAGCTGGGTGGGATGTAGTGATTCTCACTTGTACCCTTTCCAGGTGTATCTGAATTTCCTAGTGCTGGGATCCAAGGGCTTTCTATCTCCCAGGAGGGAACAGGGGACAATCAGATTTGAGAATTAGTATCTTAGAACCCCAGATCCAAGGCTCTCAGATTGGCAGAGGTTGTCAAATCCACCTAGATCAACTTCCCACCTGAGCTGAGGGCCAGCTCCATGCCTGACCTGGCCATGCCATCAGCCTCCCCAGGGGCCCTGTCTGTAAGCTACGGGATTTCTCACTTGTCTCACAGTTCCGGCCCTCAAAATTATCAGGGCAGAAGCAGATGTAGGACTGGAATTGGTCCTGGCAGGAGCCTCCATTCTGGCATGGATTTGAGGCACATTGGTCCCCATCTGTGGAGTGAGTCAATGTGTTAGTATGTCGAGGAGAAGGGCTTGAAGGTGGGATAGAACCGGGCCATTTGCCTACTCACCTTTGTAAGAAGTCCAGAACTGCGTCTGAGGGAACAAAGAGGAAGCCGCATGAGAGATACAGTCACCAGAAGCAAACATTTTGGGTATCCATAGACTGAACAGACGAATGGGGTAGGCAGGGGGCATCTGACCTGGGGCCCTTCGCAGTGGGCTCTGGAAGCCAGGCTTTCCTCTGGAGATGAAGTGGGTTCATCTGGGGGAGAAAGGTTTTTCCTAATCCCTTGTGCCCCACCACAGATCATTAATGTCACCCAGAGGTCACAAATTTTCATCTCCCAGTGAAAGTCCCCAAGTTTCAGCCCCAATTAGCCTCAGCTCTGCCACCTCCGAGTAGTGAACCTGGTACAAGACACATAAGCACTCTGAGCCTCCATTTCCTGCTTTGGGGATGGGTCACTGCTCACACATGTGCACTGACAAGAGGGGAAGTTCAGTAATGTGTGGAAAGGCACCAGGGAACTTCAGGGGGCTCCCTCAGTAACACTGATACCCCGAGGACTCTTTTGGCCAACTGTACTTAACCTCACAGCGCTGCTGTGAGAATAAAACAAGATAAAAACTCTTGAACCGCTTTGAAACACCAACAGGGGCACAGCCACAAGGCATGACCATTTTCAGCTTGCACAGAAAAAGTCCTCAAACAGTCCTACTCCCTGCTGGGAGTGCGGTGCCCTGCCCTGCGAATGAGTGGGAGGCGAGGCCCTATCTCATCCTGACCTGACCCACACTCCTATTGAAGCGTTCAAAGGGAGGTGATACATGTGAAGTGTGCCTCTTTGAGAAGATGGAAAGGGAAATGCAGTCCCCTTCTATCCACATGGCCTGAGGGCCGGCGCAGGAAGCAGCGGTTCCCTAATGTGTCCTCACACAGGTGTCCCTGACGGGGCGCCCCCTGCCGGTCCCCGCGGCAGTGAGAGGCTCACGCAGGCCCGCATCTCAGATGTCGCGTCTGTCAGCAGCATCTCTGTGAAGCAGGGGCAGTGTTGGGGGTCTGGGAAGGCAAGGAACACATCGAGTGTGCTTTGCAAGCTGCATTTTCTGATGCAAACGTTAGGATGCCTGGTGTGGCCGAGAGGAGGAAGTCCCTGGACTCAGGGCGTAGGAATGGAGCATCGCAGGAGGTCGGACTAAGGACGGTGGTGAGGGCACTCTGAGGAGGAATAGCGACCCAGATACGAAGGGACTGTGCTTGCCAGAGCTGCCTGTGTGTTCACGTGTGCACACAGCGCTAGCGGAAGTGAAGAGATTTGGCCTCCAAGACACAAGGCGACCCCTGCTGTCACAGAGCTCACTTCCTGCGGACTCAGCACACCCGCCCACTTATCTGGGGCGCCGAGAGCGCCCCCTAGGGGTGAACTCACCAATCTCTCGTTGTTCTTGAAGATCTCCCGGGCCTCCTCAAAGGAACACTGCTCCTCCTTGCACTCTCTCTCCAGGGAGCCGGGCCTCAGCTCCTCCAGGAACGAGTTGGCACGCCTCTGCCTGGGCAACACGCTGTGGGCTTCCTCCTGGGTAATGAAGACTGGGAAATGGGAGTTCCATGAAACACTCACAACCTGCCACGCCAAGATGGCTCAGAGACCATCCACACTGGTCTCAGCCCACTCAGTAATAGGAGTCAAAGGGTTCCGGTCTGCAGGCTGGCCAAAGTTGAGACAGGAGTGTTTTCTCATGGCTGGCTGGTGACGGACTGTATGTACAAGGATAAGGCAATATACTCATTAAATTATAATTGCACACACTCATACTGCTTGACTGGGTCACTTTAGTTCTAGGAATTTATCCTAAGGAAATGCTCGGTGGTATGCACAAAAACCTAGCCACAAGGAGAGTTATTGCTAATAATCATCTGAAGCAACCAGATGATGGTGCCCCATGCCCCCAGGAAACAGAAAGCTGAAGAAGATGCAATCGTAAATGAAAGAAGAAGAAGAAGAAGAAGAAGAAGAAGAAGAAGAAGAAGAAGAAGATCATAAGATAGTATCTACTGCATAATTTTTTGTGAAATAAAATGTGTGAATAAATGTAATTTATTGAAAGTATGTAAATAAGAAATTAACTTTGGGCATGAACAGCTATGGTGTTCCAAAATGTGCACAATCTGCATGTGTAGCTTTTATAATTAAAATATGCATCTGCTGTGTCCCTGGTGCCTAGAGCATTTCATCAAGAGCTGTTGAATGCTGGAGCTGGAGGATGCCTCCGGAGCTGGAGGATGCCTTTGGGGAGGCCGGTCCTATGGATTTGCATCTGAGAGAGGTCAGGTAACCGGGAGAGGCTTGGCTTGGGTGGGGGTGAGGTAGGGAGAGGCAGAGGTTGCTGAGACAGCATGAGAGGGGCGGAAGGGGCAGGTAGAGAGGGCCTGGGCATCCCACATCTCCACTTAAAGTCCAATAGCCCCGTTTGCTGTATGCCCTGGGCCTGTTCTCTCTTCCCAGTTCTTTTGGAACTCAGGTTACTTCCCAGTGTGGTCACTTCTCTCCAACCAACTCATCTAAATTTTCTCTGCTTTGCCACCAACTTCTCTTTCCCTTCAAGATCACACACTTGAAAGAAAATTCCTCACCTTCCACCAAGGGTCTGCCATTGACTCTTAGACCTACTGTAAGCAAAAGCCACGGTGACTCCCTCAGGCTCCTCATGGACCTTTCTTGGTGGCAGGAGACTTACTGATCTCCTTCTACTTCTCCACACTCCCTCACCTGGCCACTGAGGCCCAGCCTCCTCCTGGGCCTCCTCCCACCTCTCTGTCCACCTCCTCCAGCTCCCTTTGCTGCTGGTATTGAGTTTGGTTTCTTCAACTTTTGGTCTTTCTACTCTAAAGACTTTTACAGCCCCCTCACTCCACTTCTCACCTCAGCTCCTTACCAGAACCCCAACATTTATTCCTACCAGATCTCTGTGCCCAACTTCCCTGTAGACTGAGTAACCCACATTCACTGTCACTTCCCTCACCTCTGCCGATACGATGTCTGCTTTTCTTGTCCAAATCCTGTCTTGGTGAACAGCCCTGCCTGCCTTCTCAGCCATGTTTCTCTGAGGCCTCTGACCCTTTCCAGCCCGCTCTGCAGTGCTGCCTGCCCATATCTGCCCCCTTCTCTGCACCCCTGCAATGTCCCCAGAACTGAAGATCTTCAGCTTCCTCTGGGTCCTTCCTGAGCACTTGCCAGCAGCTAGAGGGGCAGAGCAGCTTCGTGTCCCCTCCTGACACCACACAGTGATCTCCGTAGTTTCTTGCAGGTAGCTGGTGTCCTCCATTTTGCTTATGAGAAAAGGGGGTGAATGAGGCTTAGAACTCACCCAAAGCCACATGGGGTGGGGGTAATAGAACCAGTCTGAAACCTTGAATTTGAGGATTCTTTTGGACAACCAGGCAGACTGGGGATCTGTACCCCAGACGAGGCTTGGTGATGGAGGTGAGAATAGGTTATGCAGGGGTTGAAGTCAAGGGTGTGTATGAGGCCAGAAAAGTCCACAGAGCCCCTGGTGCTGTCCTGCTGTGTGTGACTGGTGCTATTGGTGACCCTAGTGGCAAGTAGGGTACATGTGGGGTGAAAAGGAAGAGGAAGGAAATCAGCATTGAGGGCAGAAGATCAGTGCACAATCAAGTCCCAGAGGAGAGAAGAACCGAGACCGGCTTTGAATAGGCCAAGACTTCCAGACAGAAAGCACAAGGTGGCTGTGATGCATCCTTCCATCCATCAGTCCATCAGACGTCTCTGGTGAGCCAGGGGGTTCAAGGGGAGGTTGGAAGGTCATAGAGTGTGGGGACAGGAGGGAGGAGGGGAAGTGCCAGCTCCCAGGCCACCCGGGCTAAGGGAGACCACATCATCTTTAAAATCAGGGTGTTTCATCTGTTTTCATCTTGGGAAATTGATCTGGTTTGGAAGAATTTGAGGATAAACCAAAGAATGAGGCTCCTGGGAGGGGAGGTGGCTGGAGAGCCCATGTGGGGAAGGGGAGGGGCAGAAATTGGAGCAGAGAGACCATTAAAGAGCCAGCAGCTAACCAGGGGCAAATCATCTGCTCACGGAGGAGGGCAAACGGGCACCAAGAAGCCATCAGGGAACCAGAGACATCTCTGACAGAGTAACACTCGATCATTGCAGAGAATTTGGAAAAGACGGACTTCAACAAGGAGGAGGATGAAAGTCACTTGCACTGTTTTCTGGACCTAAGACGGGAGGGACAATGGGCAGCACAGACTTGCTCTGGAGCAGGACACGCTCTCGTTTGAGTCATCAGGGCAGGCACCCACCACTTGCATCCTCGGCTAGTTTTTTGCAGGGGGATTTGAAGGTGGCTGGATAGTGAGAAACTAGGGAAATTCCTTGACAGGTAGAATAAGGAAAATGGAGACAAAGTAACTATATAACAAGGCCAAACAATTTGCGCAATGTACAGACAGCTAATGAATCACAAGGTTTTATCTCCCCTAAACCAAGTAGTGAATGATTTACACATTCCAGACAGTCTAGGCAGACCACCCTCTGTCCCAGCCCCTCTTCTGCTTCAATAGCGTTCTTTTAAAGTTCATCAGGGTCATAGACATGGTGGCAGAGCAGTGCAGCCCAGCGTCCCTCCACCATCCCTCCACCATCCCTGGTGCTTGCCAGCTGGGACCCAGGAGAGCAGAGCATGAAGGAAGCACACCCCACCCCACTCCCCAGAGCCCCAGACTATGTGTTCTTGTCCAACTGCATGTGGGGGTCCCCACTGGAGAACAGGAAAGTGCCGCAGGTTCCCAAAAGGGTTGAAAATAATTCTGCCAGAGTCTGCACCATCGATAGCAGTCTTTCTGCCAACATCTGGCAAGTGCCGTGGCACTGTTTGCTTTTGGAAGGAAAGCAGATCACACTGGAGCCAGCAAATGCTCCTGGTGAACAGGAATGCAGGTGAGATTCGGGAACCTCAACGGCCAACAGCTGGGCTGCCCTTCTCGCAGGGTTTATGGAGAAACCTCCGCCCGCCTTCCCGCAGCACCCCAACATACCTGCCGCCACAGACCCCTGCAGGCTCAGCAGAAAGCAGAGGAGGGCCAGCCCACCAGGCTGGGAAAACATGGTGAGGTCCATGGTGTCACTCCCTGCCTGTTGACATTCCAGTGGTGGGGTGGGGTGGGGGAGGGGTGAGCAAAGTTCTCAAATTGCCCAGAGGGATGGGGGAGGGAGCCCTTGCCTCTCCAGCCCTTTGAGCCAAAGGCATGCTGGCGGGGATCCAAGACAGAAAGTCAGGGCCTGAGCCCAGGACACCAGGTCCAGGAATCCAGGCACGAATAGCATGGCTGAGTCTTCTAACTGGAGGTGTTAGGGTAAGCGTCTGGCATAAGCATCTCAAGTGGAGTGTAGAAGTTTGAAGCCCATGGGACTTAAGACTGAGGCTGGGAAAATAAACTGCAGCACAAAACCACAGCCCACAGTCACAATACTGATAAAATGAGAGCACAGCCCTGGCTGGTGGCTCAGTGGATAAGGTGCTGACCCAGAGGTCGCTGGTTCGATTCCCAGCCAGGGCCCGTAACTAGGTTGCAAGCCAGGTCTCCAGCCAGATCTGTAGCTGGGGCAGGTGAAAGGCAACCACACATGGATGTTTCTCTGCCTCTCTGCCTCCCTCCCTTCCCCTCTCTCTGAAGATAATAACATCTTTTTTTTTTTTTTTTATTTAAAACAAACAAACAAACAAAAAACCGAGAGCACATCTTGGATGTGAAACGTTACCGCTTTGAAGAGAGCCGCAGAGAAGACCCATGGGGCTGTCCTCACCTGAAGGCCAGGTCTCTTAGGGGAGCCGGGGTGTCTGGTGGAGAGGGGCAGATGCCACCAACTTCATTTTGGCTACAAGTGGCACTCCCTGTGTCCTGGCACCCGGGTCGTGTCCCTCCCTGTCCTCCTCCTCCCAGGGCACAGAAGGACTGCCAGGCAGGGACAGGTTTCTCAGGATGCCAGACTTTCTGTGCTGCTGTGGACCATCCTGGCCCCCTGGGATGCTCAGTTATCCTGGCGAGGCTCAAGTGGGGGTTCAGCCTCCAGGGGGCCTGGGCTGTTTCTTCGGAAATTTCATGCATTCTGTGAATGGGTGGGAACTAGGGACACCAGCTCTTCTTATTTCCAGCAGGGTCCCAGCCCCGACTCCCCAAATAGAATTAGTTCTTAGAGGTGATGCTTTATTGGTTACTTCTGGAATTTTTAATAATTGTTTTAATTACTAAGGAATTTAATTATATAGAAATTTATTTCTGGAGGAGGGAGGAAGAAAAGAGACTGTGCCTCCCAGCCACAGCCCTTTCTCGGGACATCTCTGCCCTTGACATTCCTTGGATTCTTCTCTTTAAACAAATAGCTAAACCTAAAGGACCATCTGAATCTGGTATCCAGGGAAATTTTTTTAAATTGCAAATCAATTTCTCTGTTATTCATAAACTAAGTGTTCCATTTCTCCCTAATTAATCCTAACAATTTGCCTTCTTTTTTAAAAAAGAAATTTTATTTATTTATGAAATACTTTATTATTTTTAGAGAGAGGGGAAGGGAGAGAGGCAGAGAGGGAGAGAAACATCAATGTATGGTTGCCTTTCACCTGCCTCTAGCTACGGACCTGGCTGGAGACCTGGCTTGCAACCTAGTTAGGTGCCCTGGCTGGGAATCACACCAGCGACCTTTGGGTTTGCAGGCTGGCACCTTATCCGTTGTGCTACCAGCCAGGGCACAATTTGCTTTCTTAAAAAAAAAAAAAATTCGTATTTGGTTTTCAAAAGTATTGGGAGAAAGTTGTTTGTAATGGTTCTCTTATTTTAAAGCCTCTATTTGTTATAAAGTTTATCAGTTTTTTTCTATGAATTGCTGTGTTTTATTATTTTTCAAGGGACTAGGTTTTGATTTAATTTAATTTTATTATTGTCTTCTCTGAATGGTACTAATTTTTCCTCCTTTACACTTTCTTTGGGTTATATTGGTCTTAATTTTAGCTTTTTAAAATGGTAAACTCATTAATTTTATCATATTAAATATGAAACGCAGCTGGGCTATCAGTGCCACTCGAAGCTAAGTTTCAGCTGCACTCATGAGCTCTGATATGTATAATTCTGTCTAATCCTACATATTCCAGAATTTCCAATGATATTTCTTTTCCTGCCTTTCAAACTAGTTTTTCATTATTTCATAGATATTTGTGTATATTCCATGAGTGTTGGAAAGTAATGTATGTTTTCTCTATTATTAGGGACAAACAGGTATAAATTTCTGTGAGGGAGAATGAAATGTTCACCCATGATTGCTGATCTTTGCTATCTTTCGAGCATAATTATTAGACGCTTGCAAGTTCTAAATTTAATTTCATGTGTCATCAATATTGCTCTTCCAGCTTCCTTTTGGTTAGTTTGTCTGTTATATCTTTTGTCTTTCTTTTAGTTTCAACCTCTGTACAATTTTGTTTTATGGTCTCTTATACCAGTTGTTGTCACATTCAATCTGATACTCTTTCCATAGGCCAGTTTAACATAATTATATTTGTTGTGACTGAGAAATATTTGGACATTTTTCATCTATCATCTTTGGTGTTCCTGTTCAGCATGATTTTCTTTGTCCATACCTCACCCCCCTTCTTCTACTGGATCAATAACCATTTTTCTTCTCTGCCTTCCTGATTTAAAAGTCAGCTGTATTCTTATTCTGGCATGGTGCTCTACCTTTCTTTTTTAATATTTTATTATTTTTAGAGAGAGGGGAAGGGAGAGAGGCAGAGAGGGAGAGAGACATCAATGTATGGTTGCCTTTCACCTGCCTCCAGCTACGGACCTGGCTGGAGACCTGGCTTGCAGCCTGATTATGTGCCCTGGCTGGGAATCAAACCAGCAACCTTTAATTTCGAAGGCTGGCGCCTTATCCACTGTGCCACCAGCCAGGGCTCTACCTTATTTTTGTTACCTTTACACTGTCGACACACATAAGCTTGTTGTTATTCTATCTTCATTACTTTTTGACAAAGTGTGTAGTGGCCATGATCACTGCCTGCCTTATTTCTGTGTCAACACGTGCTTGCCCCTCTGTGAGTAGATGAGAAAATAAAATAATACCGCAGTGCTGTGAACTTAACACATAAGGAATTTTTTGCCCTTACAGATGAAGGCAGACAGCAAGAGTTGCTGATATTTATTCAAACTCCATCCATACAATAAAGAATTCTGATTTTTTAATTTTGTTTACATCAGCAATGAAAAAGAAAAACAGTGACTGAAACATGAGGTTTTTAAAGTGCCTTTAGAGGAAGAGCTCACAAAAAGTGGACAATCCCAGGCTGAGATGGCAGGAATGGGGTCTGAACAATCAATATATTAATTAAATTATGAGACACATTATTTTTTTTAAATAACTTATACACCAGAAGAAAAGCTGCCAAGTCTTGCACATTTCTTGTTTTATTACCACACTTCAGAGAGATCTGGCTGGCGAGGGCGGCCCTGCCTGTGGTCGGGGGAGGAAGCCTGCTGGCCTTGGCTACAGCAGGGCTTGGGGCTCAGGGTGGGCTGTAAAGTGACACATTGCCAGCAGCATGGAGGCTATAAATACGTCCCTTACATTGGATACATATGTACACGCATCAACATATATACACACATATAAAAATATCTGCCCCAACCGCATACAGAGCGTTTGCCGAAGAACAGAATGTCTGAGACACACAACAAAGGTGAAACAGAAGAGTTTTCTTTCCAGTTCTGCTTTGATGGGAATAAAATAAACTCTGCACCTTTCAAGTTCTGTATTTAGGGTGGTTGTATACAGTAGTGCAGGGTGGTTTCGCTGCAGGTGCAGGTGGGAGAGGTGGGGAAGGAGGCGGAGGTGAGCTCAGGTTTTTGTTGAGCTACGTGTGACATCGTTGGTTCAGATGATACCCTGCAAAAACTGCATCTTTGTGTTTGCTTTAAAAACAATAAAAAATCCTAATTCAGTGAAGCTTGTTAAAAAAATCAAGAGTCCTCATTTTTCCTGTAGAAAAGAAAGTATTTTAAACGATAGTTTAAGTTTTCTTTTTGAAAATTAACTACACAGGTAAAGGAATTTTCTCGGTTTCTAACTGCTTTCGTGGGTAGAAATGCTGCCTGATTTTACCACAGGGTGTGTTTTCACCCCCCTGTCACCAGGTGAGCTTCGGAGAGTGCCCTCATTCTCCACGAGAGAGTCCCCCAGTCATTCAGCGGTATATACAACGTGCTGCAATGTAAACCCCAGTAACAAAAAAATAGTTTTATATCAAATGCAGTATCAAATTGTCATTTCATGTAAACACAGTGATTCTTGGTAAAGATTAGAGGCCAAAGTACCACAAAAATGGCCGTGGGATTAATCCCTGCTTTTAAAAAAAATTGGTAAAAGATAAAATAGTCCCCCCACCCCCTCTCTCCTCAAGCTGTTGGGTCAGTGAATCGGTCACTTCTTTTGGAAGCAGTCCCACAGTGTGCACACTCCTGCAGGAAGCACCAGACCAGAAATGTCAGAAACCAAAGCAGAGCGGTTGGGACCAGCTCCTCCCTGGCCGCCTGGCAGGAGCCGAAGGGACGGCCCCACCTCAGGGCCCTTCTGCACAGGCGGCCTGTTGGCCTGCAGCTATCCTCCGTCTGTTTAGATTTTCCGAGGAAGCTTGGTGTACTGGTCTTCCCATGGGAACTGGTTTCCGAGCCCTGGGAGGGAATGCTAGCATGGAGGCTGGAGGGCAGAATCTTCCTGAACCAGTCCTCTGATGCCCCCATGTCCCACACCCGGAGGTTCGGTGGGCCGCAGGCAGCTCGCTGTCCAGGTCTTGTCAGGGTCTTCCGTCCCCAGGGCGTCTTAGAGCACCGTCCCCTCACCAAACTAGGCAAGCCCAAGCAAAGGAAAACTTAGAGGTTCGAAGGCCGGTCTCCTGCACTGGGGGCCGCCAGTGCTACCCCTGCAGGTCAGAGAGGGGGCCGCCACAGCTCTCGCTGCAGCTGGAGGAGTTGCTTAGCAGAGCGGACCCTGCGCTGGACTCTGCGGGAAAACCAGGCGAGAACGGCTTCGGCTCCATACGTGGACTCAAGTCCCTCTTTCTTGTTACATGGGCTCAAGGCTGTGACACCCGGTGGGCTCAGGGCACGGTCAGCGTGGAACGGGGGGTCTTACCTGAGCTGCTCAAGCACTGCGCAGAGCTGGACTTGCCGAGGAGCGTGGACAGGCTGCTGGCCGGCACCCAGCCCTCCTTGCTGGAGGTCAGGTTCCTAACATACCTGTAGGGGGTGAGGTGTCAGTGGCTCCAGCCCACGTGCTCAGAGCGGCTTGAGGGTGAGCGCCCTGCAGGGCACCTTACCAAAGGCCCTCGTCGCCCTCCTGAACCACCTCCACCATGTCTCCACTTCTCACGGCGAGGGTGTTGGGGCCTCCCTTCTCATCGTCCACCACGATGGTGTACTTCCCTGGAACCTGTGGGGAAAGGCACATAAAACTCTCTGCTTCTGCCCTTGGACACTGAATGCAAGGCCGCAGCAACTATCCAGTGACAGGCAGGGTCCCACTCGAGTGGCCTTTGAGGTGTCCAGTGGCAAGAGGAGGACACGAGCACTTTGTCAGGGCCCTGCCTTTTGTGGAGCTTCTGGCGTAATGGCTGCCTTAAATTGGGAAGGTCTCTTAGTTGTAAAAGACACTAGGTCCCATACTGTGACCATGCTAAAAAACAACCAACCAAATAAACAAATCCTACTTGACCTACAAAGTGCCCTCAGCTTGTTCCTGCTGGTCTGGCCTTGTTCTTCTCCTTCTGCTCCTGCCACACTGAGCGGGTCTCAAGTACTCCAAACATAGCCCTTGGCCCCAGGATCTTTGCACTTGCTATTCCTGTTTCCTGGAATGCTCTTCCCTTTTTGGCCTCCTTTTTGAAATGGTAGCCATCCTCATCTAAACTCTATATATTTTACTTTATTAATGTTTTGTCTCCTTACAGAGAAGGTTGTTTATTTTGTGCCCTGTTTTGTCTTCAGTGCCTAGAACAGTGCCTCACACAGTAGGTGCTCAACACATTTGTGGACAAAGCTCTGTAGCGAATGTGGGCCCAAGGAGAGGAAGCTGTCCTGATGGAATGTGGGGGGAACTCAAGCCTCAGCTGGCAAAGAGACAACATGTGAGAACACATGGCTAACCTGCAGGGTTTGCAAGCTGGGAGATTGAGGGTAAGAGTCCTTCACCCTCATTAGAGCCACTACACCCTCTCAGGGTAACCAGCACTAGCCCCTAACTGGCCCTGGGCTGCCAAAATCATGTACCCCTGCTACACTGAGAATAACATTCAAACCCCCATCAGAGACCACCCAGCCTCTGGCGCCCACCTCCTGCCCCACTCTCTCCTGCCAGCCAGTGTCACTTTTCTCCTGCTGGGACCCCAACACCTGGGCTTCTCTATGCCCTCTGTGTCCCCATGTCCAGCTCTTCTCACCTACAGGCCTCCTAGGGCAAGGCCACCCACCCATGCCAAGGCTCCGTTTCATTCATTCACTTGTGCCCACTTTCCAGCCTCTGGGAGGTTCTGTTTGCTGGGATAACCCAGGTGCTAGAAGCAGGACAGCACGGAGTGTGCAGTAAATACCTGCCAGTGCACTCCTGCCTCTAATGACTTAGTATGTAAATGACTTCTCTTGGTTGCTCAAGTTAAAACAGACCTTGTTTAAAATGGAAAACCTTAAGACAGTATTAGTCTCTTAAAAATGAGACAGAGTTGAAAACATAGCTGTAAGGAAGCTTATGGGAACATTCTACTCCTCTGAAGGGCACATCGGCATGCACGGTTCCCTTTGAAGGACAGCCTCATTGTGTGGTGGTCTGAGAATGGTGAACTAATGGAGAGGTGGGGACAGGGCCACAGGGAGCCCTGGCACCTAAGAGTCCCTCCCAGTGGCCATGGGAACTGCAGACCATCATGCTGGAGCTCCTGGGGCTCCAGGGACAAGCAGCGTCAGGGTGACCATGGTGGGAGAGCTGAGATTACCAGCTTCCTGGGGCCCACTCCGCCTTCTTCCTCCGCATCTGAGGAATTAATTGGCTCCTCAGCACTGGACCAGCCGTCATTGTCCTCAGGGGCCTCCAACGGGTGAGATGTTTTGCTCCAACCTGAGCGAGAAATGGGCTCCATGAGAACCGCCCTCAGTGACAAGCCTGTCCGAAAGTCATCTCCAGAAGTCCCTGCAACACCCGAAACTTGCCACCCACGGGGAGCCTGCCCGCTTCCCAGGAGCTTGTAAAGACTTCAGGGCACACTGCTGATCTCTGAAATGCCGGCCATGCTCGCTTTACCTGTACAAACAGTCCAGGGTGACGGGTCCAGAGGACCTGCTTCCGTTGCCAGGCCAGTCAGGGGAAAGAAATGGGCTGCCAGGCCTGCCCTGGGTGGCTGTGCACTCACTTCTCCAGCAGGCCCTGTGGCTCCCACAGGAGAAGGAGCTCTCCCTACCTGGCCTCCTGCCTGCTGGTCCCAGGCCCAGGGAGCACAGAGAGCCAGAAAGGCCACTAGCTGGAGATACCGCCACCCATCTGTGTTGGAGCCAACACATGGACGGGGAGTATTTTCAGTGAACCCATCGGGCTGGGCCAGGAGAGCTC
Organism: Noctilio leporinus; assembly: GCA_004026585.1. NCBI lineage: Eukaryota > Metazoa > Chordata > Mammalia > Chiroptera > Noctilionidae > Noctilio > Noctilio leporinus. The sequence continues at coordinate 175,965 of PVIW01001303.1, read as the reverse complement.
CTCCCACGAATGGCTGAGGCGGACTGCCAGTCACACTCCCAGCTCTTGAAGTGTGAGGTGCAACCCTGCCGGGGCTGGGAGCCCAGCCTGGGCCTCCGGCTGCAGGGGCCAGCCTGCGAGAGCTCTAACCATCTCCACCCTGGCCAGAAAACGCTGGAAGAAAGCTTTCCTTTTCGGAAAGTATAAAATATTCCTTCATTAACATCTCTACTGCCATGTATCCCCAAAGAGAAGCACCTGCGTTTCCCATTGCAGTGGGCAATGTAAATAAGTTGTGAGGAGACAGGAGGTGCTGAATTCCTGATTCTGAATAAATGCAATAGGCCAGTAATAAGGCACCAAGCCGAAGCCACCCTCCTGGTATTTGGTCACAGCCACCCCATAATAATAAATAGCATTTCAACAGGAAGCACGTGAATGTGGGAAATAAGCAACCACTTGTCAGGTCTGGGCTTGGGCAATCTGGTTCCCTGTTACATTGGTGGTGGCTGGAAGCATGCGTCTCCCTAAGAAAGAGAGGGTGCTGGGTGGGAAGGAACCACAGTGCGCCACAAACGCACGCTCCTTTTTAAAACGTTGGAGCTACAAAGAGGCGAGCTGTCTAGTGGGCCAGCTCCCAAGGCTGAGAATGTTTATGCTTAGCAGTGAAAGCCTTGTGTTAGAGGGGCAACGGACAGCCATCTTCGCCTTCCCGGACCAGGGAGCTGGGACCCAGAGTTCCCCGTCAGCCAACAGAACTGTGAACCCCAGGAAGAAGGTCTGCCTATATCCTCAGAGCCAAAGAAGCCAGCAGAGGCCAGCAGCCCAGCCAAGAGGTCTTAGGTAAACCTTCGCTTTAGGGAGAAGCATGGTATTTGTGTGATGAAATACTCTGCCCTCTGGCACCTGCAGAGAAAGGCAGGTTTTCTAAACACAGAGTAGCATCTAGGCCTGTGGTGACTCCCTTCTCTGCCTGGGGGCCTCTGAGTGAACCTCTTTAAAGGCTCCAGGAGCATCTCTGCCTTAAAACAGCATGACAAAGGAGTAAGCAGAAAATTCTGAGACCCGAGTGTGCTTGAGGCCCCAGGTGTGGGACAAGAAAAGGACATCGCTGGTCAGTGAACAACCACAGATCAGGGCAGCGTCCCTCTGATCTATGTAGGATGTTGGGGATTTTTCAGGACATTGGGCCTCTACTTCCTGTTAGACAGTCCTTGGTTTTGACATTGAGTAAAACCACAGCTGATGAAGCTTTTCAGGAAGCAAGCACTTAAGCATCTGCAAGAGGGCCGGCCAAGTTCGTCATCACCTGCTGTAGCCGGAGAGGATCAGTGATGATGGGGATGAGGAAGAAGAGGGGAAGGGCTGGCCGCTGAGCCCCAGGTGCTGTGCTCAGGATTTCCACACATCTACTGTGACCCTGCGAGGTGGCCCTGTCTTCATTTTACACATAAACACATAAGCTTGCAGAGGGGACAAAATCTGGCTAAAAAGAAGTAAAAGCAGCTGCCCTGGGATGTGCTCAAGGCCTCATTTGCTGCTGCCCCAGGCCGGCCTCTGACATGAGGGAGGGACCCCAGGGGAGGGGCCACAGGTCTTCAGTACAAAGTGTGTAAGGGACAAAAATAGCTCTTCCCAGAATGGGACTGACTTTCCCCAAGCACTTGGAGCAAGCTGGGTGTCACCCATGGGAAGGCTGCGGGAGAGGGCTGGCAAGCCCCTGACCCCTTGGCTGTCATGCTCAGGGGCAGCGGGAGGGCTGCAGCCTGGGTCCCCAGGGAGCAGAGCACAGTCTGAGGCCACAGCAGGCCATGGGCATCCTCTGGGTGGCCTCTGGCAGTGTGGATGGGAATTCTGGTTCAGTCTACACCCTTGTGAGCCTTCACAATTGTTTACAAAACTCAGGAAGATTCACAGTGGGAAGTCCTCTACGGACCAGGAAGCTCCGGGTTTCCCTGGGTGGCAGGGGGGTGGACTCTACCCTTGGACTATGAGAAGGCAAGAAGGGAGAAGGCCCGGCTTCCAACATGGAGCTTGACCCAGCTGCCTGCATGACTGGTCACCTCCCCATGAAATGAGAGGTCTGATGGATCCGGTAGCCGCCACATTCTGTGTTTCTACCAAGAAGCACTGGGATAATCTGGTAAAGCGGGGGCAGCTGGTGCTGCAGGAGCCTGTGGAGAGAGTTCCTTGAAGCCACTGAGGAAGAAAGCCCAACCCAACTCAAATGCCAGCCAGGTGTCAGCAGCCCTTAATAGTGGCCAGCAGGTTGTTCTGTAAGTTCTGGGCAGACCTGGCATGAGGCTTTCAACCTCATCACAGTGTCTGTTGCCAGAGCATCAGGCTTTGGAACAAAATGATGAACTTGCTTCTGGCTAGCAGAGACCTATTTTTCTTTACATTCTAGGTGACATGCAATGACAAGACAGACAGCGTCCCTGACTGGATGGGGAAATGGATGGTAGACTGCGTCTGGAAGATTGAGCCACTCTACCTCGTAAACCAAAAGGCGTTGGATCGCTCTTAACTTCATGTCGCTTAGCTTTTTTGTCAGGACTGGTAGGAGAAGCTGCAGAAGGAGGAAGAAGCAAAAATATAACAGGAGAGAAGAGAGAGAGAGTGAGGAATCGCATGCAGAGCACCGAGAGGCCATGAGAAACATTGCATTCATGCTTGGATGGGACACAAACATCGAAAGGCTAATTGTCACTGATTCAAAAGGCAGCTTCCTGGGAATAAAACTGAGCTGGATGAGGGATCCTGCAGGTAAAGGACAGCCCTCGGAAGGAGAAGAGATGAGACCGGTGTGCAGTGACCCTAGTGGAGCGACATCATCATGTTAGGGGGCTGTCTCCAGGTTCATGTTGTGAGTTCTAGGGGCATTTCCTCAGCTCTGCCTATTCTTTCCATACTTGGCAAATATAATTACCAGAATTTGTACTTTATTCTTTTTTTTTAGTTTGTGACCAACTTAAAAGTATTATATAAATCGGGGGGGAAAACCCTGTAATTTTTTGGACCAGCGTCTGGACCAATGAAAAGAACTACAGACGACCCTGGCTCTTAGCACCCAGTGGAGGGCACTGTGAGGCCTGCCTGGAACTTGAGGGTTTGTGCTCTGCCCTGGTGTATGTCCCTTCCATACAGGTCACTGTCCAGGAGCACGCAAAGGTGGTCAAGCTTTCCGAGATCTCCTTCCAATGGGCGCTTGGTCTGTCCTATGCTCTAGCAAAGGTCCCTTGAGAGAGCAGACACCAGCACTTCAGCTTCCATCAGCAGAGGGTAATTGAGGCTGGAAAGGTTGCCCAGAGGCACTGACAGGAAAAGGCAGGAAAGGGGGAGGGTGACATGGGAGAAGTTGGACCAAAAAAGCAAATGACAAGTGGTTTCTGAGTAGGCCTTCCTTAGAGAAGTTCCCTTCTGTCTTTCCTTTGAAAAGTCCCCCTCCCCCAAAAGACCTTTGGCTGCATGTATAACAGGCCCAGCTGGGTCAGTAAAAAAAGGGTGAATCAGTGGAAAAATGCCTCTGAATGGCTGCACTTGGGATGAAGCAGGTAGATGCCCTTCTTGAGAGCATCCTCAGGAATGATCACCACACGAATGGATGACAGACATGCCACCTTGGCAAGGGACACGTCTGGGAAATGATTTTAGGTGGGTGCCTTTTACCTTTCTGACCTTTGAGGTTAGCAAAGCCCTGCAGAGTAAAGCGCTTCTTGGAAAGCGCAGAGCTTTCTGAGGTAGAGCTAGTGACTGTGTCATCTACAAAGGAAGAGAAAGGGACAGTGCAGAGGGTGCCCGCAACCCAGGGTGGCTCTGGGGACGGCACATGTCAGGTCAGGCAGGAGCTCATCTCTGGGGCTGGGTTCGCCACAGGACACTTGGGATGCAGACCCCCGCACCCCTGAGCTCAGCTGGTGCAGACACCCACCTCTGCCCTTTTCGGGGGGTTTTGGCAATGCTGTTGAGCTCACATATCCTTCCAGACTTAGAGGGTCGGTTTTTCTTTCTTCCAGCTTTTTGACGTTTCTTGTATTCCCTTTCGAAGGACTACTGACACCAGACACATTGAAAAAGAAATAGTACATTGCTTGGTTAGTTTTTTAACAACTCTCCTTAAGGATTCAAGGCATCCAAACTGAATTCCTATCGTCCAGTTTTTAAAGTACAATTCTGACCATTGCGGGGTGGTCACACATTTCTAGATTAAGCCCAAATGAAACAGAATGAGGGCAAAACCACCTTCCTAGTCATTGAGCCGGGGGTGGCTGTTTTTTGTTTGTTTTGTTTTGTATTTTTGATGGGGGGAATGAGTCTTTTTCTTTTAAAACCACTGTTCTGTGGATTATTCATTTAGACCATATCCTGTTCCACAAATGCTTAGTGGTAGCTTACATAAGAAACAGAAACAATAATGGTAAGAAAATAAGTGAGTGGCTAAAATAACAAAAAGAATGGCAGAAAGGGTTTGATAAAGCCATCGTGAAGGCTGGCATCTGAAATTCATCTCATGTGTGCGAGTTGTGGCCCTGAGCCTGTAGCACGCAGTGGTGCCTGAGGGGCCACCGTCCCTGAGATGCTGGTGATGAACTATTACCCAGGACAGCCACATCACATGCTGATCGTCATGAGAAAGAGCCAACCCACAGACAGAAAGGAACGAGGGAACTGTCAGGGACTGGCCTCTGCCTGGGAGTGGGGCCAGAGACACATGGCGTTGAAGCTGGCCCACAGGGCCTAACCCACCAGCCTGTGATTCCAGGGGAAAAGCGCTGCAGAGGCACTGGGCTAACGCAGAGGAATTCCACAACCGAGAGAATACGGGAACAAGGGCCCAGAGAAATCTATGGCCTATGCAAACTCCTACTGGTGACTCTTCCCACCTGGTGGTGGCGTTTCAAGCACCTGAGGTCCTCACCTGGTGTGGGACGACGCAGGCAGGGGCAGGCTTTGGGACTGCTCCAGGGCCCTGTGCTGGCTGGCTTCTGCAGGAGAAAACAGACAAACCGCCCCCGCAGGGCTCAGGAACTGGAACCCAGCACAGATACTTCTAAATGCTACCTTATCGAGGATAGCTAAGAACTGTGAGATGGTTTTGAACTCACATAAAAATGCCCCTGGAGCAAGATCCAGGAGAAAAGGAAAGCAGAAGACATGCTTACCTCGACAAGCCTGCAGCTGGCTGGTCAGCACTTTCCGAATCTCATTCACCCACGCTGCCTTAATCTCAGGTGTTGGTGCCTGTCCCCCCCAAAAGAAATGCCAGGAGGTAAGAACTCTCATTTCCTAACGACACATATTTTAGTCTTTTTCTCTGGACACTTCCGAGGACAATCTTAGAAATAGGTCGTGAGAGCGCTGTACATGAGAAAGGAGAAGGGAGTCAACGGTGGCGCGCTCCCTTGTTTCAGGACTTGGCTGCAAGGGCAAAGGCATCCTCGGCAGGGCCCACGGCACTGCAGCACCAGCCAGTGGACTGAAAGGCATCCTCCGGCAGGGCCCACGGCACTGCAGCACCAGCCAGTGGACTGCCAGCCAGCCAATATGTTCACAACCACTGATGGCTGACGCGGTGGGAAGATCCTGCGGCATACACTGCTCCTTGAGAGGAATTTTCTCTGCGAAGTGGCTCTGATGTTGTTTTAGGTGACAGGGATAGCCAGCGTCTGACACCTCACAGGTAGGTTCTGAACTTCCAGGGACAGGGAGACTATGAGCCAGGGCTCTGTCCTGCCTCAGTGCAGTGCGGGGCCGGAGGGGTAGTGCCTGGTGGGCAGCTAGGCTCTGAAGATCCTGCAAACCAGAGAGTTGACCTACACCCTCCCGGGCTCCCTGGGACCCTTGCGTCTGGCTGTGCTGGTGCAGGCGTTACGAGTTGCGGACAACTAAGTGTAGTGTGATACAGGGTTGCCACACAGCCCTGGGCTCAAACCGTCATGTGGGTCAGAATTTTGAAGGCAGCCAGGAGAGGCACATCATCGTGCTGGCTGACCCCCTCACCGGGCACCTGGTGTCCTGCATGGGCTCACAAATGCAATTACAGCCTCACTCACCTCCCGCCCTCCCCAGCAAGGTGATGGCAGGTGAGGATGCAGAACACACTGCCCACCAGGAGATCCTGCTCATGCATGTAAGCATGTAGCTGTGTTGCCCTGCACCGTCCAGGCACACGTACACCAGGGCGGTAGGAACCTGAGCTCATTTTTCTGGAAGGACACACCTAACATCCCTACCTCGCAGTGGTCCCTGATTCCTGCTCAGGGTTAAGATGCAGGGCCGTGCCTGCATATGAATAGTGATATTCTTGGCCTCCGGGTACTGAAACTTCATGGAAGATGCTAGACACCAGCTCTCGTTAGAAGCCTAAAGAGAGTCAAGGAGTCCCTAATACCTGGTAGAGAGAGAAAGACTGGGGTCCCACCTGTACGATGTAAACTTCCTCCCTGGCGTTGTACCAGATCTCAAACTTCTTCGCATCGCCTTTCACGTTCTCCGTTATGCCAACAGCTGTCATCTGAGAGTACACCATAGGGAGACAGGTATTAGTTTGGAGATGCGGGTTACGATGCCAGAGATTCTGAACGCCCACATCCAAAACTGAGGGGCACACGCCAGAAGGTGGACGTCATGACCAAGGCTCAGTTACAACGTGGAATGAGTCCCCGATCCTGCCCTCCAGGGCCAGCGCCAAGAAGGTTTGCAGCTTCGGAAACAAGCCTTACTCACATTTAAGGACTGCTTGTAGCTGTAGGACGGGGCTTTCTCGTACCCTTCCCCGTTCTCCTCCCTCTTCTTGCAGAAGAGCACGGCCTTCTCGTGCAGGAACAGGTGTCGCTGCATGGGCTTGAACCTGGCCAGGTCCTTCACCTTGGTGTGGCCCTTCTTGTGGTCTGTCCAGACACTGAAGGAGCCCTGCATCAGCAGCTTCCCCAAGTCACTCAGATTCCCCTAAAATGTGCAGCAACATGAGGAGCACTTAAAACCCAGAATGAACATGGGGTGCAGGGGGGCACTTAAATGCATGTTGTTGAGTGAAAGAAGCTCCTTTGGGACAGCTGCCTTCCAGGTTCCAGGTACACCACATTCGGAAGGAGGGAAAACTAAGGAGACATAAACAGATGAGTGGTTTCTAGGGGCTGGAGGGATGAACGGGCAGAGCCCAGGGATGTTTATGGCAGGGAAACTACTCTGTAAGGTAACCACCATGGTGGACACATGTCATTATATATTTCATGAAAACCCACAGAGTGTGCAACACCAAAGTGAACCCTGATGTATGCTATGGATTCTGGGGGATGATGATGTGTCGATGTTGGTTCACTGACTGTAACAAATTTCCCTCTCTGGTGGGATGCTGATAAAGGGGAGGCTGCGCATGTCAGGGGAGGGGATGCACGGGAAATCTCTGTATCTTCCTCTCAATTTTGTTGTGGACCAAAAACTGCTCTATTAATGGGGGGGGGGGCAGAAATGCAAGCAAATTGATAGTTGGCCTGATATGGGCATACAGAGGAGAAAGTGGAAATCTGACTTTAACACCCACTTGTTACATGTCATCAGCCCACAGGCGCATCAGGGAAAACAGGTTCGCACCCGTTGCTTGTTCCCCGAGCCACATCGGCCTCAGGAAAACACCAGGAATGAAGAAGCTTCCAGAGGTGCACCTCCAAGGGGAGAAAACTTCCTGGTTTTCTTCCCATGGTGTCGAGCCCCCTGAGTCAGACAGGGTTTTGACCAGTTCCAGGTGACACCCATGCTCATCAAAGCTCAGGGGCGCAGCTCGGCCGTAGCTGCAGGCCGGCTGCCCAGCCCGCTGCCTGGCAGGTCCCCCCACGAACCAGGCTTGGTAGCACCTCCGGCAGGACGGGGAGAAAGGCAGGCGCACCCTCGGCAGTCCTTACATCATAGCCTGTGATTGCGATGAGGTGCATGGAGTCGTTTACGGCCTTGAGGATGCCCAGGATGGAGCTCAGCGCCTCCTGCAGGTCCTCAGCCCCCTCGCAGTTCTTGCTGTATTTCAACATTTCCTGGGGAGGGGGTGTGGGGAGAAGAAATCATGTTCACACACCCATCTGGTCACGGATCCTTAGCACCCCTTGCAAGCTGCTGGAGCTCCAGTGCTGGAGCTCCAGTGCTCTGTCCCAGAAGTGCAGGCTCTGGCTGGCCCTGAACATGGACCCTCAGGACACAGTGTGGCTCCCGGCCCAGTCATCACTGGCGAGGATAAGACCACACATGTGTGTGCACACTCATACCCTCCCTGGATGTGGGGTCTGCCTAGGGACCGCTGGCCTAGGAGTATCTCAGGAGGCTGCCCTCCCACCTCCGAGGCCCCTGTACTCCACCCCACAACAGCCCAGACAGACGCTGCACATCGGGCGAGCTCCCTGGGACAGTGGGCACTCAGCCGGGCCGGGCAAGTGCAAGCGCCTTGCACTCCTCCAGGGCCAGCACCCTGGTGCAGCTCGGACCCCAGCAAACTCAGACTGAGACCCCTGTTTCCTGTCTTCCTACTTCTAAACTGGTTACTCCTTCCCTTCAAATTTGACGCCCGGAAGAACATCTGATTGTTTTGTCTGAACTCTCCACATCTGTTAGCTTGCTCACTGCCGCCGGCAAAGATAAGCGACACCGGCCAGGCCTGGCTGGGAAGACGAGTGTGGGAGCACAGCCCGGTGTTGGAGTGGGGACCCTCTGAGTCTGTGCTCCGCAGGGCAGGGTTTGTCTATCTGTTCACCTTGGTGTCCCTGCCTTCGCCCTAATGATGGCCAGCACACAGTAGGCTCACCACAAAGGTCTGTGAAGAGCCCGGCCCTGGCAGAGATGGGAGGGAGGTGGCTCAGAAACGGCATTGTCCAGAGATAGTGGGGCAGCTGCAGCTGGGTGGGTGTGTGGCCAGAGGGGAATGTGGCATGAGGGTGGCCGCAGGGTGGCCATTCGGGAGTGGGGCTCCGGTAGCTGTCCGGTGCCTCACCTTGAGGAGTAGCTGGTATTTAGTGATCCTCTGGACAGGCTTCAGCAGGTAGGAGTCCAGACTCAGCTTGTGGTCCAGTTTCTTCTGGCATTCCTAAAACCACCAAACCGCAGGCTTAGGACAGTTTTCGTTATTCTTTGGTTAGAGTCAATTAGCACAGGAGATGATACTGTCGAGAGAGTCCTGAGACATACCTGGAAAAACGGACAGTCGGAGCACTGTCTCCACAGGCTCTCAGAGCGGGGCTTGTTCTGGCAATACTTCTCGTAGATCTGGAACTCCTCCATCTGGCCCCAGGACAGAAACAGGTCACAGTGTGACTCAGGGAGGCCCGTTGGACCTTCTCTTGAATCCCAGTTCACCCCTCCATCTCTGCTGCCACATCTCTCAGTGTGGGACAGTCAGGTAATACCCCCCTAGTTCTCATCTCAGGGCTGCGTTAGTCCTGATATCCCTTTTATACAGATTAGCTCAACCTAACTGGCTTTTGCCATAGGTCCAACAGTGTAAAAATAAACACTGGGCTAACCCAGACTTTCTAAAGGCAGGCTTTCCAGAGCACAGTGGTGCTCAAACTTGTGTGCACATCACAATCGCCTGTAGACTTGTGAAACCAGCCTACTGATCTCAGAGGAATTCTGGCTGGGCAGGTCTGAGGTAGGACCTGAGAATTTGCATTCATACCAGTTCCCAGGAGACTCTGGGGCTGCTGGTCAGGGAACCCACTTTGAGAACCACTATCCTGCAGCAGGATTGCCTCACCCCACTCCTCAAATAGCACCGAGAAGCTTTATAGCCAGGCTGAGTCAAAACATCAGTACTGCTCCTCCTCTTCCTCCCTTTGGCCTTTTCTTATCAATTCACTGTAACACGCTCAGCTTTCAGCTTATTTTGTGAAAATGACTTAGTTTTATTGTTGTTAATAAGCTGTATCTTCCCCATTGCTAAACTAGCAGTTTATGGAGATCAACATTAGAGGCTCATGTGGGACGAGGCAGAGGAGACAGCAGGCCCTGTACCCAGCACCCCTTTCCTGCTCCCACAGCTTCTCCTCAACCTCCCTTCCCCTTGCTTTAGCTGATCACCCCCCACCCCCACCCAGATGGAAGCAGACACCTATTATTTCAAAGAGCTGAGAAAAGTAAGGCTCAGAGAGCATGGATGACTTGTCCAAAGTCAGCTGGTCAGGAAGGGAGTCTGAATCAGGACAAAACCAAACACAAACAAAACACCAGCATGAGAAACGTTCAGCTTCATCTAACACAATCAAAAGTTAGATGATTGATAATTTGGGCCTATCTCAAAGCTTATCTTTTTTAGTTTTTATCTTTCTCAAAGTAGTTATTGGGCTTCAGAAAAAATAAACCATATTCTTTAGCCCTACCAAAAAGTGTCATGTCAACTCAGCCAAATTGGAAACATTGGCACTTTGTGGTTTCAGGTGGAGACTGTGATAGAATTTAAAGTTATTATTTTAAGTATTAGTAATTTTAGAACATAAGGCACAGGAAAGTATACATTTAAAAAAACACATACCCTTTCTAGAAAGCACCTTCCAACCAGCTCTGGGCAGTCTATGTAGTTTTCTAGCTCCCTCAGGAATATTCTAGGCAAAGAAAGTTGGCATTAGGTTGTATGATAACCTGAACAAGATGGCATCTGTAACAAATTAATAAGCTATTATTTTCCCAACAACTTTAATTCAGGTGCTTTTGTTTGTAAGAATACAGTCCGATCCCAGGAACCCACCGCCCACTGCTGTCACCCCAGAGCTCTGGCTCCCCCAGTTCTCAGGTTTAAGCAGACACGATCCCGTGGATTCTTGATGCTGGTATTCACACAAAATTTAGGACAGCTCTTCCTTTTTTTAAATCACCACAGACATGGGACGAAGAGGCTGTGAGCAGACAGACAGAGCATCTGGAGTTTCTGGAAATGCAGCCTCATAGCTGTGGGCTCTGTCCAGTTTCTGCAGATGTAAAGGGGTCTCCGCTCTGTCCCTGAGACCTTCCCAATGCAGCTTTGTTCCTGAGCATCTGATCACGTCTGTCCATGGGGGTAAATCCCCCAGAGAGGGCAGCTCCTGGGGGGTTAGTTTGCTGCACCAGCCCTGATGCCAGGGTGCTGGTGCCCAAGCACTGGCCAGAGTCACTAGGGATGCTTAGGGTCCAGGAAGCCCTCTGAATTCTGTTCCCGAAGGAGGGCTCTGAGGCGGGGTTCGGCTGTGACCTGGCACCTCCTTTATCAATGGGCAGGTGAGAGACGCTAGTGGCTGAGGGACAAAAGTGGGTGGTGAAGCAGAATTCCTGTGTCCCTGAAACCCCTAGGAGGGTGGGGCCCAAGCCCCAGGCTGGCTGGGCCCCTGGGTCGGCTCACCGCTGGCCCATTTTCAGGACACACAGACATCGCCATCATCTTCCTGCCTCCCTGCCCACTTATGTCCACCGCTCATGTCCCTTTCCCAGGAGCTCCTGCAAACTGCAAGTAGGAGCCCAGGGCAGGCAGCCTCAGAGGGATGCTTGTCCCAAAGAACAAGGATGCCACAAATCGCTGTCCCAGGGGATAACAGGCCAGAAAGGAACTTATGTTTGGGAACAAACCCATCTTTGCTACTTGGGGTTGGGGGCTGGCTTCTGCTGGCCCTGAAGGATAGGGAGAGGCAGGAGGGGGGAGCTGCTCCTACATATTCAAGCTCTGAGGCACCTGCCCACTTTGGGTGGAGGCCCATTTGTAACCATCCCCCGGGGCTCAGAGAATTGGCCCTGGGCACATTCCATCAAACTGCTCTGAGGTTGTGGCCCCTGGGTGAGCTTATCCCATCTTGAGAGAGGGAGGAAGGGATGTTCTCCACCAACAAAGCAGTCAAGGGGGCTGTTTTGGTTTCAGTTCCCTGAAGGCAGCTACTTTAGAGGTGAGACCTTGCTGTGATCAGAGGAAGGGCCCCACCTGTTATGAAAGTGGTAAATTTCTTCCATGTTTCCAAATAAAATATCCTTCTTGTTTTGAAGGCCTGTTGAGATGAGATGCATCATTAAAGGGTTATCCATCTCAGCAGCGTAGCCCTGTGGGAGAGGAGAGAGATCAGCAGGGAAATCCTGCACTGCAGCTGACAGACCTTTGGGACATCTTAACAGCTAACCAGTCATTCGCCACCAAAGCCCTATCTCCGTGTGACTACTTACTGGGGCTGGTGGGGCAGGTGACACTGTCTCAGATTTTAGAAAGCAAATCTACCTCACATTTTAATTTCTAAAATGATCATTTGGACAAGCATCACAACATATGAATGAATTACAAACAGCCCCAATTTGGGGGATTGGGAGAGGGGAGGTTCCATCTTTCTTTCTCCTTTTAGTCTTTTTAAAATCCAGGGATCATTTCTTTCTTTTTTTCATTTTTTAGCAGTTTTAGTTTGATGGGACAATTAAAAAAAAAGGGAACAGTTCATGTACAAAATGCATATTCTAGAAGAATACTTAAATGGAACAATTTATGTCTTGCTAAATCTCTCAGTTCTGCTGATCTGTTTGAGCTACTGTGCCATTCTCTTCTTCCTTTCCCCGAGTTCTAAAAGAAGAGGCTATAATGATTGCTTTCTTTGACTATTCAGTCATTCTTGAATCTCTGAGGCCTGGCTCCCAACCTCACTACTCACTGAGGCTTTTCCCAAGGTTGCCAATTACCTAATAGTTAAATTTCCTAGAGCATCCTTTTCTGTCTACCTTCAGCAGTCAGTTCTTTTGACCATCCCTTTGAAATTTTTTAAATTTAAAAATAGCATATAGTAGCACTATTTAGTGTGTATACAGTTCTATGTATGTTAACACATGTATAGACTCATGTAACTGCCACCACAATTAGGACACTGAACAGTGATATCACCCCCCACCCCAAACACACACACATTTCACGCTATATCTCTTTAGATACACTTGTCTCCTGACTTGTGTTCCAGAGATAATTCCAAGAATCAGTCTAGGGCTCCTTTTGTTGTCCTTTTTTTATTTCTCTCTCTCTTTTTTTAAATTTAATTTTATTGTTGTATTAAATCCACCCCTTTTTATTCCCCTCCAAAGTCAATCCCACTTGTCCATGTCCGTGGTTCTTCCATACTAGTTTCTTAACAAAACTGCTCCCTTTCTTTGCCTTTTCCTCCCCTCTCCCTTCACCCGCTCTCCCCACTGCCCACTGAAGTTCTATTCATTGTACTCATGTATCTAGTTCTGTTTTGCTTGTTATTTGTTTTGTTCATTATTGCCCTGTAATGGGTGAGATCATATAGTATTTGTCCTTCACTGACTGGCTTATTTCACTAAGCATAATACTTTCCAGTTCCATTCATGTTGTTGCAAAGAGTAGGAGTTCCTTCTTTCTTTCTGCTGTGTAGTATTCCATTGTGTAAATGTACCAAAGTTTTTTGATCCAATCATCCACTGATGGGCACTTAGGCTGTTTCCAGCACTTGGCTATTGTAAATAGTGCCGCTATGAACATAGGTGTACATAGGTTCTTATGAATTGGTGTTTCAGGATTCTTTGGGTATAGTCCTGGTGGAATTGCTGGATCAAAAGGCAGTTCCATTTTTAGTTTTTTAAGGAAACCCCATACTGTTTTCCGTAGTGGCTGCACCAGCCTACATTCCCACCAACAGTGCACCAAGGTTCCCTTTTCCCCACATCCTCACCAACACAGGCATCATTTCTATGAAGGGGACCAACCTTATGTGTATAGCTTGATGAATTATTTCTACATCTACACCCCTGTAGCCACTGCCCAGATCAAGATGCAGAACATCTAGCCCTCAGGAGCCCCTCTGCCCTTCTCAGGCAACAGCAGGCTCCGCTGTGCTCTCTGCACCGCAGACAGGCTCTGTACGCCCTGGACTTCCTCAGAGGAACGCACGCACTCTGGTCTGATCCCGCCACTCAGCGCTACACTCTTGAGGGTTGTGCGGCAGCTTTTTTTTGCTATAAATATCATCTCTGTGCAAATCCACCTAAACCTACTTGTCCTTTGTCCTGCTGACAGACACCTGAGTTGTTTCCACTTTGAGACTGCTATGAGTAAAGCTGTCACGAACCTTCCTTCGCCTGTTTCGTGTGCACACAAGACCACACAGGGTGGGGAATCCCAGCCCACGGCGCACGCCGGCCATCCGCCGGGGACAGGCTCACCTCCAGGACGCAGAGCAGCTCCTCCACGTAGACCCGCTCGGTGTCAAGGAGTTCGTTCATCACATGCCTGTGAACGGACACTCAGACTTACAATCTAGGAGTAGGTTCGCCACCCCGCCTTCCTGCACAAAATGGGCTCTGATTCCTCAGGCCTCCCTCTCACTGTAGCCGGTTCAGTTTACCTCATACCTTGTTGCATGTAGTGGGTACAGTGACAATGTGTGCAACTACTATGTGCCCATCATGTATGGAGTACCAGGAGAGGCGTGGGCTGGCAAACCAACTGCTCAGATGTCTCTTTGGGGATGAGGACTCCCTCCTAACTACTTACAACCAAATGTCCTGTTTTAATACATAAGAACTAGAGCTGGGGGCAGGGGGTTCTCCTGGGTTGAGACTACTGAGCATGCTCAGCTCTGAAACAACTGTCAGCATTTAACAAGGCTTTAGGCTTCAGTTCAAAGAGTCCGTGATCCTAAATGGGGTGAAGTCGGGGGAGAGGGAAGACAGGGACCTCAGGCCTGCTTCTCACCACCACAAGCTGGAGGGGAGCCCTCCTGCTGGGGAGCACAGAGCACAGTATGTGCACAAAGGTAAGGATGTCCCTGGTGGAGAATTGAGCGGAAGGGGCATTGTGTTTGGGGGGTGCGGGGAAGGGACAGAGTACTGACACAGGAGGGTAGCAGGGTGCAGGTTGCCTTTGTGGAAAGGTATTCATAACAACTGGAAGGTAGGGTTCTATGGGGAAAGTGACTTCCAGTCCTGGGAAGGACTTTGGAAGTGCTTTCCCTGTCAAGTCCAGAGTTCAGACCTCATCAGAGCTCTGTGCCTGGGACAGGAGCAATTCAGGGTGGAATGTGCAGGGCACCCATGTAGGTGCCATGGAAACAGACTAAGTGTGTAGTAAGAAGAGCTGGGGGTGGGGGACATATGAGAAAAGCAGGAGGGAAGGGATGAAGAAAGAGAAGTGACACCCAGCACATAGGGCTGGGGGGACCCAGAAAGGTTCCTAGGAGGGACCGACTTCACCAAGGAGACAGAAAGCGGGGTCAGGGGGCAGTTATGTGGCTGACCCTGCACGTGTGGCCCAAGGGCCTGGGTGGGCTGAATCGCATTTGTCTTCTCACCTGGTCTTGAAGGGAGAACACAGTCCATTCCAAATCATCATAGTCCTGCCTGGGGACCCAGGGGCAAATGTGACTTTTCTGAGGGAAATCTATATTTCTCTTGGTTTCAGATGCAGACATGCCAAATGGGCACACGCACTCCATGTCTGTATACCACACAATGCATACATGTGTGTGGACCCCATGAGGCCAGCTGTGCTCCCACATTGTGGCTTTGGGGTAGAAGCTGGCATTTTCATCAACGTTGGCTCGTTTATATTCAGACTGTCCTGGCCAAAGGCTGAGATCTAGGTGGGTCCTGCTTGTTGTATCTGGACCAGAGCCGATCAGTGGTGCCTGGAAAGGCAGCCCACCCACCTCCGCAAGATGGCCAGGCTCTCCTCCTCGTCCCCCGTGGAGCTGCTCCGGCCCTGCCGGCTCTCACTCATTTCACTCTGGAGAAAGAAGAGCGCACAGTGTATTGAGCTTCCAAAAGCAAGAAGACATAGCTCAAAGTCCTGATTAAGTCTCCGGAGTCCAAGCTCATTTCCCATCTAGGAGCAGATGTGAAGTCTGAGACCCTGCAGGACGAGGAGGGGAGGATGGACCTGGTGCGCTGGGCTGAGTGTAGGAACCGGCTGGGAGAACCGGGCTGGTGCCCACCAAGCAGGCTGAGGTGACCAGGAGGTGGTGGGGCTTGGGGACAGTGCAGGGTCCATGCCAGGGACAGTGGGGCCTCACCTTGGCCCTCCTGTAGGGCCCTCTCCGGAGTGCATTGCCCTCGGAATTGTTGTTCTCAGAACCTCTCCGGACACCTGGTTGAGGAAGAAGAGGAACAACGGTGGGTATAACGGTATCTTACTGATGGGAGAGGGAAAAGCACACCCAGGAGTATCTGGAATTTGCCTTTTTACTTTCAGAGGAAAAAAAGCTAGCAGCCTAGAGAAGGGTGAGGACAGCCCAGCAAAACTGAAGAGAAGGAAAATGGGGTCAGGAGATAGTGGGGTCCGCCCACCAGAGTTCATATCCTTAGAGGGGCTCTCAGCCAACAGGGGAAGGGCTCTCAGCTGGGATACCTCTGCACGCTGGGGGCCAGGAGCCAGCTCTGCAGGGCTCCCACCAACTTAGGACATTTGCTACAGCAGGAAACCAGCAGGAGCTCTAAGAGCTGGGGAAGAGTGTCTTTGGGGACGGTGAGGGGGTGAGAAGGAGTCTTTGGGAAATGGCACCGCACCTGGCTGGGCTTCAGGGAAGGATTCTGCTGGGGAGAGATGCCAATAAGGGGCCAAGGCCCACTCACTGCGGTACCTGGGGACGGCTGAGGTGTCCCCAGGACACAGGGAGGCTTTGGAGCTGAGGATGAAGCCATGTGTGGGGAAAACTATTTTGGCAAGAGCATGAGAATGGACAGGTTGGAGAGAGACTGGAGATTAGAGAAACTGGCCTGCGAAAGTCCTGTGACAGTCGATGTTCTAGTTCTTTGCTGCAACCAATCAGCTCTGCTGTGCTAAGCCCAGAAGCAGCAGAGATGAGAGCAAACAAATAAGTGGGCCAAGTGCCAATAAAACTTTATTTACAAAGTAAGTCATGGAACAGAATGGGGGCATGCCCTGAAGGAAGGAGCCTGCACGTACCTGGGGAGGGGCAGGGCGACTTCGTGAGCGCCTCTGGCCGGGGGGCCACCGGCTGCACAGGCCTGGTCTGTTTGGCCGCCAGCTTCTTCAGGCTCGCCTGCCTCCGGTGAAACATTTCTTCCATACTCTCTTGCTTCTGGAAGACTTTCTGCACGTGCTCCTGAAGCGACAGGGTATGACAGACTAGTTAGCAAGATGCCTTATGAGTGCTGGTGCGTGCAATTGGAAAATAGAACCACTGTGTGTGGACCTGCCCTCAGCGTGACCACCATTTTAAATGCGCAGGACGCAGAGCTCTGCCCGCTATGCATGGGGAGGGATGGCACCCCCAACTGTGGAATGAGGGGTGCTAGGCCTAGAGGAAAGTCAGCTGGAAGGGAGGGACAAGCAGCTGAAGGCTGCCTACGGAAGTGGCAGTAAACTCGCTTCCAGGGGGTGGGCTGAGTGCCACTGGCCGAGACTGAAGAGGAGTCCTATTCAGCCAACATGGAAGGAGCTCACAGGAAGCTCACAACATGCCCCTTGCAGGGGCCAGGACCTGTACTTTTCCAGGGAGGCATGACCATTATTTCTGTATAAGGAAAGTTGAGCCAGGTGACCACCCCCACCTCCAAACCTGTATCTCACTCATTTGCCTACTATCCAGTAAGGATTCTTTCAAACATCATCAGCGTAGCCCACCATTCAGGACAAGTGAGCTACAGGTGAACAGCCCAGGTTGGCATACCATCAGGTCTTGGGTGAGGATGGGTTCGTAGTCCTGGTAAATTTTATTGAGCTCCTGGATCTTATTTTCTGCGCCTGTCTCCAGAAACTTCTCAATTTCTTGGAGGGCTGCCTCAGCACCATCCTGGGACTGGCACTTGTCCACAGGCTGTGAGGCCAGCAGGTAAATCCCCTCATCACACCATTTCATGGACTGGACACGTGAAGCGTGGCAGAGAGAGAGAATGGCACTGTTAGCAGCTGTGTCTGGGCTCCCTTTGCTGGGGCCTGTTGGCTGTCTCCCATACAGTCCGCCGACCACTACAGTTTTGGGGATATTTGCAGCACTGCATCATCCTAGTTCTGCTACTACGTTCAAAGGGCTCCCCTGGAGGGAATGCAGTGCTCTGAAAAGTTGAGCAAATCACCCAGGACAAGACTCATCTCATTTACTTACACACACACACACACACACACACACACACACGCACGCATGCACAAAGGCAAAGTGCAGTGAGTTAGCTAGGTGGGAAGTGTTTCTGGGCTTTTAAAAGAAATTGTTTGTTGCTGGTGAATTCTAGAAAACAGCTGTGTCAGAACATGACCATCTGGGCCACTAGAAAGGCTTCCAGACAGGAGGGTGGGGTCAGCTTCTAATCAATGACTGTAGAACATCCCACACAGACGGAGCTGGCCACATGGGACCAAGAGTGAGTCTGTCATCAGGGGCTGGGGGGTGGGGGGCCTACCGCCTCCAGGAGGCTGTGCAGCTCCAGTGACTTGTTGAGTAGGCCCCTCCTCTGCTCGACCTCCACAGCAAACTGGTTGCAGAGGTGCTGGAGCTCGTGGCACTTGGGGCGGATGGAGTCAACGGCGTAGTGCTTGTTGTCGATGAGATGCTCCCCCTCCAGGGACAGGGCGCGGGCCCGCTCCACGGCTGCCTGCAGAGAGCCGCCCCAGAAACACAGCTCGGCTTAGCTTACGTGTAAGCAAACAGAGCACGGCGTCCTTTGAGGGGTCTATGAGGGGGGAGGTATTATAGGGCCTAGGAGTGCAGGTCAGGGGTGGGTGGGCCAGGCACCTGTCCTGCCACCTGCTTTTATCCCTTGGGGTTGAGGGGTTTCTACTCTGATGGCAGAAAGCCTAATTCTTGTGCCTTTCTAAGCAACTTCGGTGACAACCATGTGTACCCTTGACCAGCCTGTCTCCCGCCCACACCAGTTCATGTCCCGATGCTTACACTGGATTTCTCCTCGAAGCTGGTGAGGTCCTTCAGGAGGTGCTCCACGTGCGCCAAGCTGTTGCCCACATCTGTGAAGGTCGCTATCTTCTGGGCCAACACATCTAAAGACGCCTTGACCTGAACCAGAGGAGGGGATGGGAGGCTCAGGCCCACATCCAAACAACCACAGATGAAGGGAAAGGGCACAGAGACATAACCAAAACCCGGAATGAAGGGAGGAAAGAGGAAACCAAGATCTCCTTCCAGAAAAACAGAAGTAGAGGGAACTTCCCCAATTTGATAAAGAGCATCTACAAAAATCCTACAGGCAACATTATACACATAGTGTTGGTGAAAACAAGGCTTGCTCCCTAAGACTGGAACCAAGGCAAGGGTGCCTTGTTTCTCTCACAAATGTGAAGCAAGTGGTGGCACCTCTAGCCACTGCAATAAGTTACACACACACACACACACACACACACACACACACGGCATACGAATGGAAAAGGAAGACATCAAGCTATTCCTATTTGCACATGACCCAATTATCTATGTAGAAAATCCCAAAGATCGAAGATGATGCCCCCTAAAAATCCTCCTAGAGTAAGTGTGTTCAGCAAGGTTTCAGAGACAAAATATACAAAAATCACTTGTACGTCTCTATATAGCAATAACTACACAGACACCACAACTAAAATTATAATGCTATTTGTAATGGCTTTTTATAAATAAAATATGTACGTGTAAATCAAACAAAATGTACTGAATGGGTATGCTGAAAGGCACATAGCATTGATCTAAAAGATGTCTAAGAAAATCTAAATAAATGATGAGACATGTTGTATCTATTAATCAAAAGATTCAACATAGTAAAGATGTTGGTTTTCTCTTAAATAGAGATTTGACACAATTCTTATCAGAATCCTACCAAAGTTTTTTATACATAAAAGACAAGGTTTAATTAAATTTACATGGAAAGGTAAAGGGACTGGAATAGCTAAAATGATTTCTAAAAAGAAGCATAAAATGGAAGGATTCATCCACCTGATTTCTAGGCTTCTCATAGCTATAGTAATCAAGACCATGTGTTGATGGAGGGACAGAATACAGACCCAGAAATTGAAATAGACCCAAACAAATACACCCAGCTGACGTTGACAAAAGTGGAAATACAATCCAATGGAGGAAAGATAGCCTATTCAGCAAATGTTGTGGGAGCAACTGGACATGCAGAGATTTAAAAAATGAACATTGCCCTGACAGGTGGCACAGTGGGTAGGTGCCAGTCTGCGAACCCAAAGGTCACTGGTTCGATTCCCAGCCAGGGCACATAACCAGGTTGCAAACCAGGTCTCCAGCCAGCTCTGTAGCTGGAGGCAGTTGAAAGACATTGATGTCTCTCTCCCTCTCTGCTTCTCTCCCTTTCCCTCTCTCTGAAAATATTAAATAAAATCTTAATAAATAAACAAATAAGTAATGAATGTTAACCTGATTTTCACACCTTATACAAAAAGTAACTTGAAATGTAAAATCTTAAAAATCTTTTAGGAAAAGTAGTTTAGGGGAAGGTATTTGGGATCTAGGGTTGACACTGAAAGTACAATCCTTCAAAGGAAAAATTTATAAACTGGACTTCATCAAAATGATAAACCTTGTTCTGTGAAAAATCTGGCTAAGAGGGTACAAAGACAAGTGACAAGCTGAAAGAAAATATCTTCAAACTGTATGTCTGGCAAAGAGCTAGTATCTAAAGTACATAAAGGACTCTCAAAATGCAACAGTAAAAACAAAAATGAAAATAATCTAAATAGAAGATGGGAAATTAAAATAGAGGCACTTCCCTGAAGAGCACATACTGATGACGAATAAGCACATGAACAGATGTTCAAGGTCATCAGCCATTAGGAAAATGCAAAATAGAACTACAATGAGACATCACTACACATCTATCAGAATATGTGTATAAAATTTAAAATAACACCACACCAAGTGCTGGTGAGGATGTGCAGAAACTGACTCACTCATCCGTTGCTGGTGGGAATGTAAAATCATACAGCCATCTGATAACAATTTGGCATTTTCTTAAAAAGCTAAACATGCTACTACCGTATGACCCAGCAACCAATCAAACTCCTGAGCATTTATCTCAGAGACGTGACAACTAACGTTCAGGCAAAAATCTGTGCATGAAAGTTTCTAACCGCTTTGTTTGTCTAACAGCAAACACCTGGAAACAACCCAGGTGATTTCAGTGGCATGTCCACACCATGGAGTACTGACTACTTAGCAATAAAAAGGAATAACCAGAACCCGCCAGGTGAATCTCCATGGAATCATGCTGTGTGAAGAGAGCCATTTCCAAAAGGTTATGTATTGTATAATGCCACTTCCACAGCATTTCTTGGATGAAAACGTTATGGGAATGGAGATTAGTGGTGGTCAGGGGTTCAGGAGGGGCTGGAGGTGGGAGGGAGGTAGATGTGTCTGTGAAAGGCAAACACAGGGGATCCTTGCTGTAATGGAATGTTCTCTGTGTTAAATGTGTCAGGGACAGTATCCTGGCTGTGATCCTGTACTTTAGTTTGGGGAAGGTGTCACCATTTAGGGAAACTGGGGGAAGGGTACATGGATGCCTCTGGATTATTTCTTATAACAGCACCTGGCTCTACAAATTACCCACAAATAAGAAGTTTGGTTGTCTGAAGTGCCTTCCTCAGTCCCCACAGAAGTAAGTAATGAATGAGTATCATGATCAGGGGTGTTGTTCACACTGGCTGGTGTGAGTTCTCTGCATGGAGTCAGGGAGGCTGCTTCACCTCGCTGGCCTGAGCTCCAACACATGCCCCAGATTAAAGTGAAGGCTGCTGAACTAGATCCATGTTTTCCAAAAGGTGATATTCATGATCTTTGAGAAGGACGAGAACTGGAGGGTGGTCCCCACAGAACTATTCACTGGTCCTCCTCACCTGACATGTCAACACTACCCCACAACAGTTTTATCATTGCACTTGCTATGGTTACTTATTTCTTGAGGATTTACAATTCCTCCTTCTTGACCAGAGGACAGGAAAGACGTCGCCCTGGGTCTGTTGTTCCAGACGGCTAAACCACTTTACAGTCCTATGTTGCACCAGGACTAGACCACAGGAAGCCTCAGTATATTATGTATTTTGCATAAATACATACAGGCTTCCAATGAGAGGGCCATCTCTAATGATCTAACACAATGATGGCACAATTTCTTCTCCTATAGCTCTGTCATAGTGAATCCAAGGCAGGTCTATATCTCTTATTTGTGTATATCCCAGGGCCCATGCCAGGCACACAGTAGGTACATGTTGGAGAAAAGAACGTAGAAATGACCATAAAGGGAGAACAAAAGTTGCTTAACTGATTGAAAATGTGCAAGTACAGGTCTAAGAATAGAGTTTACATAACCTTTGTATATATTTATTTACTCACTAATCACATATTTCAAGATTTAGTCCAACTTGATTTTGCAACTCGATGTGGGCTAACGGAAACTATTTTGCACTGAACCATAGTCAACTGGGTAACTCAGCTCTGGGCATCCAGGTAATCCAGGCCACCTACTGGCTTCCTGCAGTTAGGAGCCAGGTGCCCACCTACAGGGTGTCTTCATGCTCTGGGCCACTCACCTCTCTGAAATCCTGCTCAAAATGCCGGAGCTGCAGACACTGTTCAAGTTTTTGCTGATGCTTTGCCCAAAACTCATCAAAGGCAGCCTCGGTTTCATTCAGCTGGGCCAGGAGCCTAGGAAAGAGGAGAGGACCCTGCGCTGTGTCGGAGTGACCCATGAGGCCTTGGGAAGAAGCATCCCCTGCAGTGTGAGGCAGGGGTGGGGAGCTCAGTCTTCAAGCAGATTTCTTAACACCCTCACCTCCTCTTATCCTGGGGATTGAAGCCCAGGATTTGAGGGGGTTTCTTTAAGGCCCATTGACTTGAGAGGGAGGGAGGCCAGCTGAGTTGGTTCATTTTTACAAGGTTGAGATGGCAAAGGGTTGGGGTTATTATTTTAAACTTTGATTCAGGGGTAAAAGAAGCAGTAAGCTGCCATAATGCACATGTGGACGAAGAATTGCTGCCACCATTTACTGTCATCATCCCCAAGTCTGAGTACACATATGCTCCAAACGCCATGAGAGATGAGGATGAACCAATTTTGTCCCACGTCCACCTCCCAGGTGTGCCCAGGCTGGCCCCACTGTACAGCTAAGGAAACTGAATCTGGGGGGGAGTTGACGGTGTGATCCAACCTCCTCCATTTGTGACATCACAGCTACGCAGGGCTCTCTTGTGCCCCAGGGCCTGCTCTGCATCCCTGCCCAGAACACCTGTTGGTGTGTGACAAATCAGCCAGGGTCTCATCTGGGCTCGTCTGTGGTGGGCTGGGAGCCTCCGGGCAGGCTGTGCAGCTGCTCTCCCCCTGTCCCTGGACAAGGAGATGGGGCCTCGGCCCCAGCCTGGCTTGCGTGGTAAAGGGCACGGAATGGGGAGGAAGAGTGTGGTGTGTGGACATTGCATAGCATCACAAGATGTTAGCTAATGGCAGTTAGCTCTGCGGACACTTTACCCTGTATTCTGTCATCCAGAGAGAAAGCAAGAGAGGGAAGTACAGATGACCCCCTTTCCAGAGAAAGGAAAGATGTGCTGCTAAATGTGGGGCCGGAGCTGAGAAAGACCTCAGGCTGCTTCCTTACCTGTAAACCAGTGGAGACCCAGGGGGAAATGGGACAGGAAAGCACTGAGTACAGATCTACAAGTCTGACAGCTCCTGTCACCACTGTTCTCCTTTAAACAACCCCTCCATGATTATGAAAGAGAGTGATTACTCTGAAATCCCCCTAGAAAAGCTGCTTTCTTTGGGATTTGACAGTAAAGCATTTCAGTGGTAGAGACTCTGAGGTCCTCTCACTTTCCTCTGAAGTGAGGAAACAGGCACATGGGGTAGGGCCTCCTGCTCTTGTCTGTCTGTCCCTCTGTCCTCAGCCTATAGCCTCCTGTGATCCGCAGAGGCCCCTGCCATCCAACGTCCTCACCTTTGCACGGTGGTCTGGTTGTCCAGCTGGTCCTGGTTCAGGCTCTGCTCTGGGCTCTTGGCCAGGGGCTCCCTGATGCTCTCCAGGATGCTCTGCCCCTCATCCAGCGCCAGCCTCATGTCCTCCTGCAGGAAGAGCACAGCACCTTGTACCCCAGGCCCACCGTCTCCCCAGCACTCCATCCAGGGCGGAAAGAATGGTGGGCTTTGGGAAGCATTATCTCTACGAGGGGAATGGGAAGGTCACAACGAGCCAGGTGTGCACAGCACCGGCCACAGTGAAGCCTTCCTGCCCCTTTGCTGACCGCTTGTTCGTTGGGAAAAGCAGGCAGGTATCGGGGATACTCCCCCTGCTGTGACCAGGGCTGAGCTAAGGTTACAGGTCACTCAGGGGCAGCAGGATAAGATAGGACAGTAACAGGACACCAGATCTCTAGGTGCTGCTTCTGCAGCCGTCCTTGCTGCCAGAAATGAAAGGGAGTGAGGGATGCTCTGGTGTGGGGTGGGGGCAGCCCCTGAGGACCACCCGTGGGTCACGGTCACCGCTGATGCGCAGGGAGTACAACAGACTTGGAGCACATCTCCCTCAGAACACATGTGCCCAGGGAGTGATGATAAACACACGGGTACAGTGACTACTTGATGAATTTCAGCCTCCCCAAGTCAGCCCAGCACACTTCGCCTGCCATCTATGGGACCTCGGAGGCAGATTTCCTGTGTTGGTTTACTCAGCAGCAGCAGAAACACTAGATGAAGGACCCTGCTGGGAGACAGCTCAGGGGCTGCTGCAGAGAGAAGCTGCCTCTGACAACTTGCTTCAGTCAGGTTTCACAAGTTATGCAAGCCAGCCACAAAGTGTCTGCATTTACAGCATTTATTTATGCTGCTTTTAAAAAGGAACACATTTTAGTCCTCACAGAACTTACCCAGAGCATTAGTATCAAAAGGCATCTTTGAAACCCCTTCAACTCTGTCTTACCTAATGCCAACATCAGTTCTTTCCTACCCAACTATGTTGAGCTTAGACATAAGACACCCCCTGCCCCCCGTACAGAAGCCCCACATACCTTCGCTTTGTCTTTCTTCTCTGTGTGTGCGCAGAGCACTGAGCTTGTAGACTGGACGTCATTGGGCAGCTCCGTTTCAGCCAGCTCGGTCCCGAAGGACTGCAGCATCTGGGCTGTCTGCTTAACCATGAGGGCGAAACTTTCGATGGCCTTGGGAAGAGGGAAAACACCATCACAAAGCTTTGCATGCACCGCACCCTCCTGCTGCCTGAGCAGCACCAGCAAGGATCAGACGGGCATCTTCCGATGGGACAGAGTCATAGCAAGCCTGGTCCGTGTGAGGTACGTGCCGTCCCACTGGTTTCTCAGCCTCACAGCTTCTTCAGAAACATACCAGACACTCCTTACATATGCTTTCATTACCTAGAGTCATTGTAGGCTCAAGGTCCCTCTCCTTGTTGAGAGAGGGGTGAGTGCCGCAAACGACAACAATTTGGGGGTTTTCTTCCTTTCCTTTCTGTCTCTTAGCCCAGAGAAAGCCACTCCCGAACTTATTACTCATGTTATTTCTTTGGATGACTAAGGTCCGCTGAGACCATTATTGTTCGGGAGAAAACTTGGGTTAAAGTGAACATGTCTTTGGAAAAGGCAGCATCAAAATGCAAAAGCAATCCCAGGGGGTTAATGGGGGGTTAATTGAGAACCGAGCAGTTCGAAGCCAGCACCCACCAGAGAGCGCCGAGAGACGAGAGACTCACCGTGCGGTGACACAACCACCTGGTGTGGCAGTAATCCAAGGTCCCGCCCAGGTCCTCGGTCAACTGCGACTTGTCGATGTAACCGTGTAATTCTGGTACTGAGCTTAGCATTATGACCTAGAGGAGAAGGAAAACCGACCCCATAAACAAAACACCCAGCCCAGAGAGCCAGGAGCTATTCTGCTGGTTGCTAAGCATGGCTGTGCGGACAGAAATCACTAGCTTTGGATCTGGGTTTAAATCCCAGCTCCGCCACAGACTGGCTGGTTGACTTTCGGCAGGTCGTTTGTCTCTGTCTCAGCTTCCTCGTGCATGGAATGGGCATGTGAAAAACCCTTGAAATAGCTGAGCTTGCAATCGACAGCTGGCATCTGATAAGCGTTCAGATGCTCCTCTGGCCAGATGAGCTCAGCATGGTAAGCGGACGGCGCTTGGACTTGAAAGAAGATCATTTTGCCTTATTCCTGATGAACTACTGTGAGGTCATTGCAGGTACCAGCCAGAATCAGCTCGGCACCCTTTACCTGCACGTGGTTGCAATGATGAAGCAAGCTCCTCCACGCAGGACCAGGTTTTATTGTTTTCTATTTTTCTTGTCCTTTTTGAGGTCATTCTGTCTATGAGTTTTGGATGAATATACAGCTTTTCTTCGTAAGCTGTCACACAGACACTATAAAATAGGTCTTGAGAGGTTTAGCTCAAATGTTATTTGAAACCGCCTTGTGTATTATTAAACACTGTATTAGTTTAAAGCAGGGGTTCTCCCTGAAGGTGGTTCTGTCTCTCAGAGGACATTTGACAATGTCTGGAGACATTAATGTTGCGGGTTGCGCTAACATGTGGTGGGTGGAGGTTGGGGTGCAGCTAAGATCGTGCACAGGACAGCCACCCACAAAGAATAATCCTGCCCAAAATGTCACCCGTGCTGATATTGAGATCTCCTGATTGAAGCATAATCTTCATTTTAAAAAAGGCTAAAATGGGCCCTATCTGGTGGCTCAGTGGATAAGGTGTTGGCCTGCGAACCCAAAGGTCACTGGTTCGATTCCCCAGCCAGGGCACATAACCAGGTTGCAAGCCATGTCTCCAGCCAGGTCCATAGCTGGAGGCAGGTGAAAGGCAACCATACATTGAGTTTCCCTCCCTCTCTGCATCCCTCCCTTCTCCTCTCTCTAAAAATAATAAATAAAATCTTTAGGGGAAAAAAAAAAAGGCTAAAATGTCAATTTAAGGTAGAAAACAGCTCTTAGCAGACCTTAGTCCATCCATTCTCTTTGTTCCTTTCATAAAAGTATCTATATGTAGCCAAATAACCCCAATTCATGATCAGCATGACCAAAGACTAGTTGATTGGGCAATCTAAGAATTTAAGTCACCTTCCTTTATGATTTCTGTATCTCAATGAGCATCCTGTCAACTCATCATAAATACTTAACCCTAACAGAAAGAGCACAGGGACCTAACATTTTTCTTAACGTTTTCTACTTAGTACCTAGTTCAGCACATAATAGGGAAATTATGACATGAACACATTTTTAACAACAGCATTCTGATGATGCTTCCTGTCATACTAAAGAATGATCTAAATGTGTCAGTACACTGAAGATGCTGGAGATGATATTTGTAAAAACCATTTTTGAAAACTAATTTGGCTGATACCAGGAAGGAAACACCCCTTTTTCGAAGCTGTCCTGTGTGAGCTGGAATAAGGAGATGAGGTAGGGATCACCCTGCAGGGCCAAGGCCAACTTGGGGTTTCCTCTACAGACCTTGGGGATGCTCGCACCCTTTCTTAGCCCAGCATGCTGGCAGAGCCTGGCCTTTCCTTGTTAGGATGCAGGCTATGGCGCTCAGCACATTGGGCTCTCTCGTTCTTCAGCTTGACTTGCTGTAAGAATGCTTTACCCTGGCTGGTGGCTCAGTGGCTAGGTCTACACCTGCAAACCCAAAGGCCGCTAGTTCGATTCCCAGCCAGGGCACATAACCAGGTTGCAAGCCAGGTCTCCAGCCAGGTCCGTAGCTGGAGGCAGGTGAAAGGCAACCATACTTTGATGTTTCTCTCCCTTTTTTCCTCCCTCCCTGCCCCTCTCTCTAAAAATAATGAATAAAATCTTGAAAAAAAAGAAAAGAAAAGAAAAGAATATTCTAAACTCATGGGTCTGACAAAATGCCTATATTTTTAAGGTGTTCCATCCAAAGCCACGCTTTGCGTAGTCAACCTAGGGATGGGGAGTGGCAGGTGGGAAAGACAGATCCTACTGCTCCTGGTTGCATTAGATGAAATACAATACAAATTCTGAAGGAATCATTTGGGGCTTAATTTATGCACACAGCACCTAGAGAATTTCAATGATCACAGATGGGCTAAGACTGCAATCAAGGTTAGTTCTGCCTATGAAGCTAAAGCAGTGCGTACTTACCGGTACCTTCATCTTAAAGTCATCTCTATTGAATTTGAAAGCAAGGTCGGAGAGAGTCCTTTGGAAAAATCCTGTTGGCCGCAGAACAAGGACGAGCTGGAGGTTGGCTGGGAAGGAAGCCTGCAAGAGAACAGAGGGGCTGTGGCTGAGGAGGCTCCAGCTTATGGGTCCAGGTGTTTCCAAGACACCAACGCCACACTGGGATGCACGCACACTGGACTCTATCAGAAGCGTCACCATTTCTTACAAGAGAAGGGCAACGGTCACACTGCTTGGTGCAACTATGTTGTATTACTTATAAGCAAAAAAGTCAAAGCCTATTGCACTTGTTACAGACTGAATTGTGTCCTCTTGAGTTCAGATGTGGAAGTCCAAACACCCAGTGCCTCAGAATGAGACTTTACTTGGAGCTGGGGTCTTTACAGAGGCTCCAGGAAGGGGCTGGGTTGGTCCCCTAACCCAGTGACAAGGTGCCCTTATAAAAGGGAAATTTGGACACAAACATGCACGGAGAATGCCACGTGAAGATGAAGGCAGAGATAAGTGATGCGTCTACCTGCCAAGGATTGCCAAAGATTTCCAGTTACACCAGAAGCTGGTGAAAGACTGGAAATATGTTCACCCTCAGGGCCACAAAAGGAAATCAGTGCTATGAACACCTTGATCTTGGACTTCTGGCCTCCACACTGTGAGGTAATACATTTCTGTTGTTTAAACCATCCAGTCTGGGAACTTGTTATAACAGCCCCAGGGAACTAAGGTACTTGTCAAATAGAAGCAAAACCATATAGCTACATATATGTATTACCTAAAAGAAAGATAAAAATAAGTGTGCACACACATATCCTTAGATACAATTATGTGGATATGTTCAGTTACCAGCTCTGCTTACAAGGTATGTGACCTTGGGCAAGTTACTTAACCTCCCCAGGCCTCAGTTTCCCCATCTTTGAAGTAGAGATCACAAAGTGCCTTCCCCACTGCACACTCTTGAGGGTTAAATGACCTAAGTAAGACACATGCAGAGTTTAGCACAGTGCTCACACAAAGTGCGCAAAAATGTGGCGATGACGGATATATAGTAAAAGGCTATTCTAGATGCCAGATTATTTCCAGATGCTGAAATCCAGGGAGACCCCATTACCAAAACAAGACATTCTGAAGCAAGTGAGTTTGATTTCCGGATGACTAGGCTAAAATGCAGCTAAAATATAATACATAGAAAAGAATGGCACAACCCTAGGCCCAAAACAGATACAGCGACAAGAAATGGAAGAGGAGAAACCAACTTGCCCCAATACCTTGGCTACCAAGTCATTCTTGAGTCCCACTTTAATATCCGTGCTGGTCTCAGTAGGACTGGCAGAAGGGAACCTTGAAAGGCATAGAGCTGGGGAGTCCCCCGTCGAAGACCAGTGGGTAGCCCATCGCACAACAGAACCCACTGCATCTGTGGATATTTCTGGGCTACATGGTGACATCCATGCTGTGTCTGTGCCCTGGCCACTCCTTGCACTTCCACCTGAAGGTCCTTAGTACCTGCTGGCGGGTACTGCTGGGCACCCTGCTGGGCACCCCCATTGTCTTCCAGGAACCTTGAGGGCAGTGCTAAGACTTCAATGATCTGCTGCATCCAGGTTGGGTGGGAGGCATGTACCTTTCCTGCCTGCAGCCCCCTCAGTAAACCCTCCCTCCAGGTCTGCCAACATGTCTGTGCACCATTGGCATAGCGCTGGAAGACAAGGACTATGTGTCTTTGGTCACCAGCATCTTAGTGGGTGTTTGCTAAGTGTCTGCAGCTGCAGAGACAGGGAGGTGAGCTGTCACAAGGTGCCATCTGCCCAGCTACAGTCCACAGTCACCACGTTCACCAGCTGGACCCACACCTGGGCCTGATGGGGCTATTTTGAGGAGGATAGTGGATCACTCAGTTCTATACCCAGTGTCTCACCATCACGCTTGATGCTTGGACGCAGAACTGTGGGAGACGCACAGGGCGATGGCAGAGACCTGACTGCTCAGTACCAGCTCAGGAGGGAACTGTGGAGGCAGCATTCCTACAGTGACCTCTGCATTGTGCCTGCTGCTGCTGACCTGGGCCAACACTCACGAAGTCCTCTGAGCAGAAGAACAACAACTCAGGACCACACAGAGAGTCAGAAGCCTGGGCCACTTATCAACAACAGGACTGTGCAAACCTGTCACCATCATTTGTGAAATTGGCCACCACTATTTAAGGAAAATGTCCTTACGAAGGTCTCTTTCTACAGGTGACAATGAGTCATGCTTTTCTAAATTTCAATATTGTTTTCATGGCCCCAGTTTACCCCTGGTGGCAGATGTGCTCTGTAAGTAAGTTTGAATTTATAAGATAAAACTGAGCCCTTGTCCTTCAGCAATTTCACTCAGATTAACCCAACACACGCCCATTGGCAGTGGCACCACCTTACACCATCCCAAGAGGAGGCCTTGAACTTGTTAAGCCTGTGCCTGGAGGTGACTATTGATGTAAAAAACAGTTCATTCTCCTCCTTGTCTCTGCTTCAATGTTTCAATTCCTTTAAGTTATGGAATCTCTACAATAAGGAAAATGATTGGAAAATAATCGTAAGATCCTAGCCAAGTGAGAAGGTTTGATGACAAAAACAAACACATACTTTGAGTGTCAACAGCAGTAAATTAAATTTCCCTGGAAGCCAACCATATGTACTAGAAGCTGGAGATAATAACAAAACAAAAACTTTATTTTAAAAATAAAGGTAACTCGATGGAGGATTTGGGATGACGGCTATAAAGTAACATCTTTTTGTAATTGATTCATCAAGTAATCATAAAATAATTATAATAGGTTTCTGTGTAATATAAAAATAATATTATTTGTCTTCAGGGGCTGTCCTTCATTGACTTAAGGACATAAATAATGTGAGGACTATATACATGTGATTTGGGGATAGAAAAAGAAGAGTTAACTGGCTTCTGAATTAATATTCTTAGAGACAAAAGGAAGAAACGGCCCATCTAAAGCCAACAGAGAACATTCGAACCTCTGTGGAATCCTGGTGCTTCAGGGTCACTGTTTGAAGTCCTCCCCAAGTTCAAGTAACTGCCTTCACTTCTGCTCAAAGCCACACTTATCCAGCCTGATGTTATATGGTTCATTGCAAATGGTGCAGCTGATGCCTGACCAATGCCATTTGTCTCATTGTAGCCAAACAATAAACAAGTGTGTGTAATAAATATGGATGCGAACGTTTGGGTCTCACCGTTAAGAGATGAAAAACCCTGAGTTTGGATCAGAGAAGCAGGCTGTGGGCAGAGGCCTCCAACTCCCAGGGCTGCGCTTCCTGGGTTTAGACACAAGTACTAAGCATGAGGCATCTGAGACCGGTCCCTGGGAAACACTGTTGAGGCTATCATAAGCATCGTTAAGGAAAAGACATTTAATGAAAAATAAGTAGAAAAGGCATCTCTGAAGGAAGGCCAGTCGTTAACCTGGATGCTCTCCACACTGGGAAACCTGCCCCACTTGCCCTTCTTTCTGGACATCATGTCCCTGCTCATGCTCTCACCTCGCTGGGCACTCGCCGCCCTGTACTTAGGCCTCTCGTAACTGGCACACAGTAGGAGTTTAGTACTATTGTTTAATATTATAATATTATTTTTCCATGTACAGCACATTTACTGAATGATCTAAAAAATCCTGGGTCCCAAGGATGCTTCTGCACATACAGGCAGCATTGGCTTTCTAGGCAAAAATCAGAGTTCTTCCCATGCAGATTAAAATGACCTTAACTGTAGCCCTGGCTGGTAGCACAGTGGATAAGGTGCCAGCCTGTGAACCCAAAGGTCACTGGTTCGATTCCCAGCCAGGGCACATAACCAAGTTGCAAGCCAGGTCTCCAACCAGGTCCCCAGCTGGAGGCAGGTGAAAGGCAACTATACATTGATGTTTCTCTCCTTCTGTGCCTCTCTCCCTTCCTCTCTCTCTCTGGAAATAATAAATAAAATCTTTAAAAAAAAAAGTAAAATAAAATAAAATAACCTTAACTGCAATCTTCATCAGCAGCATACTCTAAGATATAGATTAAGACATGAATTAGGCTAGCTCTAAACATAAATGTGTACACTCTATTATAAAACCCCCAAATGATAACACACACACACACACATGCTCACATGCATACATAGCAGAAGTGGGTTAAAATTTGAAATGGGATCCTAGAAGAGATACTTAGGTATTTTATGAAAGATACATCTATCCCAGGACAGAACCAACTGTTAGACAAAGAGCAATGCTCAAATTCTCAGCTTCGTGTCTTGTTTCTACCCATGTCCACCAGTTTAGATCCTGATCTATGGCAGGTAAGGATACCCATCACCACAATAACCACCATCGCTGATCAAGGTTCTATTCTTGATGGAGGCTCCTCCAACATCTTATTTTTCTATTCCAAGGAAAACTGAAGGCATCCAATAAAGTGAAAAGAACACCCCAAATTAAGGAAAGCTCAGCTCAGCTCACAAGACAGCCCACAGGTGGCTAAGAATAGCCCCAAATTTCACGGCATTGTGTAATGTGTAAGTGCTGGGCCTCAATCTGGTGTCCAGACTCATTTGGAGATAAACAGAGCCTCTACCACTGACTTGCTTTTCTAACATGCAAAGTGGCTCAGATGCTCTGGTGGGCTTACGTAATCTGGAGTGACTGTGCATGTGCTGTTCCTCCCAATGGTCTGGGTTCATAACCCCAGGTAACAGTGTAATGGTACCAGCTCTGCCCTGCCCAGCTCCCCTACATGGGGACGACTGTGCCAGCTTTGTCTTCTACCTTCTGATCTTACCACAGAGCCATGCTGGAGACCAGACCCATACCCGGGCTCAGAGATACACACGTGCGTGAGGAAGGCAGCAGCGTTGGGCTTGTCCTAACCACCTATGACCTGTGCACTGCCTTAGGATGCCCTATATATTTGTCTGACCTCTCTGGGCATAACTCTTATCACAATGTTTTGTCAACTGCCTGCATCCTACTTGGCTACATATTTCTTGCTCACATCTCCCCTGAATCCCCAATACTTTGCACATTCCAGGCACATAGCAGGCTCTTCAGAAATGTGTTGAATACATTAATAGAACTTTTGGCATCAGTATCAGTAATTTCTTATAACAAAAAGCATTGGTGTTCAAAGAGAATTTAGTAATTCTGCTGGGGAAAAATGCTAACTTCTGGAATTTGCAAACAAGGGTTGGGGAACTCTGAGATTTAAGGAAAAAGGCTAGAAAAAAACCCATATATTTTTATTGTGCCAACCTAAAAACTCAAACACCAACTTTTTAGCTAAGATTTTCACAAAACAAAGCTCTAAAGATGAGCCGGCTTTCTTCAGAAATTAATCTGATTATAAACTTCGTGCTGAAGAGAACTCTGATTATACTTGGCATCCTGAGAGCCAAGTATAATGACTGACAGCTTCAGCAGGGTGCCCTTGGACCACACTGATGCATTGTAGGGTGACCTGAAGGCTTATTTCCACGAAAACAAAACAAAACAAAACCATTTATCTGCTTCTTAAGAAGCAACCACACACTTGGGAAAGTTCTTGTTTTTAACCAGGAGCAACTGATGAACCTGAGAAATATTTATGGTGAACCTGACTCACATTGGCCCCATGAAGATGGACAGGCACCTTCAAAGAAGGACTATGTACTTGCATAAAGTAGAGTAAAAGCAGGAGACTCCCTCAGAAGTGCTGCTCTGCTGGGGGGGGCAGGTAAAGGGGGTGTGGAAGGACGAAGCCCCCCGGCGCTTGGGGGTGACACGGGCATTCCGGAGAGGCCTATGTGCAAAGGTGCAGAGAAGGAAAGATCAGAGACCAGGGCCCCACAGAGCACGCCCGTGACCCCATGGGCATGTCAAGGGTACTTTGTAAGTTTCTGAGGATTGTAAAATAAAGGAAATTTGATTATATAACAGCAATTTTCAACTGGTGTGCCAAAATAATTTTTAAAACATGCCGTACCTGACTATTTAGTCAGGGGCCCTGAACTCTTTTTCCCTTAGATTGTCAAACACCAAAAAAATTGACAATAGCCAACATAACAACAGCCATCAGTGTGAATGAATCAAAATCATACCAATTAATTTTGTGATGGGCAAAAACTATATCTTTTGGTGCATTGCAGAATTTTTGAATTAGTTTGTGTGTCATCAGATAAAAAAGTGGTTGAAAATCGCTGATACAACACACTGACTTCTTTTGAAACACTCCGAAGTGTTTTGATTTGCTTCAGATAAATGATGTCACGGGAAGTGTGTGCTGGAGGGGGAGGGGGGCAGGGACTAGGAGACACACCTGGGTGGTCCAGAAAGACGAAAGGGGGACCCAGTAGCCCAAGAACAGGTTCGTACCAAAATAATGGAAGTTGTAAGAGCCACAGCACACACTGAACCTTTACTTATCATTAAGATAAATGTCAGCACAGCAGCTTCACTGAGGCCTAGAACCAAAGGTGGTTAAAAGCAAGACCCAGATCAAGAAGTTAGGAGAATTTCACTCCATCGGGGGTTTGGTTTTTGAAAAATGCTTGGTAGCAACGGAGCCATCACAGCCGAGGGAGGGCCTAGCCACAGTCCCTCTGGGTCGTGCTGCTTACCGACAATCCAACTTTTCAGTCCTTTGGCTGCCGGGAAGCCAGTGAGGGCGAAACTCAGCATGGTAAGATGCGCCCCACAGCGGAGACCGAAAGTGGGGGTGGAAGCGATTATGAAAATAAGATTCAGCTCTCTGCTGACAACCCTCCCCTCCTAAATAATTGCTGCAGGCTAAAAAGAGCAGCAATGACCACAGACTCGCTGCTCCGCTGCCCTGGAGGGCAGCAC
Source organism: Noctilio leporinus (assembly GCA_004026585.1). Lineage (NCBI taxonomy): Eukaryota > Metazoa > Chordata > Mammalia > Chiroptera > Noctilionidae > Noctilio > Noctilio leporinus. Next base: position 141,047 of record PVIW01001303.1, on the reverse strand, counting down.
ACAGCCTGCAAACCTGCTCTAGGAATGTGAAGATGAAGTCCTTGGCCACGAAGGCTACTAAACGCAGGGATGGATTACCAAGGAACACTAAGGCTCCGATCCAGGCGTAAACTAAAGAATAAATAGTCCATTTGGAAAGGAGAGGGTCGCTTAGCAAAAACCACACTTTCAAACTTCTAGACGGAATATTCTCTGTAATGCTATTCGGGACCTGGTGTTCTATTTAAGAATGAATGCCCAGTAAAATCCTAAGCACGTCCAATTTTCAACGGTCAGAAATAAATGAGCTGGTAGAATCGATTTCAAATGACAACAGGCCCCTTAAGAGTTAGCCCATTTGAGAACACACATGCACACACGTGTGCACACACGCATGCACACACATGCATACCCCAGCAGCTGGAGAAGAAAAGGAGGTGGGGCTCCCAAGTGCCCCTTGGCCCAGCCCCAGGCCCCCTGGGCTGGTGCTCTGAGCTGGCTGCGGTTGTCCCAGCCTGCACAGCAGTGGGACAACAAAACTGCCACCCAGGGAGGCTACAAAAGAAACACTGCTGTCACCCAGCCCAGGAGGAGTGCGGGTTGGAACATCGCGGAACCAGGGCACTGACACTTACTGCTATTCGCAGGACTGATGCCTTCACCGAGGTCCATTTGTCCTGCCTTCGGTCTATGACCAGGATGAATCCAATGCCAGCATCTTGTAAGCTGAAACAAGGGGCAGAGAGATCGGCAATTAATGTGCGAAGCAGGAAGCCAGGCTTTCATGTAATCTCTAAGAAAACCTTATGATAAAATGATGCCTCTTATAATCCTTATGCCACTTCCGCACTGCAAGGCAAAACGCTTGCCAAGTAGGCGTCTGAGCAGACTGCAGCATTTCCATGAACCTCGTCCGGGCAATTTCCAGAATCTGCTCCCACCTAAAGATGGACCAATATTTTCTGTGTTTTGCTTATTTCCCAGCCTAACAGCAACCACCTTACAAGGCAAAGATCCGGGCAGGACCCATCTTCCCTGGAGCTCAGTCCATTTTTATTCCACAGTAAGAGCCGAGTCATTTTCTTTTCTAGGTGGACTAGCTGGCTAAATCCTCCAGGACAAGTTTTAAGACCCACACATTACATTAGTCCTAGCATCCGAGGTCCTCATGTTCATCCACGTTAGAAAATTGCTCTTGATGGCACCGCTACAACTTTGGGAGAAAATCCCCAAGGCGTCTGAAGGTTCACAAGCATCTAGTAGAAACGGGAAAGGAAACACGGCTCCCTGCAATAGCAACATCTGTGACAAAGATAGCATTGAGTCGCTGTGTAACGATCAGCTCAGCCCTGCCTTAGCCCAGTGCAGGAGCCTGAGTCACTGTGCAGGAACAAGGAGGTCCTCCTCCGTTGGCTAATTTTACATCCAAGCCAATGGTGTAATGCCAGCAGCTGCCACTGCCGGCCAATCCACGCAGGCGTGAGAAGGGCAGCCTGGGGCAAGGTGGGAAGCCCTCGTTTCCAAGTCTCTGAAGCTAAGGGAGCCGCTCCTGGCTTTAGATGAAAGTCACCATGATATGGAACAAGCATGAATGATGCTGTCCGTGAAAGCCTGCAGTAAATGTTACGTAATAAAGCCAGAGCTGGCAGCTCTAATGACAGTGACTGACAATACAAAATGCACATCTGCGTGTGGTCACCTGTATGGGTGTGTGCACACCTGCGTGGGGGTGGGCTGTTGACTGCGTGTCCTTATTCACACTTGATGATGAAGGACTTTGTGTATAGGAGGCTGGTTCAGCAACAGCAAAGACCTCCTGGGTACATGTGCAAATCAACATCAACATGCCTTTCAACAGCCTGTCTGCTGCTGATCTTAGAGCCCACATGTGTGCAGACAGTGAGAAGGCAATGATACTGCTTCATAGCTGTACAGCATGCCCCAGACAGGCCTGCCTCCTGAGCCGACCTAGCTCTTAGGGAGGTAAGGTTTGCTTTTGTTTTGTGGATCACTCAAGTTTCAGTGCCAGAAACCTAGATTCACAGTGGTCGTGCTCCCTCCGGCACCCCAGCAGCAAGTGCTCAACACCGATGGCCGGCCCGCTTGCTGGCCCGCTTGCCTGACTTGGGCTGGGCAGTCGGGTAAGAAGCCCAGACGGAACAGAAATCCGTCCCCGGGCCTGGACACTGCTTCTGGGAGGAGGGTTTTCTTTGTTCTTTGGGGTTGCTACTGGCCAGCCACCGATGGATATTCTACCTTTAATCCTCATAACGATCCTGTGAGGTAAATGAGGTAAGGCACAGCGACACAGAGGGGTTAAGCCACTCGCCCGAAATCACAGCTAGTGACCACAGATGGGGTGAACGGCCATGATCTACTCTAAGTCAGAGCTCTCAGCTGTCTGCATGCTGCCTCCCAGGCCAAGCGCACCCTGAGGAATAAAAGAGCCTCCTCCCGCCCTTCCACCCCGGGGCTGCAACTTAATGCTGGGCCAGTCAGGGGCCTCCTCTTCACGGGTCCTTCCACCACTGCCAGGTATCAGGGAACATGCTGAGGGGACCAAGTCCAGAAACAGACAGCAAAGAGGCCCACACACTACAGCCCAGCTCAGAGTCCAGAACCGCTTTCTTCCATGCCCTCCTCATCTTGTATCTTACCATATTTAGGGAATAGTGATTCTGAGGCACAAAGATTTAACAAGGATACGGCATCCACCTCAGGATGTAGAGACGCTCCAAGGCTCCCATGTGCCCATGTGACTATAGCTCCAGAGCAAGGCCATGTATTCCCCACCCACCCCCAGCCCCAGCTGAGGCTCAGCAGCTCACTGGGTCCCATCATTCCACCAACCACTGGGCTAAGGAAGGTCCGATCTGCCCACATGAATGAAGGATCTGGAACTCAGAAAGCCCTGTAACACCCCCTCCCCACTCCCAAATATATGACCTCATATGCCCAGGGGGCAGGGCAGCTCATGTGTGCCCAAAGCTGCCCCCCATAAAGTCCCTTCCGTGCCAGGCCTTCAGGCTGACTGTGCTGAAGGTGGTGGCAGCGGAATAAACAGGGAACAAACAGTTTAGAAGCTGGCAGCCATACAAAGCATCCCAATATCCTGGGCACACATGGCCTGCAACATGCAGAGATGTTGGCCTCCAACCTCGAAACACTTGGATCAGAGGGCCGCCCTGGCCAGCTGCCCAGCAGCTGAGTGAGGCGGATGAGCTCACTTTTGACCTAAATAATCAAAAGAGGCAAGGAGTTTGCATAAACTGTTTCTGAGATTCACCCGTGCACTAGTGCCATCTCTAACACCTCGGGGCTCACTGGCCTTGGGTGCCCATGGGCCCGCTAACTCCACCTGGGTGGCCTTCAGAAGCCTGGGGCACACTGGCGGGTCAGCGGAGGGTCCGACCCCCAGCACTGGGCAGGAGCAGCGCACAGCACAGCAGTCCAGACACAAGCACTGGGCGGTTCCCTGCCAGTGAGTGACGTCTGCCCTCACCCCGCATCGTATTTGTCTAGTTCTTGGCTGAGCTGCATCTGGCTCCCCAGACCGGGTGGGCCCTCCTCCCTCCCCCTCCTCTGGCTTAGACCCAATTTATCACAGAGTGGGGATGGGTGGAGACACAAAGAGAAACCAGGATGACAGAAGCGGAAAGGCATTCCCAGAGAGAATGGCCCTGGTGGGGAGAGCTGCGGAGGGGGGTGACCAAATGGGCCTGCTTCTCCAACTACAATGTGCATCCAACACTCCTGCCGAGTAGGTTAAAATGCTGACTCAGGCTCAGGAGGCCAAAGTGGGGCCCACCTCAGTGCATGTCAAACAAGCTCCCTGCGGTGCTGCCCTTACTGTTGATCCAAAGACCCCACCCAGAGAGGCAAGTTCCATAGACAAGTCCTGAGGACTTCCTGTCTGGGGGAGATGCTGCATCTGCCTACGTGCTGAGTTTCTGCCCAGAGGAAGAGCCCAAGGGGAGGCTGGGACCCTGGCACCCCTGCTAGACTGTAGGACTTGGGCAGGGGCAGGGAAGGAGGATGGGATGGAGGTCAGTGGTGGCAGCGACAAGATCCCCCCACCCCAAACATCACAAGGAGATGTTCTTATGGAGTAAAGTGGGGTCCCTGAGGGTGCAGCAGGGCGGGGGGCAATGTGGACATTTAGGAGAGTGAATGGAGCTGAGCCACTGGGTGGTTGGAGCAGGAGGGGAGCTGCTGACAGTGGTGACTAGCTAGATGGTATTTTTGGAAGAGAAGCCATTGGGAAGAAATCTTGAGGGACTGGGAGGTCACTGCCCCTGTCCGGGCCAAGACAACTGGGGAGCAGGAGAGACACCTGCCCCAGACCAGCAGGGCAGCCATCGCACACCTTCCCTCAAACCCCACACCTGTTCTCTTCCCCTTCTCAAGAGGCAGGGCTTTTAGGAGACAAGCAAGGAGGGCAGTTACCCGTAAGTGGCTTGTATTACAAGCCTGGCCATATGTACAATTTGAAACATACTGTGTCCTAGTTATGGAATAAACAAGCACCCGCAAGTGCAGAAACAGGTGAAAGCGAGGAACCTGTGCGGCCCAGTTTTAAATGCGCTCTGGACAACGGCGCCCTCTCGTGGTTGGAAGGGAGAGCTGCAGGTGACTCAGGCGAACGCTGGGTGCGGGGATGGGAATGTGCCCGGCAAGCCAACGTTGCCCAGCTACAATGTGGTGACAGTGACTTCTGGGGAGGCCACCACTCTCTCTGGCCCCTGAACACTGCCACAGTGTCCCAGTGACCTGCTGGGATGTGCGTGTAGGAGTCCTGCCAGGCCAAGAGCCGTCCGAAGGGCTCAGAGCCTGAGGACTGAAGTCCCAACATGATCATCTAGTGCTCCACTGAGCTTTTCTGGTCTTCAAAAAACCAGAATGACAGAAGGGGCCTGCTTTGGGGCAAGTCCCTTAATGCTGGGGATTTATCTTCTTGTGAGCCTGTGGCTGATTCCTGCTGGGTCTAGACCTTTAAGCATGGAGGGGACCATCACACAGGGGGCTGAAGGCATCCCCAGAGCTTCACGGGAATCCTGGCTGTGCCCGTGGAGAGCTCCCAGCCCAGACGGTCCTCCCCATCCCAGGGCTGCCCAAAGCTGGAGGTCGGACACCAAGCGGCTGACCCAGTTTTCAATTACTGTGACTGATGCAAAGGCTCTGCGGGCTGGGACGTCCCCTGGGAGGTGGAAGACAGGCTCAGGGAAAGAGGCTATATTGCCGAAATCATGGGCTCAACCCTCTTTCTTTAAGAATTAGTAATTAACGGTCCCACCACTTGAAAGACTTTTGATATGATTATCCACACTCACTTGAGGGACCCAGAGGGGGCTGGGTTCTATAGCTGGTTTGGGGTACACTGGAAAGGACCCCCATTACACCAAGCTGCCCCTGCTCCCTTCCCAGATTCCTCCAGCTCCTTGGCAGGGCTGTCGCTGTACCCTGTGTCCAGCGCTGAGAAGCTTGGAGCCTGTGCCTCCGCTGCTGAGGGCAGTCAGTCCCTTACCCGGGTTTTTTCCCTCAATCCCACCACCTGTCCTCAGGCAGCATCCTCTCCTGCCAGCCTGCTGGTTTTCCAATCAGCAGCAAAATGCTCTCCTTCATGGTGGTTACAACGGTCTTTTAACAAAGCTAAATGTGTTACTATTGCCACTGAGAGATGGAGTGTACAGATGGACAACGGCCAGGCCAAGCTATGAAATTATCATTCTGACCCACACTCTGCACCACCAGGGCGGAAAAGCACTGTCCCAGCACCCAGCCCAGGCAGCCAGCCTGCCATCCTGAAGTCATACTTACAGGAAGTTGGCCACTATCTGCAGCAACAACCTTAGAAGCCAAACAACTACCCTATAGCAATGAGCCCCTGAGAGTCTGGACGTTTCAGTGACTGCAGGTTCTCCAGTGTCTGTCTCTGCTTCCAACTCAGGACCAACCAGAGGAAGCCAGACATGCTCCCCCAACTGCTGCTGCATCGGAGCGCCCGCTGTGGGTGCGGCTGCTGCTCGCTGGAGCGGCATGCCAACACAGCTAAGTCGGGGCCATTGGCCTGGAACAGTATTTTCTGGGATGTAAACATCAACAGGTCATAGCAAGCCAGGTAGGCTTCACCACAGGCTGAGTCTATGGAAAGGGAGAAGGTGCCAGGTTTACAGAGGAGCAGCGCCAGACGGGGGGCATTTCTGAGCCCACCCATGGCTCCAGCTGGGCCTGCACCCAGGGATCACAGCTCTAAGCTGGAGGATGGGAAAGCAGCCCATTCCCAGTGTGAGAGGACCATGGCAACACTGAATGCCCTGGTGAGTGTTCTCAGAGCCACCTCTAACAAGGCTTGCTCAGCCTGGCACCGGGACCAGAGGAAACAAGGCCAGCAATGGGGGTGGTGGCATCAGGCCAGGGCATGCGCTTGCAGGAGGCAGTCATAGGCTGGCATCTGTCCCAGACCATCCCTGGCAGGTGGTGGCATAGGCGTCAGGTGGAGCTTGCTCATCCATGGTAGGGTCTCAGGGTCCCATGGGAAAGAAAGGTCCAGTTTTCCTGAGGGGCTGGGCAGGATGTCAGGGTCCTGGCTAAGCAGGAGGGTCCTGAGGGCTAGGCCAGCCCAGAGGGGCAGGGAATAGGCAGGTCAGGCAGGTGGCTGGATGGGGTGGAGGCAGGAGGGACAGCTTGCAGGGGAAAGGTGGCACACTATAGTGGGGAAGCGGGTACACACAGCCAGACTTGCAGAACACATGGGTCCTTGGCTTTAGGCAGGGTCTGCCCTTCCCGTCCTGGCCCCTCTGATTCTGTTTCTTTGCTTATCTCTTTCTCTTTTTCATCCCATATTTCGACACTGGTCTACAGAAGTCAGAAAATGTTAAGAAGGCTTTGTTTCCTTGTTTCCCTTTTGTAAGGGAAAGGCTGTGGCCACATTTCCCTCCACCCATGTGACTGACCTGCCCAAGTTCAGATCCTGTGACCTCTTGAATGTGCTCCCTGAGCATTCAGGGCTGAAACCTTTCTTCTCCTTTCTTATGATTCAAAAGCTTAGTGTGTTACAATATCATTTGTATACTGCACTTATCTCAATACTGGTCAACCGTTCACCCCAGAAAACAGAACAGCAAGAGAAACATCAAACGCTTAAAAAAACAACAACTCTCCCCGACATGGTAGCATCTATTCACAAAGTCACACGAGATCCCAGCTAGAGCTGGCGAGAGTCAGACTCGCACGATGGGTGACCCACAGATGGGTGGGTACTGGCCAAGAAGCCCTTTGCTACAAACAGTGGCCGTGTCTCTCTTCTTCACAATCCAAAAGGGACAGTCCACTTTACAAAAAATAAACAACACAGGTATTTCTCCAAAGAGCAAGATGGAGAGCATTTTTATGTTCTTTATATGAGCGTATTTTTGATATCAGTAAATATAGTTTCTTGGGACAAAAATTAACAAAGGAAACCCAAACTTTGATGCCCAGGAGCATCACTATGAATGTATTTAAAAGTTGTTTGAACCATGAATGTAGAATAGGAATGAAGAGGTCAACATGCAGCCCTATTCCTGGTCTACATAAGCTTACATGGTACAGGAGGAAACTGGGGTATCTTATCTGCTTTTCAAAGACTGATTTCTAATCTAGCTAAAAACACAGAGCCATCAACAGATGAGTAGGATAAACAAAATGTGATCCATCCATACAATAGAATATTATTTGCCTTAAAAAGGAAATTCTGATGCATGCTACAGCATGGACAAACCTGGAGGACATTATACTCAGTGAAATAAGATGAGACACAAAAAGACCAACACTGTATGATGCCACTTCTATGAGGTCTCTGGAGTCCTCAAATTCATAGAGACAGAAAGTAGCAGTGTGGGTGCCGGGGGCTGGGACAGGGGAATGGGGAGTTAGTGTTTAATGGATTCAGTATCAGTTTGGGAAAATGCAAATGCTCTAAAGATCTGTCGCACAACAACATGAATATACTTAACACTCCCAAACTATGTATTTAGAAATGGTTAAGGTGATAAATTGTATGTTATAAATAGCTCACTACATTTTAAAAAATGCTATAAAAAGACAACACTAACCACCACATAAATCTTTAAGTACGTTAAAGGGGGTACACCCTAGCTGGTTCTTTGTAACGCTGGGGGCGGGGGTTGGCATAAAGGCACCACCTCGGGAAGTCAGCCCGGGGCTGAGGGCCTTTCGGAACCTGCCCATCACCTACCTCAGGTTCGTGCTTGCAGCCCCAGCCGTCTGCCTTCCTGGTCCTGGGCTCCAAGCACGGGTCCTGGACCGGGCACCCCCTCCTACGTCCTGATCTCGCTGCTCACCTGGCAGTTCAGAGCTTATCTGGTTTCTCCCGCATCTGCTGCAGGTGCCTCCTCTCCACCTGGAGCTGAAACCCTAGCTGCATAGGCTCCAGGCGACCTGCGTCTCCCCTTCTGCACCACCCAGGCCCCATGGGGAGGATGAACTGGCAGGGGCCGCCTGGACACCAAGTGGGGAGCTTCCCAAACCTTAGGCCCACACGTCCATGTGCCTCCTTCACCACACACCTAGACGTGGTTAAGATGCTAAGCTGTATGCTATGCATATTTTTCCCTCACAGCAAAATGTTGATATTTCTGAGAAAGGCAAGGGCCATGGTCTCTTCTCCTAGCATGGAACCTAAGTAATAACCTCTTGGCTTTTTCTCCATAAATGAAGGGCCTGGCCACTATGGGATCCCATCCCACCACAGCCCATGGGCTGCAACTGGCAGGAATGTTCCACCTCTGAGCTGCTCCGTGTGGCAGCCACTGGCCACATGTGGATTGTAATATGGCTGACCTGAGCCACGGATTGAACTTTTACATGAGTTTAGTTCTCATTTAAAAATTTAAACAGCTATGCATGGCCAGCAGCTGTCATACTGGATGGCGGCAACAGAGAATGATCATTACAACAAAAGAAGACATCTCAAGGAGATGGGCAGCCTCTGGCTCCCCTGGAAGAAGATGAGACATAAAGGCAGGGCCCATTGGTGTGCAGGAGGCCACCGAGGTCCCAGAGCTTCAGGCCACGTGGAGCCATGCATGAGCTGAGCAAAGTCAAGAGTGGCAAACGGCAAGACCAGTGCTTTACTTGTGGAATACAGGGCTGGAGGGGGAAGGATCACAGGGCCAGAGTGTCTGAGAACAAGTACAAATGGGATCATGTTCAAGACGCCCTATCTCATACACAGAACGCCAAAACCAGCTAGGCCGGGTGCAAGACAATTTATCACGGCAGCACCCGGAAGGGAAATGGAAGGGCGAAGGAAATCCCGGCTAACTGCAGACTCAGTGTTCCTGGTCCCTCTGCAGCTAAGGAAGGAACAACACTATAGGTGTGTGCAGAGGGATGTCCAGGATACGCTGTTGACTAAGAGGAGGAGGGTTGTAATGGTACATGCGTGTGCTGCCCCATTTGGGGACAGAATAAAGTGGATTTTACCCAAACTCTTAACTCTGGGTGGGAGGTGAGGTGAAAGCTCTCCCTTTTTCACGTACACATTTTGAATTGTTTAAGATTCATTCTCATGGACACTGTTCTATCTTTATATTTAAAAATCAACTGAAAATCCCACTGGAAATCACAGTGGCAGCGAGAAGTAAGGTGCTTCCAAGGGCTGGGGTCCTGCTAGTCGGACACTTTGATGGCCTGACGGGCAGGTACCTTTGGGAACATGGAGAGGGGGTCCACTTGGTTCTGGGGTCAGTCCCAGAATTCGCACATTAGGGTATTCAGACTCTTGTTGGGGAGTCTAAGACCACATTTACATTCCTGTTCCATTCCATATGCACCTGTGTTTCTCCTTCCTACACGCCATCCAAACTGTGCATGTGGGTGCATGTTCGTGCCTGCACTGTGGTGGGCATATGTTCGTGTATATGATGCATACACGCCTACGTGTGGGTGTTCCCCCATGTGCACGCCTCTTATCAGGCTGAGCGTGGCCCATCACTGATAGCCAGCGGGGAGATAGAATCTGTCTCCCACGCAGCTGGGAGATTTGAACCAAGTCCATGGAAAGACAATGTCATTGTTCGCTTCAATTAACGTTAAGAGCCCGGGAACTGTGTTTTAATTGGGCTTAGGAGAGGCTGCAGCCAGGCGGGGAGGTGAGCCTCTCGATATTATCTTCCAGCCCCGGGTAGGGCAGGTGGCTGAAGTCCCTGGGGACCCTTGCGGGGCCTCCTGCAGGGCCTCCAGGAGGAAATGGAAGTCCAGGGTTGCTGTATCTGTTTTTCAAAGCCAGAAATCTGCTGTCTCAGCGTCGGCAACCCTAGGCATGAGTGAGCGCACATGCAAGGATATCTCTGTGTATGTGTGCACTATGTGAGCATGTGACCGTGTACTTATGTGTATGATGTTTAATAGCACACACCTGGTTCTAAATTTCACTCTTTTTCCTTAGAGGCTGTTCTGGCTCAGCAGCAGTTTGGAATAAATCCTATGCCAATGATTGGCCTGCGTGAGGGTCGTTCCTTCTTTTTAGAAGAAGTGCCTTCAATTGGTTTAGGACCCAATTGGTTTAGGACGGACCCCTGAGGGGACCGAGTGCAATGCTGGCTGTGTCCATTAGGTGGCAGCATGCCCTTGTCCGGTAAATGGGGGAGGCTGGAATGGGGGGGACTACTCTCCCCAAATGTGCACAGAACATGCAGACTGCCCCACACATGGGCGCTGCTCAAAGAGCAGCACCCTGGGCCACTTTAGATGCTTCTGGACATGTCTCTCCGTTGTCACTATCTTCCCACAGTACCAAGCTGGTCCTTCATCCTGAAGACAGGGATGCAGAGGTCCCTTGCTTTCTCACAGTCTGTAGGTGTTTCTCCCCTACATTTTTACATACATTAAATTCTCTAGAAAGGCAACTGCTGTGTGGACCGGTGGAAAACTGCGCTTTTGTTTTCCTAGTGCGTAACCAAAAATTATTCCCTCTTTCAGAGATAACATCCTGAATCGCACCCCCTTGAGGCACCATGACTGACACAGCACCCTGGAGGCTGGCAGACTCCATTGCACATATGGGTGTGGGCACCCACCTGACCTTCATGACTCCCGAACAGCCTGCTACACAAGTACCATGTAATTCCTTTTCTCTGCTAGTCCTTCATGTTAGGGCACTACAGCTATCTTTTGTAATGATGGATGTGTTGGAGTTTACTGTCTAGGAGTTTTATTTTTGGATGAAAAGAACACATTGGGTCTGACTGGTTCAGAGCCATCACTCCAGCATTCTGGCTTTTTATCATCCTCAATAGGAAAGAAGAGAAATGTGAATAACACAAACACAAATGAAGCCCAATATACACTAGTTTCCCTGGAAACAGAGCCCATGAGCCTAGGCTTCAAATATTCACACTGGTCTCTTAGCCACTTTATAGCACTATGCACCAAAAGTAAACGTAATGTGCAATAATTCCTCAGCTTTCAAAGGAAAACTCATGTTTCTTGCCCTCTGATCTTGTGTTATTGTGCATGCATTCTTGGAGAACAGGGTTTTGAAAAGGTTCCCTTCTCGTGGGGATAAACACCCTTAAAAATAAAAGAAGAGAGAAACAAAGCCACTTATTCTAATTTAAGGGGCAATAAATTGCTGGATCAAGAAATCACAGGGGACATCCTGTGTCACAGGCAGCATGGCCTATGTGAATTTACTTTATTTATCTGCAGATGAAGCTTATTTGTCTAGCAAATATTTAACCAGAAGTCACGTACCCACTCCCCAGGACCTACATTCTAGGGGAGATAGAGACCAAAACCAAGCTGTAGAGTAATTACCACCATTTCAGATAAGCCCTGTGAAGCCAATAAGCCTAAGAGATGAGAGAGGTTTGGGGATGAAGGTATGAAGGGCATGATGGAGGGATTCCCTGAAGAGGTGGCCTGGAGTATGAGAAGGAGCGTCTCCAAAAACCCAGCAGAGGGACAGTAAGTGCAAAGGCCCTGAGGTCAGAAGGGCTGAGAACCAGCAAGAGCAGCAAGGGTAGAGACCTCCAGGGGAGAAGATGGCATTAGCCTGGAAGGTCCCTAGATGGTATCAAAAATTTGGCTGCCTCCTTCCCAGCATCCTGTCCACTTGTGGCCTGGGAAGAAGGGGGTACACCTCTATATTAGGCTCAGAATGTTGGATGTTGACTTTTCCAGTTATGAAGTAATTCTTTGACCTTTTAAAATCTGAGTGACCAGAAAGCCTGAGTTTCCATCCACAGGCAAGGAAAGACTTACTCCACTGAATGCATCTTAGATGAGGAGAGCGATACCAAATAGAGCACCTCTGTGAACTCCAGTCCTGCTTGTTCAGGCAGGTGCTGAGCAGTTACTAGAGCAAAGCTGCCCTCTCCAGGCACCGAGTCCTGGGCTGGCCACTGCCTCAGCCAGGCTTCGGGAACTGTGCCTGTAACTACAGAAATGGCTTGTGGTGAATTTTCATCTACAGGATTTTTAGATCCCTGAATTGGGGTAGAAGAAGAATAAGACAGAGAGAAAATGAGCTGGGTAGTAAGGAAGCCCTGGCAGGTTTGAGAGCCAGTCTATAAGCAAAGATCAAGATGCACATGTGCGTGTGGACCTCTCTTGGCACTGACAGCCCCTGAATTCCTCAGGTTCTACCTAGTTTCTCTTCAGCAAAAGTGAACAGCTCCATAAGGTTTTCTAAAATGGAAGTGCATGGGAAGAGGTTCAATGAAAGGGAGGAGATGCCCCAGCTTATAGCTCAATGGTGTAAGGAGCAAAAAAAGCTTTGGCTTCTGAGAAGTGACTTTATATACTTAGCATTCAGTGTCCATCAAATCTTACTGAGTTCCTGCCACTGCCCAGGCTTTAGAGAGACGCCTGGGGCTAAGGGGCCCCAGGGAAGGGAGGGATGGGGGCTCTGGCCTCACCTGGGTGTGGAACTACCTTCCGCCCCCGGGAGATGATCCCTGTAGGCTAGGCTCCAGGAGCCCACCCTCCAGAAGACCAGCCAGACTGCCAACCACAGCTGTCACCGTCTTCTTTCTAAATCACCTGAACTTGTCATTTCCTAAAACCACAGCTGAGTTCATCGTTTCGTGCTCAAATTGCTGCCTCTTTCTGCTTGTTGGTTTGTCCCAGAGAGTCCCCACCACCATTTAAGCATTCTGCTCCTGGGCACACAGAGCTCTAGAGCATTGTCCTGGTCGCCACCCAAAGGACACCCCTCTGTGTCACTCCATCATTCCACATGGAGAGTCTGAATCTGGGCACTTTCTAGATACATGGTCTTATTTTAGTGACATTATTCCTAAGGTCCAGTGGCCTCATTTATAGCATGGACCTGACAACTGCCTTCCTGATTCTACAGTTTTGAGGTTAAGGGAGAAAATAAATGGAGATGCTGTGTAGTATGGTAGTTGCCACCTTGAAGCATGTCCCTGAACCCCTTGAGGGGAAGCAGCTGGCCAGAGGGGACCCTTAAAGAAGGGTGCTCAGCTCCCAAGGTATCAGCCATCCTTCCTGCCTCAGATCAGCCACCTGGAGCCTGGCACACTGCGGCACATATTTATACAGAAAGGACAACAGAGACGGTGACTGCAGACACCCCACTGCCTAACTGCTGAGCCAGGGGGAACATGGGCCATATTTTTTCTGTCAAGGAACATTCACCACCCATGTCTGTCCAGAGCCTCCCTCAACTCAACCAGCCTCCCTTCCTCCACCACCAGCCAGGTTGCTAGAATAATCTACGCACCCCCCATCTCCCGGCACTGATTGTTGATTTTTGTATGTCATGTATCAGTTGATCAAACTTGCTCTTTTGGTCTGTTTTCTAGATTAGACTACTTCAAAAAGCTATACGTTACCCAAAACCTGAAACTTTTGCTTACAGACAGTGAGGAATGAAGGACAGCATTCCCCAGTGCCTGTGACACTGAGCTTTTGCACGTACAACTGATTAAAAATCGCCCTACACTGCCCTGGCTGGTGTGGCTCAGTGGATTGGGTGCTGGCCTGTGAACCAAAGGGTCACCAGTTCGATTCCCAGTCATGGCACATGCCTGGGTTCCAGTCCCAGTCCCCAGTTGGGGGTTCAAGAGAGGCAATTACACACTGATGTTTCTCTCCCTCTCTTTTTCCCTCCCTCCCCCTCTCTCTAAAAATAAATAAATAAGTTGGTCCGAAGGCTGTGGGTTATTGTTAAACTGATTAAAAATAAATAAATAAAATCTTTAAAAAAAAGTCTCCCTATACTAACGTCTCCTCGTATATCATGTAGCAGGAGAAGAAAACATCAAGTGCAAGGTTGTTTCTGTCCTTATGCAGTGTGTTGTTCACTGCATCCTAAACAGAAGCAGAAGCTCCTGTTCCGGAATGTGAGGTGACCGTCTCACCACTTCTGAGGACAAGGCCCTGGCCCTGGAGGGTCTCAGGGCCATCTCTGCATCTCTGCAGCACCGTCTTGCTCATCTGATGAAAGAGGGGACACTGACTCTGAGGGAGCAAACGTCCGGGCTCAGCTGGACTCCAGGCGGAGCAGACTGCAGCCCGACCGCTCCCACCGGAAAGGGGAAGGGCCAGCTCTGACTCCAGAACGATGAACAGTTGGGTTCTGACCCAGCGTCTCCCGCTGCTGCGGAACTCCCCCCGGCCATCATCACCTTATCTGACAAAGGCCCCTTGCAAAGCCACAGGGGGCTTCAGCGACACGCACCTGGGGATGCTTGTGAGATAGGTCATGACATTCTGGAACTCCTTGTCCGGCACGTCGCTGAAGGCCGGGTAGTCGGGGAAGGTGATGACAGGGCTGCCGTCCTGCCCCCGCCCACCTGGGGAGAGAGCACAGGCAGAATGTAACTCGGGGCATCTGTGCCATGTCATCAGTGGGACGTGGCTGGTTTTTCATGAGCACCGAATGCTTTGCTTAAAGTCGACAGGGCGACTTTCAATGTTATATGTTTACTATGAAACACATGCATGCTTATATTAAAGGAAATATTTAGAATTACAAAAAAGTGAGATGAATGAAAACAACCACCCACTATTTGGCCACTATGGGGCAGCCACCACAGCACTGGGCACATTTCCTTCCCAACCTTTTTCGGTGCATTTTTCTACCTAATTGAGACTGTGTTTGGATATAAAGCTGGCACCCTGCGTCTTTCTAATATTGTGAACTGCGGTTTTCTGTGCTTTGTAAATGATGTGATCATTAATTTCCATAATGTTCCATTCAGGCCATGTCCTATTGACCCTCCTAATGCCCTGGGTGGGGGCATTTGGTAGTTTCTCCGATATTCCACGTACTAGATAATTCCGTTCTGAAGGGAGTCTCCCCTTTAGTATTTTAAGGTCGAGTGGAGGGGAGGGTACCAGTGGAACCAGAGGGGAACTTTCCAAGGGGCGAGACACCCCTGACATCGCACGAGGGAAATGAGATGGTGCGCAAGGAACCAAACAGCAACTGGGTGTGCGGCTCGGGATCCGGGAAGGTGAGCACAGCTCTAATCCAGTGGGGCCGTTGGGAAGGGATGACCTAGAAAGGAAGGCTGTAGATTTGGTCTGGGATGAACTTGGCTTGAATTGTCCCACCAGCAGTTGGGAGAATTAGCGTGGAGGGCACGCGAGAGCAGGCAGGACTTGCACAGGTCCAGGCTCTGGGCCGCTTGCCTGCCTGTGTCCTGGGCTGGAGACAGATGCCACTCTTGGGCACTGCCCCCTCCAGGGAGGGCGTCCATTTCTCTTCTGCTGAATCCGAGTCGGGCCTGCTGGCCCATTTTTGGCCGTTAGATGTGGCAGAAGTGATGTACCTAACTCCCAGGGCTGGGCCATAGACACTGCAGGGTCTACCATTCTCGCGCGGAGCTCCCTCCTGGGAACCAGTGGTCATGCGAACACCCAACAGCCCTGCACCTGTCGCGTGGTAAGGAAGCACAGGACCTGCCAGGGAAGCAGGGAAAGCCTGCGTGAAAGCAATCAAGGCACCACATGTGACGGGAGACTCCAATGTTCCAGCCAGCTCCTGAGGTGGGTACAACCGGAGATCTTACCCTGAATTTCCTGATGGATGGGGTTGGCGGGGTGGGGATGGAGAGAAGGAATCCTTCCAGGTCTTGCTTGAGAGTTTCCATGAGCTTTGATGAAAACCCAGGATAGTCTAGGTTTCTTCTAGACATTGAAGCTCAAGGTGTTGGTTCATTTTCTAACATTCCCACAGACTTGGCAACGTCAACCCGTAGCCCACAGTGGTGTAGCTGAGTCACAGCTTGATCAGCAGGTTCCCGCAGGCTGGACTCCAGGTGACACCCAGGCCTGTAGTCTCACCGGAGGCTAGGCTTGTATTCCACACTCATTCAGGTATTCGCAGAATTCAGCTCCCTCCATTATAGGACAGACGTCCCCAAGATCCTGCTGCTATTGACTGGGTTGCTGTGAGGCCCCAGAAGCACACACTCCTTGCCAGGTGCCCCCGCCCCCAATCTTTAAGGCCAGTGGCAGGAGATCTGTCATGTCCATCCCTTGTTCTTGGAATCCCTCTTGCAGGAGGAGCTTGGTCCCTTTGAGGGCTCAGCTGATGAGGTCAGGCCCACCAAGGACAATCCTACCATCAGCTCATTTAAGACCTTAATTACTTCTGCAAATCCTTTTCCTCAGCATTTGGGCAGCATCTGAGTGCCAGAGGGAAGCTATGTCTGGGTTGGGGACAACCTGGGGTCTGCCTCCTCTTCAGGTACCAAGGACGCTGAGGGGTGGTGGGATTGCAACCTGGAGGAAGGTCAAGATCACGAGTCTGGGTCACCAGCACACATAGCTGTGAGCAGTTTGGGGTCTTGAAGACGGTGTGAAGAGGCCAGGGGGATGCGAGAGAGCCAGCAAAGAGACCGAAGCTCTTTTCCTCAGTGTCCCATTGCCATCAGCCATTGCTCATCCTATGGGGGAAATTTTATTTCTTCTAAGGATATCCCACTTTCTCTCTTTCCTCCATGAGGCCAGCACCCCTTAGGGTGCTGCTCCATAAAAATCAACGGGCTATCTCATTGTCAACAAGTCTCAGAGGCTCCATTTTCCTGCTCACATTCTCAGTGCCCAGGAGGCACGTACACCCCAGAGCTCCACCTCGGGTCTGGGTGCTGGGGGGCAGAACAGCTGAAGCCATGTGGGGCTGGCCTGAGAGGCAGCTCCTGGCACTGGGAGGCCAGGGAGGCCCTGGGGAGCAGGGCTGGTTCTTCAGGAGGAATCTCCAGCCTGCTGGCCAAGGGGAAAGGACCAGCTGCAAGAAAAGGGCCAAGGGGATGGCAAAGGTTGAGTCCCTTCATTCTCAGGAGGCCCCCTGACTAACAGCAGGAGAAAGGTATGCGTGACTTTTTCTGAATTAGCACAGAGCGGGAGATGTGCCCGGGTGGAGGAGTGACCACCCAGCTCTAGAAAGAGCTGCCACGGGTGCAGTCATCATACCCTTTGCAGCCTTGATGCACCAGCTCTGCCTGGTGGCTGGAGTCCCACCCCATGGCCAGCTAGACAGGATGGCAGGACGTCTCATATGGGTGGAGGAGGAGCTCCTAGACGGGCTGCGGACATGAAGCTGCCCAGGACAGGCCCCAGCAGCAGTGCCAGCCCCTTTCCCACACTGGCCACCCTACTGGGCCTTCTCCCAGAGGATCGAGCCACGGGCGCCAAAACCGCTCAGAGAGGAAAGCGCCAGGCTCTGGATGCTGCAAGAATGAGGCCAGCCGTGCCACACCACCCTGTTCCTACTGTTCCCATAACAGGAAAGGTCTAGAGTCCAAGAGACTTCGGCCAGCCCTGCTTGGGGCCGCTTCCCTCCCAGGACCCAGCTGACCTCTGGCCAGCTCTTTCCAACCAGCACTTAGCTGCGCTCTTCACAGGCATCACTATGGCATGTCCTGGGCCCTCGGTTAAACTGGAAGCAGGCTGTGAGTGGACTGTCCCCAGCTCCCACCATGTGGAATAGGACCACCTAGGTCATGGAGGACCAGAGCCAAGGGGAGGCTAACCACCCACCCTGCAGGCACCTGCCCCCACACTCCCCCCGCCTCTGGCAACTCACCGGACAGGTAAGCAAAGCGCTTCTTCAGCTGGTCCTGGATGTCGGCAGCACAGAGTGGGGTGATGTCCTGGTGCATGATTTCATCTGGGGGGAGAGCAGACAGACGCACCTATTACTCGGTGGAAACACTGGCCCATGTGCTGCAAGTCTGGGTCAGCCTCATTCAGCCCTGAACATCAGCAGACAACTAAGAGGCCAGTGGTCACGTGCTTGGAAAAAAATTTGTTTCCGATACGCAGAAACCTTTGTTTCTCAGAGCACAAAAAGCTGAGGGCTGAGTGATTCATCAATATTTAAAACGAGTGTGTCAGAGGCACAGAGAAAGGAGGGAGGAAGAGAGGAAGGGGGACGGAGAGGGACATGCTGGCAGGGGGGAGACATGAGGTAAGGGGGTGGGCTGGGAGCTGCATGACTGGCCCCTACAACCAGCAGTCAATGAGCAGCACCAAAAACAGACACTCTTTGTTCTGTGAGTCTCCACCCATGTTCTGGAAGTGGTCCAGGCAACGCTTGGGGTGCTTACCTATCGCCTCTGCAAAGACTTGCTGCTCAGAGATGAAACCTGGCTGCTGTAGTGGGGCCACAGCCTGCCAACACACACATGTGCGGGGCCTCACCACCTGCCTGACAATGACGCTGAGGAGGGTGTTAGGGCCAATTCCCTGAGCCTGGCGCGAAGGGCAAAAACAACTTAGCAAGCTGCAAGTCCTAAATCGGGAGTTTGGGAGTAAATTGGCAGCACCTCAAGCCACACCCTGGTGGCATCAACCAGAAGCAGGAAGGTTTTGCAAGACTCTAGGGGAAAACCTGAAGACTGACGATGTGAGGTCACTGCACAGTGTCATGCTGGGGTGTTAGCTGGTGGACCAAAAAGCTGGGAATGCTCAGGTGTCTTTTGCTTTTCTGGGACAATACCAGGCTAGCAGTACAGCAAAACTTGCAGTCATGAACATTAACACATTTTCTTTAAAGAGACTCACTACTCGTGTTGATGCTCTGCAAATGGCTGAAAAGGTCCATTCTTCCACACCCGGTTTAAGGCCCAGGCCATAAATAGCCTGGAAATATGGGTCATGAAGATCTCCGAAACCTCCAGTGGAGGAAGCAAAATGCTATCTGCACAGATCAGCCTTAAATCCTGTTCTTCTGGTCTTGCGAACAAGCAAGTGTAAACAGGTGACACATTTAAAACACAGAGGCGGGTCCCAAAGATCCTGGCTCTGTCCTTTGTGGAACTACCAACCGTCACGGCTGGCTGGCACTTCAACTCTGCTTGTGTTGCGGAGGAATTGACAAGGGACAGTGCTACTGGGCCTACCAGGGCCCAACAGAGCGGTAGCAGCATTTTGGGGTGGGAAAGGAGCAACAGTAAATGCTCATGAAACTCAGGAAGTCAGGAACCACTCTGGCCTCCCATGGACAGCTTGGTGTGCACTTAAGAGGTTTCAGCCACGGTTTTCTTTTGTGGAAAAAGAAACAGGATTGGAAACAATCACTTCAAGAGAGCTTGGAATGTATAATTTTAATTCCAGATGAGGTGATTTAAGGTAGTCTACATCTCATTCGTTTGGAATGAGTGTCAGGTGCGATTCATACTGCAGCCTGGAAGTTTAGATTTTACGTTGCTTTTTTCTTCTCTCAATGCGAAGGAATAACCACACTATCAAAGGTGAAACTTGGGCTACGTCACTGCCAACTCAACCTTTGCAGCCCCAGGAGAAGCATGTCCCTGACTGCTCCCCCTCACGGGGAGGTAAGGGTCTCCCTGAAGTACGGACATGTCCCAGGCAGCAGAAAACAGCAGACACTGTGAGCTGGCAAATCCTCGAACAAGTGGGGATCTGACATCAGTGACAAGCAAGATGCTGAACCAGGGTGGTCCCCAGACCTTGCCATGACCCTGTAGATATTTGCCCTGGGTCTTTACCAACTCCTGAGGAAAGAAAACTGTGAATGTCAAGGCCTCTGATGGTAGATACTTCTGCAGTAATTCTTAGGCTTGATTCTGAAAGGCAGCACTTTCTTTTACGATCAAACTCACACATGCCTGAGCTTGCTTATGGACACCACGGGCTATTCTCTGTCCAGCTCATCCTGATGGCAGATGGCTTTCCTATGTATTAGAGATGGAGCTGATATTATTGACCATTCCTATACTTTCGGTGATGCAGTGACAGTCTCAGTGGCTGGACCATTGTGAATGTGAGTTTGGTTCCACTGAGGGACCTCTCTGGGGTGTCCTCACTTACTCTCCTCCCTGAGAGATGGCTGCCCTCACAATTTTAACCTTTCTTAAATGGGCCAAAGCCCCTCTGGCCTCAGGGCCTTTGCACAAGCTGGTCACGCTATAATGCTTTTTCCACATCTATTTGCCAGTCTAATCCCGTTCAATTCCTGGCCGAGATGTGACTATTCAGGGAGGCTCCTTGCCTGGACCACACCTCACAGCATCCTACCAGCACCCATGGAGCACCCACCATGCCCACCACTCATAGCTGTCCTACCCCCTGGGTCTGTCTCAGTGGTTCCCATGGAAGGAGCTCAAAGTTCACATGTTGAACAAGTGTGGCAAGAGGAGAAGAGCAGAATGACTTCTCAGAGCATCATTTAGAATCCAACTAATTGGGCAAAGTTCTTTCTGGCTTGCACATAGGCTGGATCCAGAACTTCTGGTCAGCCGCAGGCCGCGTGGGGTGCAGAGCCCACAACTGCTGCCTGCTGCCAAGCCGGGAAACCAACGCTTGGGACCTTTCTGGGGCAGGGCTAATTCTCATACTGTACTTTAGATCAAATGCCCCGTTTTCAGCTTGAAAAATGGGGTTACTCCGTGCAAAGAGTCTGATGTAAACTGCACCAAGTTATGTTCATACAAATGGACTATCTACAAAGTACTCCTGTCTTGAAGGTCACTTTCACTCCTCAGAAAACTGAGAATGAAAAACATTTCCCACCTGGGGTCCAGGCACAGGCGCTTTAGTTTGTTGTATGACGCCTCCTGCGGCAACAGGCTCTGGATGTCTGTAACCTCTCACCTTTCCTGCAGCTTTATTCTCATTCAAAGACAGGGCAGTTTTGCACTTTAGGCTGACAGTGTTTTTTCAAGGTCCTTGTCTAGTGTGTTTAATTGTGTAAAAAAGCTGCGCTGCAGCCACTGGTCCCAAAGGAAATGGAGGTGCTTGTTGGTGACATAATGAGGTTTAGTCCTTGGGTACTGCTCCCATGTCAGAAGCCTGGGACAGGAAGTGGGGTCACCCAACCGGCCGGTTCAATACAAGGGCCCAGCAGGGCCCCGCTGCCTCACAGACCGTCTCTGTGAGAGCACAATGCCTTACAGACAGCCGCCCCGTCCAGCATTCCTGTCTCTGCCCGGCGTGGATGGACACTCCCAGGCAATTCCCCACTCCGAGAGCCACTTCTGAGAAGAGAGGTTGAGAAGGGCCTTGAGTCAGAGGGGTACAGGGTGGGCGAGGACAGTGCTTGTCT
The DNA here is from genome assembly GCA_004026585.1 of Noctilio leporinus. NCBI lineage: Eukaryota > Metazoa > Chordata > Mammalia > Chiroptera > Noctilionidae > Noctilio > Noctilio leporinus. The sequence goes on along the minus strand of PVIW01001303.1, from coordinate 119,521 downwards.
TCTGATCCCCTACAGGGTGGCGAGGACGCAGGGGGCTAGGCGTGGGGCCCGAGGGCTGAGTGGCCTCCGTGGAGCCCATGTTGGGAGGCTGTCCTCTCTGGTGCCTGTCAGGGGACAAAGAGCCCCTGACCCCTTCAGTGGGAATTACCCCTGACTCACTGTCTTATCTGGCCTGGGACCCAGCTGAGCTGGAGATGAGGACAAAGAGGGAGACACCTCAGCTGCTGAAATGTAGTCACAGGAAGTTGCTACCCAAATCCTGCCTGGTTTAGGCAGCAATCTTGGAGTCCAGGGGTGGCATGATGCTTTTATTCTTAGATCTTTCATCCTAATACAATTAGACTACTGCAGCAAACTTCCTTTCTCCGGCAAGTTGACACGAGGATTTGCTTTGGTGTGGGACAATTTTGTACTGGAGGAGGGTGGCACCTCACCCCTGCCTGTCCACTTGAAGGGACAGTCTGTGCTCTGCTCTGCTCCCCAGTGCCCACCTGACGTGGAGAGAAGACGCAGCACTGACAAGGGGTTGCAGCAGATATAGAACTCGTGGGGCCCCACAAATCCAGTTACGAGTGGAAAATGTCCCAGGTTAGACGAGCCCCAGTGCACTAGAATAAGCCGTGAATTCCATCCAGGTCAAAGGCTGGTCCCCGCTGTTTACTGGTGACCTTGGACCTCACTCAAAGGGAGGCAGGAGGCTCAAAAAGGCTCCTACAAAGGGGCCAGCAGCCGGCGACAGTCCCTAGGTCACGAAGTCTATTCTGTGCTACTTCTCTTATTTAAATCTGTCTGAAAGTCCACACCCAAGGCTTTTATTTATTTTCAATCAAAATACAACAGTGATGTCCTATTTTCAAAGTCCATGGTAGAGAGTCAAGTGGCGTTATTTCACCAGCTCACTTGGGTAGGGTTCCTATCCCGCCAAGCCCACCCCGGGGATTTTCCAAACCGTAAGCAAAGCGTGTGAGGAAGGGCCCAGAGGAGAGGCCACAGTGGTTCCCATGGAAAGAGCTCAAAGAACACATGTTCCTCTAGCCGAGCCTCACTTGGAGCCCTCCAGCCAGGATGGGACGGATGCCTCTCCCACCAGCCGTTGAGTCCTCCTTGTGGGGACAGGAGCGATGTCTCCATTTCTATTTATCATCTATGTGGATGGCTCTGTGATCTACCCATTCAAGATGTTTGAGATCTCTACTGACTTGGGCGCCACATTCACAGCACATCCTAGGTTATTTATTATTGAATTAGGTATACATATTTCCTATCAGATGGGAAGCATTGTTAACTCACTCATTTCACCAAATTTCCTAATCTCAGAAAGCAAATCCTTGCAAAGTGTAAAATAAAAGGCTCCATATGAAAGGGGCTTGACTGAAATTGTCATCAAGGAAATGCACCTCCCACCGTAGAAATGTCGGTTCCCAGACACCCAGCTGGAGCCATCCGTACTCTCCGTGTGGGTGCTGGGGCTCAGTCCACCACGCAGAACGGGCTGGGTGGGACTACGGCGCATGCTACTTCTTCAGCTGAAGCTGTGCGCACCAGGAGGCCATGAGACCCCCTCAGATTAGTCTCCAGACTCGCATTTTCCAAGGCTGTATGTCTACTCACTCAACACATCTGTAACTCAAGCTGCCCAGGAATCACCTGGAAGCCTCGCTACAGAACTGACAGTAAATCTCACCTGAATGCATTGAGTGTTTTCTATTCCATCCTGTCTTACGCAGGCTTCAGGCAAGCCTCAGCATCCTCCTTAACACAGGCTATCAGAGTATAAGTAGTGCCCACAACCTGCCTGGCTACCCCAACCAGCATAGAGCATTTTCCCAGGGGCCCCTGGGGTCAAACTCCTAGAAAATCATTTCTCTGCAGGTCCTGCAGAGCCTGCATCCACAGCAGGGGGAGAAGGGTTCCATAGTCGAACAAACTTGAGAAGCATCACAGGCAAACTTTCCACTGTAGAAGCGCTAAGAAGGCCAACAATACCACTCCCAGACTTGACGGGTCACGGATTTGGAGGAGTGGGGGAAAAGGTGTGCATAACACCTCCTAACAACTACAGAGTTAATGGTGAAAATAATATTCTCGGGGAAGTGCTACTCTAGCTAGTCTATTAAAACAAAGAAGAAGTCTTAAATGAAATTCCAACACAGGACTCACTCAGCCAATGACACAGATTCAAGTGAAAACAAAAACAAATCCCAGACTCCACCAAGGTCTTAAGTAAATCAAGAATGCAAGTATGTCTTGGTCATCTACACCATGCCCAATTGGTGTAATGGAAAGTACAAGAGGAATACAAGAATTTCTTAAATGTATAGGCTGTCCGGTGCAACTAAATTGCATTTTAATTGGTTCACACAGAAAATCTTTCATTGTAGTAGAAACAGCAGTTGCAGTACACCTATTACTAAAGTATCTTTTATGTATTAATGCACTTATTGGTCACAACAAGCCAAGAGGCAGGAATGCTATTAGCCCATTTTTGGATGAGCAAACTAAGGCACAGAGAAGTTGAGTGACTTGCCTGAAGCCACACAGCAGGGACAGAATGTGGGGAAATTCTAGATGCAGCAGCTCACTGAAGGGAGGGGCAAGGGTGCCAGCCAGTCTGAGGCAGTGTCAAGGTGGGCATCTCTCAGGAGGTGGGATTTAGCAAAAAGATGCTTTATGTTGGGAATGTCTAATGCAGGGAGAGGCTTGGCTTTACAGACAGCCATGGGGAAGAACTCAAAATAAGAGAAACAGAAGCTGGACATCTGGTGCCTCCCTCACGTGGCTCAGAGAGGATTATAGTGACAGCAAGGTCCTTGCTGCAACATTTGATTTTGTGAATCCCTTACCCTTGCATCGATGGTTAAAGAAATAACATGCAGCCACTAGCAGAGGCATTTTAAGTCATCTCCTTGTCATTTTGTCATTTTGTGTCAATTCTTTTCTAGAGTCTAAGTAGACTTCTGATTCAAGATCTTAAACAGACTCTCCCTGCCGTGGGCAGAGAGGAGAAGGCTGTCAAGTGAATGGAGACTGCCTCTGCCAAGCCCATAGACTGCGGTTGCCGCAGCTCCAGGCCGGGGCTTCCCAGAAAGCAGCAGGACACAGACAAGCGAGTTAACTGGAAGTGTCTTTAAACCTGAACACTGACCGCACATTGTCCCCAGTGTTCACAAAGACGTGCTGTCTGCAGAACTGCTCTTGCCTCTGTGCAATCTTCTCTGAGTTGCTTTAATGAGAGACTGGAGCCCAGAGGCTGCATTTCACTTTGCTGAAATCACCTTTTGTGCACAGAGATCCTTGGTTTCCCAGGAAGTGGGCCAGTGCTCTGAAGGCAACTGGGGCTGTGTGACCTTGGGCATGCTACTTAACCTCTCTGAGCGGGTCTCTTTGTCTGTAAAATTGGGATAATCGTGGCATCTAGTTCCCAGAGTGGTTTGTATGCTCAGTGAACACTTACAACATGCATCCGGCACGGCGTATTTAGGGTCACTAACATCCCGGGGATGGGTAGATAGTCTGTGTGGTGCCCTGGCCAGTGTCATGACACCACCGCAGTTTGACTTTAATTTGGTTTGTAAGAAGAAGCCATTTCAATCGAGTCAAGGCTCCTTCAGGGCTCCACAAGATTAAACCACTAAGACTTTGCCTTTCCCCCTGGTCCCTATATGAGCACGCAGGGCCTTCCGGCAATCACATGCCATGCATGCGGTGTCAGCGAGCTGCAGGAAAGCGGTTGCGGGCCCAGCCAGCCCTCACCTTGCCAGAGATTAAGGACATGTGCAAAATGCAGAACAGTGTCGCTCCTTCCACACATTTCTTCTGTTCTGGATAATATGGTTATTTTTCATTTAAAATGTTACTTGTGCTACCATCATGCATTTATCATTGTTATTTTTAAGTTAATATTTAAAGAATTTGTTTTAGTTTCTAATACTGTAAACAACCTAACACACAGTTTTCTGCCTCCTTAGTAAAGTATTCACAGCGGAAAGGGGCCGAGACCAAAACATCCAAGAACCACTGTCTGGGAGCAGCATGGAGGCCGGGTAGGCTCTCTCGCAGGAGTAAGGGACTAGGGGGGCAGGTCCTTCCAGAGTTTAAAGACTCCGGCCACCCTTCTCCTCATTCAGCTCCCCACCTCTCCTGCAAGGTGAACGCAGAGTTGGTTCAGCCCTCGCCACAGCACTAGGGAGAGCATGGTGCCCACGAAGGAATGGATCATCCTCCAAGGGGGCTTTGAGATCTGCACATGTTTGAGGGGGCGGGCTCCAGCCTGCACCTCCTGGGCCATGGGTGAGGACAGGGCCCTGTGATAACTGCACAGGGAGTTTGTTCACCGCACAAGGGCTACTGAGTAGGCTGTGGGAGATCTCCAGCCTACTCAGCAGCCCTTCCCACACAGCGCAGGAGCATTCCCACCAAGTGCAGACCCTGAGGGTTTTGAACATCTAACCCTCCAAGAGGAGAGGCCAGTCCTGGGCAGATATGCAAGCCTCTCTCTGTCTCCCTCTTCCCCCATCTTATCCCTCCTCCTCTGGGCTCTCATGCTCTCAGAGGCCTTCTAACGTCACTCTTGCTTTGATGGCCAGTGAGTGACCTCACACTGACCTGCCACTTGCCCTGCTGGATGGGGACACATCAGTTGCTACATCCTGGCATAGCTGGTTATCTGATGGGCATAGGTCCAGAGACCTATCCTGAGGGAGGGGCAGGAAGAGACCCAAATGACAATAGGTTTTACGCAGCTGTGTTCTCCTTGGGGCCTTCTTGCCCAGCACCCAGAGGACACTGGGACCACAGAAGGACTGGGGACTGGGAAGCGGTTGGGTGCTGAGCAGCTCAGGGGTCTTTGCTCCCTCCTCACTGTCCTAGGCAGTGGTCAAGGGTCTCCTGAGGCCAGTCTCCCAGCCGGGTGATTCCACCCTCCTGTGTTTCAGCTCTGCCCTTCTCTGTCTAGGAACATTCTAAGGGGACTAAGAACAAAGTTTCTGTGTTTGAAGTTGAGCAAGCTGGCACCTGTAAAGAGTCTGATTTAGGGACACAGCTGTCACACCCTGAGGCAGAGCTGAGGGTAGATTTAGGATGAGCATGGCCACATTCTGCTAACCCTGGGTTCCTCAGACCTTTGTTCCTGTCTCTCCTCAGCAGCTTTGTTTCTGCTTCCTGGGTGGGCAAGGATCCCTTCCTCAGTCCCCTGGATTAGCCATAAATGAGCGTCTCCCTGCAGCTGCCGGGGACGGACAAGTCCTCGCAGGAGAACATGGCAGCACTGCCGGAAGCACTTCTGTGACTCCCTCCACGCGCTAAGGACCTTGAAGGGTGAGGCCTCCTAAGCTCATCTCAGAAACGGGGAAGGTTGAGGTCAGGGACCCTAAACAGCAGCTCAGGCCATGGAGGTAGGAGTACTGGGACTCAAACTTCCACCAGCTGGGAAACTGAGGCCCAAGGAAGGACTCCCGTGGAGGTGCCGAAGGTCATCCAATGGCAGCACCACCAGTGTCTGCTGGGGATCCAAGCAGATGGGTGTCTCCCAGGAGTCCGGACAGGGCAGGCTGGGGAGGAAGGTAGGACGCCGAAGGGTGAGGCTTCCCATGGCACAAGGAGCTGCGTTGTCCGGCAGGAGACAGGGCAAGGGGGCTGTGCAGCCTAATTGTTTTGACTACACCATCCCATTTACAAAACTCTTCCCTGAGAGCCACGTGAACGTCATCTTCAGCTGGGCTAGTAGTTCCCGAGTTCACAGTTTCTGTTTTGTTTTCAGGGCCCACAAAGGCGATCAGAGAAATGGGCCCAAACAGCAACGTTAAATGCAGGTCTGTCTCCCACTTGGCACCCAGCGCCGTGCAGATGGTGAGAGAGCAGCTGCTCCGCACGGACGCTAGGCCAGGCCCTGCAGCAAGTGCAGCTACGAGTGTGGTCCGGCCACGCCCTGGCCACAGCCTCTCGGAGCTGCGTCCGCTTGCTGGTGGTTGTAGAGTCTCTTCCCAGGGGCTCCCCTGAGCCACAGTGGGGGGAAGCTGGGCTGGGATGCACAGTGGAGAAGGCACCCGTGGGAGCTGGTACTCTGGGATGCTACTTCACTTACTCCTCAGTTCTTCGATGCTGTGCTCCCCTGGGTTTGCAGAGCTGGGTTCCTGGGCTGTGTGCTCAGGGCAGGCCCTGGGGCTGGGCTGAGAGAGTTCACTCAGACCAAGGGACCTTGGGCCTTACAAAGAACTGGGAAGGAACCCTCTTGCCACAGGTGAGAGCTTTCTTTGCACTGATACCTATGCCGTAGTTCTGATTAGGCTGCTATCACATACCTTGTCCTTCCAGAAACACTGAGGTGGCCACTAGGTATCAAGCTAGCCCTCCTGTCTCTGAGACCTCCTTGCAGCCCCAGCTTGTCCTAGCCATAGGTCTCTCCCACTCCATCTGCTCAAACACCACCCAAGGGAGATGACAATTCACCCAAGGATGGAAGACAGCAAGGGACGGTATGGGAACTTCTCAGTTTGCATCTCCCACACCACGAGTCTCACTGGTCAATCCAGCAGAAGCCCACATCACTTCCATGGCCATCGGGCAGAGTGTGCACATGCATCGGTTTGGAAACTGAAGGGATGGGACGGAGGACATTTCAGAAGTTTGTTCTCTGGGGTACTGGGAAGCAGGCCAGAAGGGTGTCATCACCTATGGGTGACAGCAGGGGCCTGGAGCTCACTGTTGCTCCCCACCCCCCTCAAATGCCGTAAGTGTGGCCAAAGAGAAGCAAGCAGAGGGGCTTGAAAACTTGAATGTCCTGTTGCCAAAATGAGAAATAAGTGCAAGGGAGCCTGAAAGAAAGGGTTAAACAGGGGCTTTTGGTCATGCGATGGGAGAATAGATCTTCAGACCATTTTTTTCAGCAGTGGATCAGAAATCTGATGGTGGCATAATTAACACCAGACCTATTTGCTTTCTTTTCTTCTTTCTTTCTTTTTCTTTTTAAAGATTTTATTCATAATTTTTAGGTAGAAGGGCAGAGAGTGGGGAAGAAAAGGAGAGAAACATCAAAGTACAGTTGCGTTTCACCTGCCTCCAGCTATAGACCTGGCTGGAGACCTGGCTTGCAACCTGGTTATGTGCCCTGGCTGGGAGTCGAACCAGTGACCTTTGGGTTCACAGGCGCCTATCCCCTGAGCCACCAGCCCGGGCTTCAGACCTATTTTCATGTGCAAATATTGGGAGACACAAAAGTGATCACAAAACTAAGTGCTTTGTTTGCTTTTAGAGTCATCAACCCACGTTGTGGGCACAAAGCATCACAGCAGAGTCCCAGATGAAGCAGAGCTGGAGGTCGCACACCTGGGAGCAGCGAGTTAGGCGCTGGGCCCCCCCTGCATGACATGAGGCTCCCTGGGAACAAAGGGTGGACTGACGGTCATGCTTGTGACTTTACAGCACAGGCGCAGGGCCTCTCTGAGCTCCCCCTGCAGAGGCCTCTCTGGGGAAGCAGACTGTGACGAGACCTGCAGAACGAGGTGAGGGGTGGAGTAAGGCTAGGGCCTGCAGGGCCCAGACATGGAGGCCTCCTGAGCATATCAGGGTTTGAATTTATTACATGCTGCTATGTGTGGTCCATTTCTGGCCGAGGTCAGGGTGGAGCAGGGGCAGAGGGCTGACCTGGCCCACCCCAACTGCAGAGACAGCATTTCCCGCGTCCCCTCCCTGCCTTCCCAAGGAATATTCAGAGCCTGGCGACTCCTGAAAACGGAGCTGGGAAACCATCTGTGAGAGAGGGTGCGGGTGCGTGAACCAGCCTAGGAACGCCCCACAGACGGTGGGGTGTCTCCTCCTCTGCCAGGCCCTACATGTCACTTATCACGCTATTCTTTCAACAGGCTAAACATTAACGAATGTCCTAAGGAATTAAGTCATGTTTCTAAATGTTCTTTCTCCTTGGGTTCATGTGCCTGAGAGAACCTGGCTAATTCAGTCAAGCTACCACTTAAATACACTCACCCACTGACTCAAGTGCCCAAAGAAAAGAGCCGATCTTATGAAGTGTAGGGCCAACCTCCCTGAGGGAGCTCTGCTCCTCTGAACACCTCCCCTTGCTGCCCAATTAGGCGGAACGTGCAGATCGTGCTGTTTGTGTTTAATCCACATGGGCGGATCCTTCCTGTACACCTCTTACTGTAGTGCAGCCAGCAGGGGTGGAAACAAGATGTCCCCAGGGGTCAGGGCAAAGTCAGGATTAGAAAGGCACCAGGAGATTCTAGTGTCCCCAGAGATGACAGGAAACAGAGATGCCCACTGTGGCCAGTCCAAGGGCTCCTTGGGGCTCATGCTGGCCTGACGGCCCCACAAGGAGGAAGCCCTAAGTAGCCAAACTGAAGATAAGTGGCCATCGGGAAAGAACAAAAGCAGACTCCTAGAGGTGGGAGGATGGGAGGGAGAAGAAGGCAGACAGAACACTGGTGCCATTCTAAGTGTGTCTGACAACCAACCACTAGCGCCTTCACAGTTAAGCCAATGTCTCATTCCCTCTTCAGAAGCGCAACTTTTGGGTTTCCATAAAAGCCAATAATGTCAGCCCTGAGCAGCGCATGTGACAACATGATGGTCCCCTCACTCTGGTTCTGGGCTGAGCTTCCTGCCACGCTGGGCCCCCAATAACATGTTATGCCAGCCACCTGCTTAGCACCCAAACACCAGCTTCCCCAAAGCCCCACAATTTAATATTCTAAGCTGTCAGGATCTTTGCTTCCTTAGAAGTAGCAGGTATGACTTTACACATCTCACCTACATGCACACACTACACACAAATGCCACATACACCACTTACACAGACACAAACATCATCCATACATGCCCGCAGGGGCCCTCTGCTGTTTGGAAATAAAGGAGATTTTTCTGATAGCTCTTTTCTTTTCCTACTCCTTCTAAAATAATCATGTGACAATATTAAAAAACAATGCCTCCAAGATCAGAGAAATCAATGCAAAAGGCTTCTAGTATACACGTCATTCCTTCCTGGCTCCAAGGGGCAGAAGGCACGCTAGGGCAGGTGCTCATGCTCACGTGTTCCTCTGTCTGGATCTGTTCTCAGAAAGCTGCTCCCAGAACATACCACGTGAGGAAGGACAGAGGTTCCTATCACCAACACTAGCACCAGGTTCCTACCGGAAACCCCAGAAGGTTTCCAAAATTCTTCCCTAAACTGTAGGTGCACATAGTTATTCCCACTTTTTAAGTATCAAAATTCTATACATCTAAAAAACAAACAAGAGTTGTCTAAACCTTCTTCAAAACACCGCTATCAAACAAAAACCATGACACACGGTGCGGGGAAGGCTGGGCCGCTGGGCAAAGGGGCCCACAGGAGGCGCACTCCCCTCCTCCCGAAGCCTCACCCAGGCGGCCCATGACAGGGTCCCTGCTAGCCAGATGGGTGGCGCAGAGCACTGCAGGGACAGAGGGGCCCCGTGAACACCGCCCCACTGGGAGCCTGACCTTGGAGCCCTCTCCCTGCTCAGGTACATACGGGACACGGGGAGACTTACAGCATTTAAGAGAGAGAAAGGGGCAGTGGGAGAGGAGAGGGATGGAGGAGGAGTGGGGTAGAGAGTGAGCTTGCGGGCTTAGGGTTTGGCGGAGGCAGGTCACGCACATCTGTCAGCCTCATTGATTTCACAGGCGACAGAACAGGAACATCTAAGCCTGGAAAGAGATCATGGTTCAAACTTGCCATCTTACTCAGCGGGGCTCCTCAGCGGCTTTGGACACAGAGACGTAGCCTGTGGTTTTCCTCACGTTACTCTCATGTAATTGTTAATGTGCTCTGGGCCCAGCTCCGGACCAGACAGGTGCCAAACTTCCTACCTGGCTCCCTCCCCATCCAGTCTGAGCAGAAGTGACTAAAGAAGAGACACGTGACCTTGTTTGTAAATATCAGACTCATGAAAATCAGTACCCAGTCATACAAACCTATAAAGACTCATAGACAAGTGCCCCACCTCTGGAAATATTCTACAGTATGACTGAAACAAAGATTTGCTCTCACACGCACCAGCAAAATTTGCTGTTTTTTCAAAAATCTAGCAAATGCTTTTTCATTTTTTCTTTTGAGAGAAAAACAGCAAATGATTTCTAAAGACTGGGGAGAAAGCCCTCCAACCCGTACTTATACCAAATGTCCTTAGGACATTCACTCAAAAGCATGTTTGTGAAATTACCAACATTCCAGACAATAGCTACTTTCTGAGAAAGCACCCTGTTGAGGGATCCGTCCAGTATTGTCACTGTGATACTGACTTCAGATAGGAAAATGATCACTTCTCATTATACGTACAAGTGCACTTATGTTCCCAGTTTAAAAATGAGTGGCTGAGCTTTCCAATGTGGTCACCTAAGTAAGCATTCTTAATCCTCTGAATCTTATCTGTTGGGGAAATTCATGTGCTCAGCCATTATTCATACACTTGGTTTCTTCATCACAAAATTGGCAACTTTATGGTGTGGCTTAGTCAATTGGCACTGGTCTGTGAACCTAAGGGTCGCTGGTTGGATTCCCAGCCAGGGCACATAACCAGGTTGCAAGCCAGGTCTCCAGCCAGGTCCTCAGCTGGAGGCAGGTGATAGGCAACCATACATTGATGCTTCTCTCCCTTCTTCCTTCCTCCCTGCCCTTCTCTCTAAAAATAATGAATAAAATCTTCTTTTTTTTAAAGGCAGTTGCAGAAAAATCGACAACTTTAGATGTTTAATGTGGCCACCGATGGCTAAGGTTGAACCAATTCATTAAAATTTACAAAAGCATGCTTATTTTAGGAATTATTCATTAATCCTTGGCAGAAGCATCCACTGGAAAATGTGCTTGTGACAAATCACTTCAAAACAAGTACTGTTCCATCCTCAGAAATGCAACAAGGGAACCAGCACTGTCCCCTCTCCTCGCCCTGCGCCCACTCCTCAGCCGGACAGACCCCTCCCCGAGGGTCTTTGTTCTCAGTTTCCACAGGGAGTGAGTCAGAAATAGCTACCCTCCAACGAAACTGGAAGCAGGGATGACAAATAGAGACCACACAGAACCACCCAGGACTGGCCTCTCACTGTCCATAGGGTCAAATAGTCCAGCCCTAAATCCTGCCACCCAGAGAGCCCTCCAGCCCTGTTCACTGTGCAGGGGAGCCGTGGGACAGTGCTGTCCCAGAGACACTGCCAGGGAGCAGTTCTCCCGCCCACCAGGCTCTGGGGCTCCCTTTCTGTGCCCCACAAGCACATTTACAGGAAAACTGGAACAAAGGAGCCCCACCAGAGCTCATGCCAGCCTCTGGGGTGAGCGCGGCGCTTGTGCGCCTTTTCTGCAAGAGCAGGAGACACGCCAGGCAGGGAGGGAAGCCAGGTGGCCACAGCCCCAAACCAGCTGGTGATGCTAGCCATCCCCCACCCGAGGCACAGGACGCCCCCTCTTTCTACCTCCATCGGCACCACCCCTGCCTGCACCCCTCTCACAAGGCCAGACCAGCCTGCTCCCTTCTGCAGCTCGCCTATGTAGGTGACACGCTAAGCCATCCCCAGAAGGTCACCAGCCTCTCTCCCCGCACACCATCAATTCCCAGAACGCGCCAAAGCGCACGCTTGACGCACCTGTGCTGGTCTTCAGGAGGAGCCAGAGCCCGGAGATATCCTGGGACAGCAAAGAGATGAGGCTTAAGGTCATGCTGTCGCCCGCCAACGCGCCGGCGTCAGGAGGCGGCGACCTGCCTCCTGGAACGCCCGTCCGGGGCGCACAAAGGAAGGCTGCAAGGCTCCATCTTTGGGCTGCCGCCCGCAGCCGGCCTGCCAAGGGGACGCGGACCCCTGAGGCTCTGCCCGGCCGCCTGCCCGGCCTGCTCCCCCAGGGCTTAGGGTTGGCTGTCCCTGAAGCAGGCGCCCTCGCTGGGCTCACTTATCCTGCCGGCGGACAGTTAACTGTTGAGACCCCAGTGGCACTGAGGCGCCCGCAGCAGCGGCTCCAGTCCTGCGTGTCCTGTCCTGCCGCCAGTCCAGACCCCCCCTGCAGGAGCCCCGTGCTTAGCCTCTGTCAGTCTGCTGGGCCGGTGGGGCTGCCACCGAGGGGCAGGGTCTGGACCTTCTGGCCCCAAGACACTTCGACAGGACAAAGACATGCTGGGGAGCAGCTCACTCAGGCAGCTGCATGGTGCGGCTCTTCCCCACCCGTCTGTCTGTGTGTCTGTCTGTGCTCCTTAGAGCTGCGTGTCCGCTCCAGTATTCCCGCGTGTGAGGGTCCTCTGCAGCTGGTGACAGAGCGCCCCCCAGGGGCCAGGAACACGGGAGATGGAATAATGGCATACACTTCCTAGGTGGGGATCCCCGAGGAGCTCACTGAAGTGGAGGTTTCCATGGGGAGGGGTGTGGCCCTGGGAGCCTAGCAAGCTCCCAGGCGATGGGAAGGCGACAGTCTGCAGACCGGACTTTGAGCAGGAAGAATGCGAGGGGTGGAGGGGACCAGGCCCTTGGGTCCCGCGCGGGAGACAACACCCGGGGGAGGATGGTCCTTTAAGCTGGGGTAGGAGGTGGTTCTGGCTCCCGCATCAGGGCCAGCTCTGGGCAGCAGCGCTCGTAGCCATGGCAGGTTTGTCCTCACATCTGCCCGGGCATACAACGTTGCAGACATGCCTTCTCCCCTGCCTGTGCCCTGGGCAGAGAACCGAAGTGGACCCAAGAGAACCAACAAGTCCCGCAGGCTCACGCTATTGGGGGCTGGCGACACGGCAGCGGCAGTTTCCCTGCTTCATTCCTGTCACCTGGCTCTGGTTCCAACCTGGTCTTTGCTGGATAATTCCAATTGTTTTCTTTGTAATGGCTCCTCCTCAGCCTGAAGGTGCAGATGAATATTCTGTAAGCACAACTCTAACAGCCTTTCTCCAGGGACTGGGAACCTCGAGACATTCAAGGGGGTCAGGGCAGAAGCTCCTAGCGGGGTGGACAAGGCCTATTACAGCCCAGCTCCTCCTCACATTACCCAACGCCCCCGTGTGCCCCCGCTCACAGTGTGAGTGGGTCCCTCTGCCTTCCTGAGCACAACCTTCCCCTGAAACATGCTCAGGGATGGCTGAGGCCTGACCTCCAGAGGCCACGATGTCTCAAGCCCAGCTCCACCTTCTCGCCAGGAGCCCCTGGTGAGCCCCCCGCCCCATGGCACTGGACAGGACTGCTGGCACCTCGGCATCTAGCACAGTGGCGAACACCCTTCAGATGAGTCACGGGCAGCCAGGAAAGATGACTTCTGAGAAAGGCGTTATCACATCGGAAGCTCTTCTACCAGAAGGGACATTGTTTTCAAACACAACGAGGGAGGGGCCATGTGACAGAGGGAGGAGCTATGTTGACATTTACCTGAGCACACATCCAATTTATTCCTCGTGTTCCCCACTGTCCCACTGTAGTGTCTCTGTGACCACAAGGCAGATTCCCAAGTGACATTATCGGCAGGATATTTTATCAGGCAAGCAATGGCAGCTGCGTTGCTCACTGTCATTTGGACCAGAGGCCGCCTGCACCTGTGTAGGGCAGCTCAGCTGACCCGAGTGCCACCACGCCTGCTTCCCTGTGGAGGAAAGCCTACTTGCACCCTTAGTCTGGGAAAGGCTGCCATGGTCTGATTCAGTGCTCTTGATGAGCTGCTCCAGCGGGCAGTCCTAAGAGTGCATCAGTGCTGGGCCAGAGACAGGAGTCACATACCTGGAGAAGAACAGACAGGGGGCTCGGCCCTGCAGGCTCCAACTGTCCTTTCTGTCACCCATTCTAGAATGATTCCCTCAAAACAGACTAAGATCTAGTCCTCCCTGCAGCTCCTGACTGCTGGTGACCCGTCCAACACAAGTGCTTCATTAGCTGGAAAGAAGTGGTCGACACTGTGCTTCATAACGAATAGGGCTTGTCTATTTATTTGAGAAAATGCAGGCATGACTGGTCAAAATCTGCGACATGTAGCACACACGACAGGCAACATCATACTTGAAACGCACACATGTAGAAGACTGCTTTACAACTTGGCCCAGCACAGAAACCTGCAGCCTCAAGTGTGCAGGCTCCTCTAGGCCCAGCTGCACCCCGAATTCCTGCCCAGCTGAGCATAGGTGTGTATAGGAATAGAACCTCAATTCTTCTTCATAGAGATGCAAGAAAAGCTAACTAAGGCATTGAACAGTCTTCCTGTAGGGACAAGTGTCCCTTCAAACCTTAGGAAACTATTTGTGTAACTTTATTTTTTTTTAAGATTTTGTTTAAGATTATTTTTAGAGAGAGGGGTAGGGAGAGAGGCAGAGAGGGAGAGAGACATCAATGTATGGTTGCCTTTCACCTGCCTCCAGCTACGGACCTGGCTTGCAACCTGGTTATGTGCCCTGGCTGGGAATCGAACCAGTGATCTTTGGATATGCAGGCCGGCGCCTCATCCACTGTGCTACCAGCCAGGGCTTATTTGTGTCACTTTAAATTAAGTTTTGGACCCTGAATTATGCAGAGAAGAACCGCATTGCTGTGTGCTCTCCAGTTATTTTCTGCTGGATGACAGACTGGGAGGAGCCGTCCTTGATTCACAGGGTGCGCCCTTGTTTGCTGAGTCCTTTCCTTACCACTTGGCTTTGTTTCATGGTCATGGCAACCTGGTGAGGCAGGTGTCACCGCTCAACAGTTCAGCAAAGCCTTGGAAGAAGGGCAAGCTGGATGCAGCAGTCACTTAGTCCTCCCCAAGCCCATGCGCCCAGCTGGCTGCTGTCCTCCTGTGTCCTCGCCCTCCTTCGCCCGCACCCTGCTCCAGCACCCTCCCGCCACATCCACCTCCCATATGTCCTCCCCACAGTCCTCCCTGACCTTCTTTGGCTCCAAAATCATCACAGCTCTAGCTCTTCCTATCCCTGGCTGCTTCCCTCTAGGGGTTCTCTCCTCTGTTCTCGTGTCCTGCAGGCCCAGCCCACTCAGCTCCCCTAATCCCAATGAGCTGTCCCTGCCCCCAGTCAACCCCTGTTGCAGGCAGGATATAAAGCAGACTTCTTGGGGTAACATGCAGGCCTCCAGGAGTCCTCCCACTTGCCTTGTCTACCTCAGCCCTGTCACCCCACTTCCACAATGAGCTCCAGCTGTGAAGCATGGCCGCGACCCTTAGCACCGAGTGCTGGTGCCTCTCCAGTCTTGGGCCACATGCCACCATGGCACAAGAGACCTGAAGGAAGGGCTTGGAGGGCAGCATGTTCCTCCAGAGCAGCGTCGGGCACACACAAGCATCTCAGTTCCATGTACCTGATTGAGTGCATCTGCAGACTCCGTTGTCCAGTTTAAACTATTGTTCACTCAAGAACCTAGTGACCTATCAGAAGAAAAGATGGACTAATACAGCAAGCAAATGAACAAAAGATGAGGGATAGTCCAGTAAAATCTGGGAAAACAGTGCCTAAAATGATGAAAACTCCCCTAAGCAGTGTGTTTAATTGTAAATAAAAAAAATAACATTTGCTACTAAGTTGAGAGCATCTTCCCAAATAGATCATTTTGGATGTGCTACTTATAGAAACTCATATGCACAAAAGGCAAGTTTCTCAACAAAATAATCTAATTAAATAGTTACAGTGAGTATTGAACCCAATAAATATAAACCCATTAAAGTATAAAAATTTAACACCTCCTACTTAGTTTGTAAGAACAATAGATTAGTGTTAAAAAGATAGACAGCCCTGGCAGGTGGCTCAGTGGATTGGCACCAGCCTGCAAACCCAAAGGTCGCTGGTTCAATTCCCCAGTCAGGACACATAACCAGGTTGCAAGCCAGGTCTCCAGCCAGGTCTGTAGCTGGAGGCAGGTGAAAGGCAACCATACACTGATGTTTCTCTCCCTTTCTTCCTCCCTCCCTGCCCTTCTCTCTAAAAAAAAATTAATGAATAAAATCTTACAAAAAAAAAAAAAAAAAAGATAGACAGTTTCTGACATTGAGGAAAACGGAAACTTATCAGCTGAATTCAACCCTATCTGCGTAATTACTAAAGGAAAACCGGGCTCAAGATAGAGAACCCAGCCCACCGCACATGCTCGCATTTCAACCATGATGGCTATGAAAACAATTTTATTAAAACTGAAACACAATGAACTTAAAATCTGGCTTTGATTCATTATATCAGATGTGGAAAAACTATGAAGCCTATTGAATCATAACTCCTCTTTAAAATATATATTTGCAATGACAGCAAAGATGGTTTTTTTTTTCACACTGTTAATACAATTAAGAAGCATCAATATTTAACCTCTCGTCATTTAAACATCTTGGATCTTGGCATGTACTGCTGACCCTTGAGCCAGATGTCCCCAGTGTTTTTGGCACCAGGAACCAGTTTCATGGAAGACAATTTTTCCATGGACTGGGGGCGAGGTGTAGTGCATTACATTCAAGCTTACCCTTACCTCCTGTGGTGTGACCCGGGTTCTAACAGGCCTAGACCTGTACCCATGCATGGCCCAGAGGTTGGGGACCCCTGCCTTGAACAACATGAGTTTGAACTGCGAGGGATATTTTTCAATAAATATATACACTACTGTAGAAGTGTTTTCTCTTACTTCTGATCTTCTTAATAACATTTTCTTGTCTCTAGCTTACTTCATTGTAAGAATAGAGTCTATAATACATATAACAAACAAAATATGTGTTAATTGTTTATACTACCTGGAAGGCTTCTGGTCAGCAGTAGGCTGTTAATAGTTAAGTTTTGAGGGAGTCAAAAGATATACGTGGATTTTTTACTGCCTGGAAGGCTGGCACTCCCAACTTGGCATTGTTCAAGGGTCAACCGTATTTTATAATTAGCAGGGTAGGTAGCATTTGTATGTAATTTATAAGTCATCACACATGGATGGGATGGATACAGATAAGTCTTCCTGATAGACACAACCCCCAGGTTTACAGCCCACCACATATACTCCTGAGCTCTCTCACGCCTGGCCTCTGCCACTCTGTGCCCTTTGCCTGGTTGGTGTGAGCCCAGCTCCAGGGCACCTCAGTGGTTCCCAACCCCGAGGCTGGGCTTGGACCAGCCCACCTTCCCAAGGGGACCATCATGTCTTGATTCCTTTTCTTGAAGAGAATTTGAGAATAGAACCTAGGGCAAACCACCTACGAGCCTGTCACACTGTTATCTCCTCTGTTTTGCAAACTTGGTCCCCTGCTCTTCAGAGCCCTCACCAGGTCCCAGGTCCCAGGTCCCAGGTCCCACCTTCTGGATCCAGGATCTGGCCTGCCCCTTGACTCCGGGGAGCTCTCTCTTCTGGATTTCTTGATCTACCTCTTAAGGTTTTCTATTGATTTTAGTTTTGGTTTGAAGCCTGGACCTCTGTTTTCTGTAGAGGCAGGTAGGGTGGCCTGCCCTCCCATGGGCTCCCCACATGCCGGCCCTCAGCCTCTGTTAATGGGTGCTCAAGTCACAGAAGGACTGTCACACCAAAGGCAACAGGGCTCTTCCTCATCCTTAAACGCAAGACAGCTTACACCCTCCTGGCCCAAGTTCACACAAACACATCAGTTGTCATCTTTTCCCCTGATTTTCCCTGTGTGTTTTCTTTTCTGCCAGAATTCTCAGACTAAGCATGGCCTCATTTGCTTTTAGCATGGGCACCTTACAGTCACAGGCTTCCTGTGATATTGTGATCACAGACTGATGCCTGGGGACTTGCTCTGTGGCATTCAAGTGGCCAAAGGTTCTAGGAAAGGTCTGACCACCTCTTTTTTGGAGGGGCTGGTTTCTGTCCCATTTCCACATCACTTACCATCATTGTGGGCAGTCCAACACAAGGACACTTGAAGTCAGGTGTCCCAAATTGTCCACACAGAATCAAAGTTATAGCCATCCAACTGTGGCTGTTCCCAGAGTCCCAGTCATGGTGCCAGGGCCAGGGCAGAGCCCACACTAGGCCATGATCCCCTCCTGAGGGCAGGCTGGTTCTCTGCTTTCTCTCTGGTTTCCCTTCTACCTCACTTCAAACAATTCTGGCAGCCTGGCCAGCTTGGTGAAAAAAAGTCACCATCCCCCTCCAAGACAGTGCAAACCCAGCCTCCTCATTAGGCCTCTGACACATCATGTTCCAAGACCCCCATCCAGGTCTTCTCACCCTTGCTCCAGTTCTAAGCTGCCCATCCTCTGAATATCAGTCCATTTTGTGTTTTATTGTACTTCTGGGTCATTTCCCAGTAACTTTATGCATTAAGCTGTCTTTCCCCAATCATAGTAGTGATAAACGCTTTGGGATTTCCTAGAGCAGGGATCAAAGTGGGATTTGTTCCACTTACATTTATTTTCATCTTAGCCCTTACATTTATTGTTGCTTGTGTGTATTTATATTGTACATAATAAATCTGCATGGAAGTGATAGTGCAGGTGCCACTAATATTTTACATTTGGGGCAGTTGGCAGGAACATGAGGACTGAAGCCGAAGCACCTTGGGTAGGGCCAGTGGAAGCCAGTGAGTACCTGACGACTTGGACGGAACTCAGCAAATGCAAGGGGCCCAAGCCCCTCTCCCAAAGGTCCCAGGACAGAAGCATCACCCATTGGAGCTGTGAGCAGGGCCTGGACAGCAGCCCCAGCCTGGTCTCCATGCGCCAAACAGGAAGGCTTTCTTTGTTTGACTGGAAAACAGACACAGAAGCTCCAGATCCCAGCTCTCAGTAACAAGCATCTCCCTTCTTCCAGGCGGGGCCCGGCACCCAACTGTTTATCAGAACCGGCCCGTCAATCCCCGCTTTCCCAGAAGCGGGAACAACTGCTCTAGTTTTTCCACACAAGCTGTGGCCTAGATGGAAACGACCTGGGCAGGGAGCAGCCTTCTCCTCCTCCTAGATCAACAACTTCATGTCACAAACCCAACAAATCCAGGTGGGTGCTGTGGGGTAGGTACACATTGCAAAGAGCAAACACAGCTGGAGCCTTAGGTTAAATAAAATGCCACTGTAGCTGGATTTAGGAGGGTATAGAGGTGACATATGCTTTTCTGAGTTGGCCATGGTGAGCTTGGTCTCAGGACCCACTGAAGCTCTCAATGGAAATTCTGGATTCCAAATCCAACCACCGAGCTGGGCCTCAGTGTCCTCCATGAAAAGAGACAAGATGAGGTGACCTCACATTTTAGGGCTCATGACTACTCCTCTATCCATGGAATGGCAGGACCCCAGCCACAGGACACAGAGGAGGGCAGTCCCAGGGGTGGAAGGACCCCTGTAGGGGACGTGGCCCCCACCTGGGATGTGGATGTGGGGGTCAGCTGGAGTTGGGGTGCCATGTGTATGTGAAGGTCTGAGCTGGAGTTTTGTGGGGGTGGTGGGAGAGGGAGGAGCAGCTCAGATTCCAGGCAGGAACCAAGATGTGGAAACACAAACAGCCCTGTGCTTGCAAGCTGGGTTGCTGCTAGGTGTCAGCACCCAGGAGAGCTAAGGAGGTAGGCGCCCGATCCCTGAGGAGCCTGCACCCAAAGGACCAATGGATCCGCACTGAAGAAAGATGGTCCTGGGATGCCAGGACAACAGATGGAGAGGACACATGTGGCAACAAGAAAACCCCTTAGGAGTGATGTCAAGCACTTGTTTAAAGCCGTTTTCCAAAATGAGTTTCACATCGCAGGAAACATGGGGAAATCACGATATGATGGGTGTCTGGTTTGCTCACAACTCTGCTGTACACACAAAGCTGGGCAGGAGGGGCTCAGGACTAGCGTGAAGGACCCAGAGCTGGTTGCATTGCAGATACTTTAGAAAATTTTGTTTCTATTTTTAAAACTCTCTGAAGTAGATGTGTTTTATTTTTAAGTGTAACTTTTGCACTGTAAGAATATACTGGGTTAGCCAAGGAGTTCATTTGTTTTTTCCCATGAGAAGGCTCTAGTAGTGCTTAGTTGTCTTTTATGTCATTTGAAACAATTTTGTCAGACTGTATTGTGACAGCTGTCATATTAGTGTGCATTAAAAAAATAATTATCAAGCCCTGGATGGTGGCACAGTGG
Organism: Noctilio leporinus; assembly: GCA_004026585.1. Taxonomy (NCBI): domain Eukaryota; kingdom Metazoa; phylum Chordata; class Mammalia; order Chiroptera; family Noctilionidae; genus Noctilio; species Noctilio leporinus. The sequence goes on along the minus strand of PVIW01001303.1, from coordinate 99,519 downwards.
ATAAGGCGCCGGCCTGCGAACCCAAAGGTCACTGGTTCAATTCCCAGCCAGGGCACATAACCAGGTTGCAAGACAGGTCTCCAGCAGGTCCATAGCTGGAGGCAGGTGAAAGGCAACCATACATTGCTGTCTCTTTCCCTCTCTGCCTCTCTCCTTTCCCCCCTCTCTAAAAATAATAAAATCTTTAAAAAAATTTTAACACCAAAATTGGTGAGTTTTTGTGTAGCCCTTTTAATATTGAGGGTGGAAGAAAATACCTAACATTTTTGGCATATTATGCTTTATTATTTCAAGAAAGGTAAAAATGCAATGGAAATGCAAAAAAAAAAAAAAAAGGATTTGTGCAGTGTATGGCGAAGGTGCTGTGACTAATTTTATGTGTCAAAAGTGGTTTTCGAAATTTTGTGCTGGAGATTTCTCGCTGGATGGTGGGCCACCGTTAGGTAGGCCAGCTGAAGTCGAGAGTGATCCAATTGAGACATTAATTGAAAATAATCAATGTTATACCATGTGGGAGATAGCCAACATCCTCAAAATATCCAAATCCGTAGTTATTGATGAAAATGAGAAATGCGTTTTTTACTTTACAGAAAAACCATATGGACGTTCTGACCAACCCAATAACTAAAATGTGTTGAGAGGCTCAGGCCCAACCTGGGGATCCAGGAGAGATTTCCGATTATGGCTGGGAAGGAGGGAGGCCTGACCCTGGGTGGGGAACGGGAGATTTTGTGGGAAGACAACCGGAGCTGGTTACAATCACCTCGGAGCCCTGTGGGACAGGACCGCAAACTGAGCCATGTGGCCAGGCTTGAGGGCAGCTAGGGTGCAACTCAAGGGAACGTCCTGGTATCGCTTTGTTCATGTGGGCCAGGACTGACGGGGCCGTGTGTGGACCAGGGCCACCTGCTCTCTTGGAGTTCCCCAGCCCAGCACTAGCACATGGAGTGCTAGTGTTGCCCACTATCCATCTCAGGTGACACGAAGAGGACATTTCTACCCTCTCTGGGCCCCCACCTTCCCTTCCTGCAACCCTTGCAGGTAGTGAATGGTGAGCTCCCTCCTGCAGGTGAACAGGGCTGAGAGCTGAGCCCACACCAGCCAGCAGTGGGGGGTGAATTTGTTCCCCTTTCTCTCAGCTGCCTCCTGCTCTCACTCCTTGGGTCACCAGGAAGCAGGACAGAGGCAGTGACTGAGAGGAAACAAAAGTAAAAGGCCTGGAGGACAGAATCTTACACCAAACAGGTGACGTCTGGGAAATACAATGATTGCAATGTTAATGGTTCCTGAGCCCTGGCTGGCTCTGTCCTAAACTTCATGTCACGTTCTTCCAGTCCTCAACAGCAGGGGCAGGCACCAGCACAGGCTGGAGCTGAGAGCTCTGGGACCTTGGGCTCCTGATAGAGGCGATCTCAAGGAGAAGATGAGAACCCCAGAGAACAGAGAACGTTCTATGTTTATGGCATGACTTTCTCCTGAGATGGTGGGGGTGGCGGGAGGTGGGGGGTCTCACTGCAGGACTTGCCAAGCAGAAACGTGGGTCCCTGAGCGGGGCCCTACCCACATCTCTGATCAACAGAATGAGTTAAGCGTGATCACTAAAGGTGAAGGCAACATCTTAAAATACTTTTAAAAAGTGTTCCCTGACTCACTCAGACGCTTTTATAGGTACAGCTTACAGACCCACACTGAAAACCTCTCCTTGGGGCTCGAGGCAAGTCCCAGGGACTCCCCTGGGCCATGTCGTTCTGCTCCTGTCCCCAAACCCATCCAGCTCAGATGTACACTGGTTCTCAGCATCCACCCCCAGCATGTTCATGTGCTTCCTCATTTATGGGGGAAAAGATGCTAGTGGAGATCTGGGTTTGTTCCCCAGGAACAAGGTGCAGAGCTCTGAGGACACGTCTCAAAGCCCAGACTGGTAAATAATCTTCTCTCCCGTACCCCACTTCGGGCCACCATGGCCTCCAGGGAGATTCCCTGAGTTCAAAGTGTTCCTTCTCTTCTAGACTCTCTAGAATCCATGTAGTTGATTCTATGCTGGGTCAGGATTCTTGTTTGGCCCTAACCCTCCCAACCCCAAGTTTACATTTCCTCTCTGTCTAATTGCACTCCTTCGGACTAGTATTGACTATATTTTTCTTCCCAGAGTAGAATCAACCCTTTAAAGACTCATCCTAGTGTTCTTTGTCCACGCTGTTGCTGTAACCAGACTGGCTTATCTTTCTGGGGTGTTGAGTTTACTTCCTCCATCAGTGGTTACTGAACATGGCAGGTAATAGGCAAGCACAAATAGCAAGTACCATTGTGACACTTAATGCACTGACTGGGGGATCCCGCCACACCCGAGGTCCAGGAGAATGTACCCACCCGCAGGCCTCTCGCACCCCATTCCAGGGGGGTAGGTGGCCCCACAGAACCTTGGCTGACAAGTGATTCTACTTCCAGGACTGAAGGGATTTTAGGGAACCATCACATCTAGAATAACCAGGAGTTTCTTCAAGTTGGTTAATCATCTTGGAAAGGTCATCTTTTTTTTTTTTTTAAGATTTTATTTCATTATTTTAGAAAGAGGGGAAGGGAGAGAGGCAGAGAGGGAGAGAGACATCAATGTACGGTCGCGTTTCACCTGCCTCCAGCCACAGACCTGACTGGAGACCTGGTTTGCAACCTGGTTATGTGCCCTGGCTGGGGAATCGAACCTGCGACCTTTGGGTTCACAGGCTGGCCCTTTATCCACTGTGCTACCAGCCAGGGTCGGAAAGGTCATCTTTTATTCCTGAACTTTCCTAAGGCTCAACTTTTTCTGTCAGATCAGTTTGAGACACAAACTAGCCAGACATGCAGGGGGAGAGTAGCTGAGAGCAGGGCTGGCCATCAGCCTCTTGGAAGTCAGAGGTTTCCACAGCTTCCTACAACAGGTGGTCAACAGGCTGAAAACAGGCAACAGAGCAGTAGCTTTGGGACCACCAGTCTGCTGCCTCTTAAAATCCAGCTTTTACTTAGAGGTAATTGTGAACTCAAGTGTAGTTGTGAGAAAACAATGCAGAAAGACTCTGTGGACCTGAACTTTCCCCAATGGCGAAATCTTAAAAAGTTACAGTGAAATGACAGTATGGCATCTAGATGCAAGCACATCCTTTTATGGTCACCCCCTCGTCTTTCCAACTCCCACCACCTCCTCTTTCTTTTAAGTGAAGTAGTGTTTATTTTGGTGCATTTCATGAGTATTTTTATGTCAAAGGGAGAATGTCTAGTCAAGTAGGCTGTTGACTTTTCCAGTGGCCTCTGCTGTCCCTACTCATCTTCAGTTTCAAGTAAAATAAATACGATATTCAGCAGAACAAACCCATCTTTTGAATTGAAGCAATTCCCCCTTGTATTTGCAATGTCATCCATGAGGCTGATCTTTTACTCATTTGGCCCTACATTCCAGCTGTCACAGGCATCACCAGCTCTAACATGGGTTCTGCCCCCTAGTGTCCTCCTTGGACATCTGTCTCCATCAATGGCACCAGCGCTGATCCCTCAAATCCCAAGCCAGATGCCTTAGAACCGTCCTTGATGATTTCCCCTCCCTTTCCCCATAAAATATCACCAGTCCTGTCTGCTTTTCCCCTAAGTCTCTCCAGTCACTCCACCTCCCTCCCCTTCCTCTACTACCACAGTAGTTCAGCACTTCATCATCTGTGAGCTGGGCTGGTCAAGAAGGTCCTAAGTAACTGCTTCCCCATCTCTAGTGTCTCCCCACCTTCATACCATTTCCACATGTCCTTACTGAAAGAAGAAGCATTATTTCACATTTCTGTGTAAAGTCCTCAAGTCTCTAGTTAAAAGGCAAGTTCCTGGACCAAAATCCCCCACCTGCCTATCTAGCTACTGCCCCTGCCATTCAGAACCACTCCTGTGTTCATATTAACATGTATGTTCTTTGATCTGGGATGTCCCATCCCACTGTCTCCAGGTCATTTTCTCCAGGTTACACTGTAACCACCACAGACCACAACAAGCCCCTTCCAGGACCAGGAGCCACCGTGACTCCTCACCTTGCAGGACCTGAGCTTGAGCATGAGCTCAGCACATGTAGAGGAAGACAGAGCCAAGGCTGTCATGTGTGCTTCTTCTTCTTCTTTTTTTTTTGGATTTGCCCGGGGCCTAAGCCCTGTGCAGACAATGTGGAAGAAACACCAGTTGTTGACAGAAAGCATTTGCTTTCATCTTCTTCAGTCCTCAAATATAATTTAAAAGTCAGAGTGTTTACAATCAGAACGTAAGTGAACTTTTCAGTGTTTTAGATGTTCTCCTGATCTACAATGAATATAGAAGTCGTAATACAATTTAAAAATAACTGAGGAGTGGAGTGGCTGTGAAATGTTAAGAAGAGGGGAAAATTATGTAAGTGCCATGTGCCCCCATAAAAAAAAACCCAACCAGAACATTCTGTATCAGTTTCATAAAGAAGGAGATTTGGTGAGATATTGTCTCAGTTGAGTTCAGTTGGCTCAGCTAACTAGTTCAACACTCGCCTTCTTAGGAGTTGTGCTTATTTCCAAAAGCTACCCCCAAGGGACAGAGACTCCACCACTTACAGAGGCCAAGAAAGAGCCGCTGGAGTGTGTCCCAAGCCCTTGGCGGCTCTATCAGACAGGAACCCGACAGCCTATGTGTCTGCTGTCCTTGGGACAGACAGCTGAGGGTGTGCTCACACTTGGCCTATGGCATGCAACAACTCAGGTTAGGCACATTCCTAAGTTCATGCTGGTTTGATTAATAAAGAGATAATACTTGCCTCATTTAAGGAATTAAATACAATGAGAAGATTACTAAGGGATATACAAAAAGAGGAACTTTTGACAAGAAATGGTACTCATGACCTGAAATTCCACATGCAGGCTGAATACTATTGAGTGGGCATGTGGTCAAGACCAGACAATCCAAACCCTGACTTAAAGTAAGTTATTTCTGGTAACTTCAGACATGAGGAGGTCTCCTGATTCTGGAATTCACAGCATCCTTTACAGGCCACAGAGGGCAGCCAGCTGCAACTGCAGGTCTGACCCAGCTGAAAGAAGGGACATGAAAAGCAGAAGTCTAATGAATGGGGTTTTATTCCCCTATTTTGTTCATTAGTTGATTTTGTTCATTAGATTCCACACATTATTGAGATCATGTGTCATCTGTCTTTCTCTGGTTTATTTGGCTTAGCATAATGCTTTACAGGCCCATCCACGCTGTTTCAAAGGGTAAGAGTTCCTACCTTTTTTACAGCTGTTCCGCACTCTAACCCTAACCCTATGCAAATTTCAGCTTGGCCCCTGGCTCGGTTGCTTGGAGCATTGTCCCACATACCAAAAGGTTTCGGGTTTGATCCCTGGTCAGGGCTCATATGTAGGTTACAGGTTCAATATCAATGTTTCTCTCTCTTTCCCTTACTCTGTCTTTAATGTCAACTTTTTAAAGATATGCTTGGGTGAAGATTTTTTAAATGTAAATTTTAGGGGGATGTCAAGAAGAACAAAGGAAATGGAGAAGCCAAAGAAAAGAAATGCGAGGACAGCCCCAGGATCTCTGCCCGCTCGCTAAGTCTCTGGTCCCCAGACACCCTGCCTCCAGCTGTGCACCCACCGCTCTTTGCAAGAAGATGGCAGGATCGTTGGCTGACAGTGATGCTGCAATGGAACTAGATGATGGACATTTAAACAACTCCTTGGGCTCTCCAGTTCAAGCCGATGTACTTCCCATGACTGGTAGTTCCGTTTTGTGGGCATATTAAAGGGGGCATGGGACCAGGCAAGAAGGTGTTAGTGATGGAAATTGTTCATCTCAACCCTGAGAGCTTTGCCATCAGCTTGACCTGTGGTGACTCAGAAGATGCTCTGGCTGATGTGGCGATTGAACTCAAAGCTGTGTTCACAGACCGGCAGCTACTCAGAAATTCTTACATAAATGGCAAAAGGGGTGAAGAACAGTCAGCAATCCCTTACTTTCCGTTCATCCCAGACCAGCCATTCAAAGTGGAAATTCGCTGTGAGCACCCATGTTTCAGAGTGTTTGTGGATGGACATCAACTGTTTGATTTTACCACCACATTCACACGTTATCTGCCACTGACACCGTAAAGATACATGGGGACCTCCAAATCCCTAAGTTTGGCTGATGTTGTTTAAACCACCTCTATTTCAAATAGGATCAGGTGCCACAACTGTCTGACTGCTGGTCTGGAAGAAGTGTCTTGGCAACATCTGGAGACTTAAAAAGGAAACAAAAACAAAAGGCAAGCTTCACTTTCTCTTCTTTGCAATCTAAACCCAAAATGACAACTTCAACTGAGGTTTGCCCTTGGGAAGCTCTCAGAACAAAGACACCGAGCCATTATTCCCAGAACAAAGTAATACACTTATGCTGGATTTTATTCAGACTAAACTGAAATGGGTTTGTGATGATCTGTGATTTGGTAGAAAGTTATTTATCTTTTTAAAGCAAAGTGATGTTTTGTAGAAAAAGTGAGAAAGACAAAATAACCAAGACAGTACACCGAAATCAACTGATTTCTGCGTTGAAGTGGAATTGCGTAGCACAACCAACATTTTAGTCAGGGTATTTACAAAGACTATAGATTATTTGGCTATTTTGGGGTTTTGTTTTGTTTTGTTTGCATAGCATAATGTTAATTCAGATTTTTAAAGCTTTCTCATATATATTTATACTGAACATATGTATTAGAAAATGATTAATCTCTCAAGAACAACAAATTATGAACTTTTGAATGTACAAATATCTTAGGTCCAAGGGGGAAAAGTACATTATTACAATCATGAAACAGGTGGATTTCTACCTTAAAGAGTTGGCTCATGGCCCTGGCTGATGGCACAGTAGATAAGGCACTGGCCTGCGAACCCAAAGTCGCTGGTTTGATTCCCAGCCAGGGCAACATAAGCAGGTTGCAAGCCAGGTCGCCAGCCAGGTCTGTAGCTGGAGGCAGGTGAAAGGCAACCATACATTCATGTTTCTCTCCCTCTCTGCCTCTCTCCCTTCCCCTCTCTCTGAAAAATAATAAATAAAATCTTTTAAAAAAATAAGTAAAAAAAAAGAGTTGGCTTATATCCTCCAGACCCCAAAACTTAGGATCTTTGATATAAATTGCTGTAAGTGCTTTTGGGAAGACTTTCTATCATTTTGGTAAAACTGCTTTTCAAGTTATTGACAATTAATGTAAAATTCTATTTGTGTTGCTTTTTCTCCTTATTGTGAATTAGCACAGTATTGGCTTTTTAAAAACACTGTAGGTACTTTTCCCTAGATTTGCATAATGGCTCCTTAAGTTTCTATTAAACTAATTGACAACAACAACAAAAAAAAAAAAAAAAAAAGGAAAAGAAATGCAAATTTCAACTGTACTCTAAACTGTCATATTTAGGATGACTTTTTTCACCTAATCCATTTACAAAATCTGATAGACTTTTGGAATGCATCTGATAAAATTTTCAATGTCCTAATGAAATCATGCTTTAAAAAATACGTTTTAGGCCCTGGCTGGTGGCACAGTGGATAAGGCGCCAGCCTGTGAACCTGAACGTTGCTGGTTCGATTCCCCAGCCAGGGCCCAAAACCAGGTTGCAAACTAGGTCTCCAGCCAGGTCTGTAGCTGGAGGCAGGTCAAAGGCAACCATACATTGCTGTTCTCCCTTTCTTCCTCCCTCCCTGCCCTTCTCTCTAAAAATAATAAATAAAATATTTTAAATAAATAAATAATGTTTTAGCCCACAGTGAGTCATGAAACTGGAACATGTGTTTGAAAGGTGTTTGTGTCATTCAGGAAAATACCCATCATAATAGGGGAATTAAATTCCCCTATTATGAGGGACAAAATTAACTGAAGAGGAAGGTAGGCTGGCCAGCTTTCTTAGAGACACAGAAGGAAGTTCCAGGCAAACTCTTGGGCACACTTCTAGGTTTGGTTCAGACTGTGTTTTTTTTTTTTCACCTCGGGTCCCTGAACAGAGGCAGCCCTCCCCGCCCTGTGGCCAGCCACCAGGTGCAGTGGACCACCTGGTGCCAGACGCCTGCTGGCAGATGGCTGCCAGGGTTAGCTTCTCAGCAGGAAGAAGCCTAATGCAAGAGCCCTATTTCAGCCACTCATCTCATTGATCTCTCTCCCTGATGTCAATGAACATCTCAGGCAGGTTCTCCCAGCCCAATTGTTCTCTATCCCAATTGTTGACGAAGAATATAGATTGGTTATTGCAGCTGAGCGCTGGCTTGACATACAGTAGACATTAAGTCCCTGCTTCTCAATGAATGAGTGAATGAAGAAAAGCACTTCTTGGATCCTTAAAATCTTCTGTTAAGTCATTTGTTCTTAATACAGAAAAGTTTATTATTATTTTTTAAAGTTTTTGTGTCATTATTTTTAGGAAGAGGGTTAAGGGAGAGAGGCAGAGAGGGAGACAGGCATCAATGTATGGTTGCCTTTCACCTGCCTCCAGCCACAGACCTGGCTGGAGACCTGGCTTGCAACCTGGCTATGTGCCCTGGCTGGGGAATCGAACAGAAAAGTTTATTTTTCTGAAAATTTGTTCCTAGAGTACTCATGAAAAGTACTCTGGTCACCTCATTCCGGCAATCTTAGAAAACATAAGTTTACTCCTAAGAGTAGACATATGTCACACATATTTTGAATAAAATCACAAAAGGGCATTGTCAACCCATTGCTTCCTACCTTGTCTAGTTTGATGGTGAGTTCTTTTACTTATTTTTTTTAAAGTTTTTTATTTATTTATTTTTTTAAGAGAGAGGGGTAAGGGGGGAGGGAGAGAGAGAGAGAGAGAGAGAGAGAGAGAGAGAGAGATCAATATATGGTTGCCTTTCACCTGCAAGCTGGAGACCTGGCTTGCAACCTGGTTAAGTGCCCTGGCTGGGAATCGTACCAGTGACCTTCGGGTTTGCAGGCCAGCACCTTATCCACTGTGCCACCGGCCAGGGCTGGTGAGTTCTTTTATATTTCTCAAGGCTCCATATGCATGCTAAGCATTTATTTTATTTAACATATGTTTTACTTTCTGTTCTCAAAAAACGATTTCCTAGAGATGTAGAGAAAGTGATCTCCCTGACCCCTACTTTTCTGATGTTGTAGGATTTAGAATAAAAATTCCACAGCAGGTTTTTACACTAGTGCAGCCCACACATTTTATCATCCAAGTGATTTTTTAACGTAAGACAATGACAAAGAAGGTTTTTGTTGTTCATGCTACTTTCAGGATGGATCAGCTTTCCTACAAATCTGAACTATGATAAGATTGATAAATTAAAAGAAAAACATTGAATTATGAGTCCCTTTGTATCTCACACAGAGCCTGTGAATTAAGAAAAATAAAGCCCAGATGTTGAGCTTTATCTACTGCTCAACACAGAATGCCCTTTAAGGGTCACAGTGGAGCCATCGAGTGCGCAGTGCACCCTCACACAAAGTCACCCACATGGAAGGGCTTACACGTACTGTTAGAGGCTCCAAGGACCCAGATGCAAACACGTGGCCTTCACCGCTGCTTTGCTTTCCTGTTCTTTTGTTTATTTTTTAGACACACATTTTTATAATGGTAGAACTACACCCCAGAGGTACTAAACAACTTTTTTGCCTGACATATAACATTAGAAGAAAGTGTAGTAGATAAAGAATATACATTATGCACCCTGGTCAGAAGCAGCCATACCCAGATAGCAAATAGCATGTGCTGTCAGATGTTATTCATATCTTCTCTGAATCATAACCCACGAGACAGTACTAATAAACAGTCATGGAGCACTAATAAACACTCAACCTGCAGGTGTTCCGTGCACACCTCCCTCAAAAGAAGTGCACCCCTCAATTCATTTCCCTGGTTTTCCTCTAGACACAAACTCTGAATTCAGAGCAACCTGCTTATGCCCAAACCTGCTTCTCTAAGAAACCCAAAGACACTGCCAAAAGTCAATTTCCATTAACTGTACAAAGGACTCACATCTGGGCGTGTTCCCTCCCCTTGGCATCTCTCAGAGATCAGCTATTAGAACGATGATGACAATCTGGTGGCAATCCTGTTAGCAATCCTTACATCCACATCACACTTTCACAACATAACTCGCCCACATCTATATTCTTAACATGACTTCTATGGCGTCACATTAAACACCCAGTTCTAACAAGCACTTCTGTTGGAGCAACACTCTGACCTCAGGCTCTGAGGCTCTTACCTACTGTCCACTGCACGACGCGCCCCAGGCCACCTCTCCTGGCCTCCTTGCTCTTCAGCAAAGCAGCTACGCTTTCTGAGTTTCAGGACTTGATCCGGGTTCCCGAAGGTCCAGTTTCACTTCCCCCTGTTTTGTCACTCTGACTCAATTTTAATTCACCAATTGAGTATTTTTAACCAAATGGAGGGAAAGGGGCACCCAGCCTTGCGGCAGCCGTTCCCTTTTGGATTTCCTTATCACGTGAACAGCAGCTCTGGGGAAACCGGGAGGGGAATTTGGACGTTAAGTGAAAAACAAAAGAGGAGAAAGACTGAGGATCAAAACAGAAACTCTATTGCCTGTTAATAACTTCATACTGGGGAGGTTTGGGGAGACCCTGGGCTGTGTGCTTTGTATCTCCCAGCCCACCCGGCAGGGTGCGGGGCGGGGCCGCAGCTTCTGCCTCTCAATACAGGTGGGACATACTCAGTTTAAATTAAAGCATTTCTGAAAAGTGTTGGAAGGAACTGGAGGAGACAGACCTCCTGCCACCTGGACCCGATACAGACCAGGCCCCGAGGCCCGCAGGCTGCGTGCACTCCAGCCCCGCACCACCCCTGCTGTCCTCTGGGGGAGGCCAGGGCCGTAGCCCAAGAGCTGGTCTGATAAGATTGACTCCATCAGAGTAAGTTCATCTGATGTCCAGGTCACACTTGAGTATATGTGCACCAAAACCAATAGTAGGGCCATTGAGGGACTGTTCCTGACTCTGTGACCTTAAGTATCTAAGAACACTGTGGCCATGGATCCTGAGTCACCTGAATCCTTGGCACTCCGATGTGAGGACAGGAGAGCAAGATCAGGAAGGCCCTCTGAAAAGGCCTTTCCTGGAGGCTTGGGATGGCCCTGAGGCTTATTTTCTTAGTAAAATCTAAACCGAGACATTAGCCAGAGGACTTCCTACCATTCTTGGCGTCCCCCACTGTCCCAGAGAGGACCCGAGAGGGCACAAGTGTGAGAGATGCTGGACTGAGGCTGGGGCGAGTGTCTGCTCCAGTCTTCGTTTCTGTGATGCAGGGGAGGTTTCTCTGGGACCAGGGGTAAGCAAGGGCTCAGCAGGGCCAGGGGCAGGAATGACCAAGAACTGAGACCAGCCCTGGGCAGGTGGCCCGGCACTCAGACAACAGAGGAGCCTCGTGTGGGTCTAGGAGGAGCCAGAATCTTGGCTCTGATTTCCCCAAATTCTCGACTCCATTCATGTGGCTTCCTTTAAAAATACTTCAGTACCAATGAAGTGTCCTGGAGATCACTAAAATGGTATATTTTCACAGCCCCCGAAAGACCTTTCCATCTGGTCTTATGTTTTAAATGCAGCTTTCAAATGCTGAGACTCTTCCTCTGGGCTCAGCACGAAGTGCTGACTTTGCAGAGACCAGGAGTGGGAGTGGAGGGGCCAGTTGAGCTCCAGGGCAGAAGGGAGCGCGTTAGTCCCTTCTAATGGGTCACTGCCCTCCAGCGCTGCCAGCCAGTGCTGAACCAAGGCGGGAGAAACTAACATCCCGGCAGCCTCTCTGTTGCAGTCCAGTCACCCTGACCTTCCCTTCCAGCTGTCCCCTGGGGGTCGTAGGGTGGATTCCATGACCAGGGCCACTACCTTCCCTATGTTCTCCCCAATGACTCGCTGACCCAGCTCCCATCCTTGACATCCTGCAGCTATTGTGACAGGGACAAGAGCATTTGGGAAGCCTGGGCAACCCACAGGTTCACGCAGCGAATCCAAGCTGCACTCTCAAGTCACCTATCAGCACCTACACCTGCTTCTCCATCACTGTGGGTCCTTCTTGACAGCCCTCTGGGACAGGCCATGGTAATTCTGACAGCCACTACCGGACCCTCCCAGTCTGGAAAATGAGTGACATTGAGATTGGACAGATTCAACGCTTTATAAATAGCAAAGCTCTAAATCTGATGCTGAGAACTCAGAACCAGGGCCAAATAAAATGCTGAAGAAACTTTTAAGGCTTCTGTCCTCACTGAGGCTGTGTCCTCCCCAGTAGGACCAGGTCCCGATCACAGGGAGATCACAGATCTCACCACAGAGAATCAGGAAGTTAGCCAATTAAGGAGTGACGTACACTACCACATTCCAGGAGATTTTCTGAATTTCAAGGTTGAATGAAGGCACCCCTTCTCAGACAGGAAATTTGTCAGCCTGTGCACAGCCCTGGGGCTCTGCCAGGACTATGCCAGGAAGATCCGCTGGGACCTGTAGCTTCCTGAAAACCGACATGGACACAATTCGGTGCTGTTGAACTGTACTTAACCATACAAGTCAGTCACCAAAGCCTGAGTCACTCTATCAAGGAGCTAATCAATACCATGTAGCTCACGGCTTTTCTTTTGCATTTTACACGTGTATCTTCCTGTACCAAGAACCCTTAGAATGAGGTCTGCTGAAGCGCTGATGATGGGCTTGCTGCCGACTGAGCTCTCTCCTCTCAAGTTCAGACCAGTCATGAAGTTTACTCTTGCTAGCTAGAGGGAAATCATTTGCCTCTGGTAGATAATGACATGACTTCGAGGTACCTAATGATAACTTTGGGTGAAAGGCTCATTTACTCATAATCCCCATTCCCTGAGTTATTCCAAGTCCAAGGGGACAGAGATTACACATCACTCACAAAGACATCTTTCCTCACCAACACAAGACATCTCCAAGAGCCATCTCCACATTGCACAACCCAAGTAGCTACTGCATTGAAACACGGGCCACCACAGTGAGGAGCTCTGACGGTGCCCAATACTGTGGGTGACTCCAGAGGGATGGTGGGTTACAGGACCCAAGGACTCACCCTCAGCAACAGAGAGCATCCAGGAGCACCATTCAGAATAAATGTAGTAGCTTTTCATTTCAGACACGGAGATTCGGGTAACATTTCTGTCTCCCATGGCTGATAAGCATCTGGGAGACAGACTCACTCCCCTGTGGTCAATTCCACAGTCCTCCCGTGGTTACCGATTAGCCATCTTCCACTGAACTTTGCTTCTTACAATATGCATGAGGGGCCAGGTGACTTTTTACTTTCATTTTTGTCCATGAACTAAGACAAACATTAAAAGGTGATTATTCTCCTGCAGGCTAACATCTGCCACTCCACCCTACGCATTTACACAAGACTCTGGGCCAGCTGGCCAAGTACAGGGTGACAAAGAAAAAGGAATGTCTGGGGACATCTTGGCCTCAGTTCAGGGCACAAAGGACACCTCTGCTGGCATGACTTCTCTGTGTTTTTAAACAGGCAACAGGGAAGTCAAATACAGCCAAGTTCCATACCGCTTGGGCGAGAGAAGCGTATCTGCTGAAAACTTGAAATCAGACAATACTGTCCAGAATGACTCCGCGTCACTCCCTTCCTCCATCTGATAAAATACAATTCTCTGGATATTAGTGATGTTTGCTGGAACAAACAGAGGTGGGGCCTGTATTTGCTTAAAGGATGGTGAATAAAGGAGACATATAGGCACCATATTTTAATGTCTGTCTCTTCCCTGCACAGCTTTTCATTCAAGGTCTCTGTGTCTCTAACAGTTTGGGGTGTAAAGCATGCACCCCCACCCGGACGCCCTTTTAGAGCCCAGGGAAAGCTTTAGCTCCCTCATAACCCCTCACAGCTGGCCCTGCCCTGCCTATCACATGGCCTGGGCTCCAAGGACAGTGGGAAAGATTTCCCTCTCACTCCATGCTCAGAGATCAAGGCAGTGAACAGAGGCCGTAAACCCCAAGCAGCAGGTGCCCAGTGATACGCCCCATGACACACTGAAATCCACATTGTTTAGACAATGAGGCCTGGGGACTAGGGGACTCTGAGGTTTGAACCTGCAGTTCCAGGGCTCTCCGAAGAGCAGAAATCTCAGCCTCCCAGGTCTGTGTTCTCCTCGGGCCTGAATCAAGAGGGCCTGGGAGGCTGGGGTAGGAGGCTAGAAGCAATGCCTTTCACCAAGTTGCCTGATATTTTTAAAAAATAATAATATTCAACAATAACCAGATTTCTTCAAATCATAAAATGTCTCCTCCCAAACAATGATGATTAAAGTCCCTAAGGAAATATTTCAATGCAAGTTATTTCTCTTCCGAATAAGCATGCTTGAAATAAAACAACACACTCTCTTCGTCTTTTCAGGTCTCACCAGCTCACCTGGGAGTTCCAAAAAAGTCAAAGAGAATAGGGCAGTGAAGGTAAGTGCTTCCTCTCTGCTTTTTATAGCTCCTTCAAAGGTGAAAGCCAGGTTTGTACATACAAAGGCCGTTGTGGGTGAGACCCAACGGATCCAATGGCTAAAGGTCATTGCAAAATGCTCATATTCCCTTCAAGCTACTTAAATGAAATCTGGGGCTTCTCCCCACACATCCTCACCTCTCACTTCTGGCCTCAGCACAGGCCTCTGTCTCCCAACGGCAAAGGGAACACCAGCCCCACACCTGACAGGCTGTATGCTATCAGGTCCAACTTAGCACAGACGGTGCTTGTCCTGCTGAGAGAGTGTGTGTCGCAGGTCAGATCCCCGCTTTCACCAGGCAGCTTCCCTGGAACAGGCAGAGGGAGCCAGGAGAATGGTAGCACCACGCTGTTGTCTTGGCTTGCTTTGGAAAAGGCTTCGCTGAAATTTAGTGTTATGTTTTCAACATCTTGAAGTGCCAAAAGGAAACATTCCAAAGATGTCACCCATTGGATGATCCAACGTTTCCTGTGTGAACACAGCTTAGCTACTGGTTTCCTCTAGAATTCCTTCCAGAAGAATGTTTTTTTTTGGCATGTGATGTTGTAGCCAAACCTTTTCCCTTTTTGCATTAGCTACCAGGACGCTCAAATTTGTTCTCACTTGCACTGAACAACTCACCCAGTTGTCTGAAACACTTATTTGCGTCTTTTCATTCATTCTGATTCTGTTTAAAATTGTCCATGTCAATCTGAAACATGTTTCTAAAATGAGAATTTGTCAATTCTAAGTAAAACTACAAGGTTTGTTTTTTGTCTTTTGAAAGTAATGTCCTAGGGCAGAAGAGCACGGAGTGAAGGTCTTTCCTATGCATTCAAGCACCCAGTGTATGCAGTGTTCTGTTTCTGAAAGTAGGATTGATCAGAGGTGACATTAAAGAGATTGTCTCTAATTTTCACTTAATTACTCGGTATCACATCCATTTCTGGTTAACAAAGAAAGCTATAGTCTTGCAACTATACTTTCTCCCTGTGCCCTCTACTGGGATGGGGAAGTCTGACCATTGGGTCATCTCCTAACCTTAAGATCCTTCTTTCAATGCTCAACCCACGGAAAAGAGCTGCAGTGCCTGGGGAGGTCTGTCCACGAGGACCCGCAGGCCAGCCTCACCCAGATATGCATGTATCCAGGGTTTTTGAGGGGGAAACCAGGGCAAACACACAGGCAGGGAAGAGTGCCCAGACCGGATGGCTTCTCTGAGAGCAAGGAAAGCTTAAGCTCACAGGTATCTGAGGGCTTGGTTGCTGCTCATGCAGGTCATGGGAATTAGCTGGGCAACACCAGGCTGCACTCGGGCAAGGGGGCTAAGGGAAGGATAGTGCAGGGGGAGCAAGGATAGTCCCTACTGCCTAATGCAGGGACCCAGGAGGGCTGCATGGAGCCATGCTGACTCAGGGCCTTGTAGGTCACAAAGCACTTAATTGCCCATGGGCACACTGGGTCCTGATTACCAGCAGACAGAACCACAGCTAACGATGAAAAGAGAAGCCACTCAAGTCGGATGGCACCCACCCTGCTCCTTACCTCTCCACATAGGTTCAGCAATGACCACAGCACCATGGGCTCCCATTTTGCAGCTAGGGATGCCCTGGGGGCCCCCATTTCATGGCAGGAGATACCTAGGGGCCCCACTTCATAGGAGATACCTTGAGGGCTTCACTTCAAAGAGAGGGAAGTAGAGAGGGTGTCCCCTTCCCCAAGGGGACAGACACCGCTGGAATAGTAGAACCATTTGCCCAGCCTGGTGGGGGGCAGGCTCAGGCCTTGCCTTCACCCTCCCCCTATTAGCCTCCAGGTATCAGGGCGATAAAGCAGTCCTTTCACAGTCAGGGGGTCCCTGATGCTACCCTAACAGAGTCAGAGCACAACCACCCTGGAGCCAGGACAGCTCTGGTCAGACAACTCAGGGGCTCCCTGCCCTGCCCCAGACCCAGCCTGTGTCCGGAGTCCTCCAGACTGCAGGCCTGACAGGAGGATTGGAGAGGCAGAAATGGAGCCCTCACGCTCCTGGCATGTGCCCGGCAGGGGCAGGGTTCACCCAAAGCCCCTCGAAACCACCACACTCACTCTGTGTTAGGGCAGATGTCAGTGGACTTGGCAAGAATGTCAATACCTTGTTATGCTAACCCTGAATCATTTGCACCAAGCAGCGAGCTCAGAATCACGGTCACAAAGCAGGAGCAGTCAGGCTTTCAAGTGTGTGGGTTCCGTTCCTGCCCCCAAAGGGCAGCTAAATCTATGCCTGAGCTTTGCTCAGGCCTGAGTCCACCCTGGGGGCCACCAGCCACACCAGGACCACACACTCAGCCCTGGTGGAAGCCTCAACACCTGATGTCAGGGACATCCTGGCTTCTATTGCCCTCTCCCAATGCTGTCCAGGAGAGAGACACGGGGTCCCCAAACACAGAAGGGCACGGGCCTGGCTCTGACCTGTTATTTCTGATGTCTTGCAGGTTACATTAACGGCATCTGTCCAGGGAACAGATGTCACCTTGACACCCTAACAATGTTCCACAGCATGCCCGGGGTCACACAGTCAGATGCTGCCCCAAGTTCAACAGCAAACCTCCTATTTTCGGGTTCCTGAGAAGGGGAAGGTAGGGGTGCTCCTGGGAGGAAGGAACAGAACTATGTGACAAGGCTCTTTTCTCCCACTCAATCCATTAGAATATCCCCACTCCTTTGCAAGTTGATTTGTAAAAACAGTATTTTGAGACCTGTGAGAATTTCAACGGTGCCATCTGGCTGAGCAAATGCTCAAAGCTCTCATGCCCTTCTTCTAGTAAAAACAGTTTTATTCAGAGAGGGAAACTTTTTCAGAGACAGCCTTCGCTCCTTGGCGGGTGACTCCCTGAGGTCTGGCTGCAGACAACAGGAGCTCAGGCTCAGGGGCAGGATGTCAGAGGGCTCTGCTCCAGCCTCCCACCTTCGGGACACCCTCCAGGCCGAAGGGGCACAGCACATAAGCCTCACTTGCCGAGTGTGTTCACTTTGCAAATGTGCTTTCCTCGTGTCTGCCCCACTGCCATCCCAGCCAAAGCAGAGAGAGATGTGTGGATCCAGCTTCCTCAGAACCAGGGCGCAAAGTAAATCAAATAAAACTAGACCCAAAGTCTGGCTTCAGCGAAAATTACCCAACACATCATTTCTAGCCTTTTTTAAAAAGCCTTGCAAATGGCACATATATTTTTAGTTAAAAAATATACAGGGAAGTCCTCTTCCACTAAGGGGACATTTACAGCCTGGCCCTGTGCACCTTGGATGCTGCCACCCCATCCCGCCTCACCGGGTTGTGATCGCCTTGAGGTCCCCCGGCGTCTCCGGATCAGCAGCCAGAATCGATGTTGGGGGCCCCCTGGAGCTCCCCGTGATGCTCCCTTCTCGGCCATCACTTTGCTTTTCCACCAGGGCCACGCAGCAGCAGCAGCAGCAACAATGGAAGCTTCGAGTCTTCAGACAGGCTCATATGAGGACCAAATGTGGCCCCTGTGCCAGGGTGACGTGGGTGCTGCTCTGCACGCTGAGTGGGGCACACAATCTCTAGTGACTGGAGTGGCAAGTCTATTCCCTGGAGCCCCTGGCCTCCAACTCCAAGCCTCACTCCCAGTGACCTGCACCGACAGTCCACTCTGGGCAGCTCAAACCTGCCCTCGCCCCAGCCTGCCTTCTGCCCTCTGTGCAGGGGGGCCAACGCACAGAGAACAACTCCAGCGCTGGCCTGCCCTTCACACCTTGCAGGACAGGCAAGGTTAGAAAACGCCTGTGGTAACAGAGAAATACTCCTGCCCAGTGGGGGCAGGGCCACACCCTGCCGATTGATTTTCCAAGTTCTGGGCGTTTCCTTCCTTAGAAAGGGGGGCTTGTGCTGGCTGGGACTCCGAATGTCAAGGAGCTGCTTAGGCTGCCCACGCCAAAAACACTTTCCAAGGTCAGGAAGTCCCAAGTTCAAACAAACAACTATACAACTACAAGGCAGGAGGAAGGGAGGGGGAGCGGCCCCAGGCTTTCTTGAAATAAACTGGAAGTTCCTCCGTCTGTTACTCCTGTCTGCTGTCCAGCTTGGGGAAAAAGGAAATGATAACGCTGCTTTGCTTGGCAAGCAGACACTTTCCACGGAGAGATGCTAAACCTGTCCCAAGCGCGGCGGCTCCAGCCCCTGGTGCCCACACCACTTCCCGCGTGGCTGCGCGCTCCGGACCAACACGCAGGACTGCCTCGTGACAGCAGGGGCCGCTCCGCTTGCCTCCAGGCTGCTGCCTGTTGTGTGCCAGCTTCCTCTGGGCACACGCTGATGTTTCGGATCCTCACCTCTAACTTGATGGGCAGTAAATTTCAGTGCCATTTAACATAACACGCTGCGGCTCCAAGAGCTTAGGCTGGCCTGTTCTATGCTGGAGGTTGCATAATAAGGGAGTGACAGAGGTTAGCCCTTGGGTCTGTCGGAAAGACCATGCTTCATTCCACGTACTATGGTCACCCTTTTATAAGCTAATGCGATTAGAGCAGGCGTCTCTGGTTTACAGCAAGATAATGTATTTATTTAATTTCAGTCTTTCAGAGTGTGCCCCTCCCCCCATGAGCGTTCATAGGCTGAGGGGACCCTACTGAACTGGTGTGCCCTTCCTTCCCACTGGAGACTGTAAAGCAGAGGGGGCAGACTCGGTCCTGGGAACATGTGCTTCCTGAACCCCAGATAGTGATTCTGCCCAGCACTTTGCTTGCTTGTGTGGAGATTTGCACTTCTGAGCACTAAAGGTGTCAACAGTCAGAAAGGGCAGGAGAAGCAGGTGATGACTACTCTCATCTCCCCTCCACCACCCTCCATGCCCACCTGGTACCTGTGGGTGTGGCAAGCTGCCCTCTGGGGCCACCCCAAGAACTCAGGAAGTGAAGTTAGCTCACTGTGCTGCATCCTTAGGAAGATACAAGAGGAAAACCACGCACGGAGCCTGGAAAGTCACAGTCAACATTTCCTTCACCCAGGAACAAAAGAAAACTGCGACTGAGAGTCAAAGCAGTAGCAACGGGTGCTGTCAGGCGCTCGAGTTTCATTTCTGCCCCTTCACACTGGCTTCCAAGCAGAGGCCAATCGCCTCACACGGTCAGGAGGAAACAGATGGTGCGCCTGATATGGCACGTCCAGGGCGCAGGTCCTCTTTCTGTGACCAGGGAACCGCCAATCAGGTTCAGCCCATAGGACCCCAGGAATAGACACATGGAAACGTGACAGCTACATGCGCATAAAAGCAGCCCACCACTAGGTGCAGCAAGCCATCTGTCAGGCGTCCTTTCTGAGGCCGGTACCGAAATTCTCTGAGTGTGTCTTTCCCTTCCCCCATGGAAGTGTTCGGGTATGCAGAGAATATCGTGAAAATTTGGAGAGTCAGGATCATCCCCAAGCAGCCAGCAAATCAAAACGCTCACATGCCGACAGTGTATGATTCAATGTGTACTTTTCATCAAGGAGGTCTGGGTTAATCCAATTTCCTCCGAGTATCTAAATATGTCTTCAAGATGTCACTAATTACAACCTTTTCCAAAAGTCGGTTCTGAAGAGGAACCTCACTCACAATCTGTCATTTCTTCCTCTTGCATGTTTGTAGCCTCCGGCTTCGGCAAACATCTTGAAAATCCTACAGGATTTTCCCAGCAGTCAGTGGGCACGTCTTCCCCTAAGATCCTCGATAGCTCCCCAGTGAAAAAATACAAAAAACACTTGAGATCCACGTTCTCCCTCACATGACACTGGCCCTCGTTAGGTGCGTTGAGTGAGGCTTGCGGAAGCCGAAGGAGTTGGGACGCCTGAGAGGTAGACTGGCTTTTATTTTACACCCCAAGAGTACATTTTATACAACATGACCTACGTTACTGTTAATTTCATATCAATAAATGGCATGACTTTTGGCAGTAAAAGAGTCTTAAATTAATCATGCCAGGAGAGCAGGGAGTTATTTAATGTAATCCTCCACCAAATGGGATAATGGGTAATTGAAAATTCAATTCTTCCGAGGCTGAGGCAGGGAGGGAATCGACCACCTGCTGAACGGCTTCACTGAAGCCACACCTGAGGACTCGGGCACAAAAGAACTGTGTTCTACCTTCAGAACAGTGTGTACAGAAAACCACGCACGGCGCTTGTATTCAGTGGATTTCGCTAAAGCCGGCAGGTGCAGGCACCGCACACCAGCGCCTGAGGGTCCCTGGCCTCGCCAGGCATGCCTCCCTCCCAGGGGCAAGTGATGCTTCCACTTCTCACTTTATCCTTTTTCCAGGTTTCCCACTGGACGTGGTACCTGGCACCCCAAGCCGTCTGCGCATCGGAGATTCGTTCTCCTTTTCCAAGGGGAGTAATCTCTGAGGTCCGCAGGCAGCCACACACCTGTTTAGGGCCAGCTACCAGCCCTATCGCGTGGCATTGTTCTTGGCCACAACCTCATCGTCCTACTTGAAGGCACTTACTGAGGGGGCCATGCTGCTAGTCACTACTAAATTGTTCAATGTTTAATAGGGGCTTTGAGTCAGATGCTTTTAATCATTTTCAATGATAACAAAGACAGAAAGGTCTGGGAGGTGGGCGGTCAATATAACATGGAAGAGTCTGTAGTTCTAAAATTCTGAGGCCTCTGTGAGCTAGGAACAAAACTATCGATGGAGAAGGCATAGAGAGTGTGAAACTGGTTATTCTTAAGTAGAAACTTTTAAAATGCTATGCTGAATTTTTTAAAACAACTGACCGATCATGACAAACTCTAGAGATAATGCCCACCCAGGTGATATGCATTTAGGACTCTATTAAAACACAGCTAAGAGATGACATGGTGACTGAGGTGCTCCCTAAACTGTGTTGGCAATAATCTTTCAGGGACACAGATTGGGGCTTGGCTGGGCCAAATTTTTAATGAAGGTTTTCCCTATGTTGGGAATAAACACGCCGCATGTCAAAATGCTCACTTTTCCTTTCCACGTGAGGTTCTAACACTTATCATGCTAAGACCTGGTTTGTGTCTGGAGATTGATGTCAGCGAAGCTTCCAGGCAGATCCTCACTGTCACGTTCTCCCAGGGTGGACAAATCAGCACATAGCTGTTTCTCTAAGCCTCTGGTGAGTGGATGAATGAACGTGTCCTTATGAAAGAGCGATCCTGCCAATACTAAGGACTAGATTTCAGAACACCATAAACATTTTAGCCCTTTCAGAATTGATGGAAGCATAAGATTACAAAATGGATAAATTATGGAGACATAACAACTATGTGCATTTAATAAATTCCTATATTTTGTTATCATTTAAATGCAAAATGATACATTTTCCCTTTTTGAGGATTCAAAATTCAAAACACTTAATAATGTTTTGTCTTTAGCCCTGGCTGGTAGCACAGTGGATAAGGCGCTGGCCTGCGAACCCAAAGGTCGCAGGTTCGATTCCCCACCCAGGGCGCATAACCAGGTTGCAAACCAGGTCTCCAGTCAGGTCTGTGACTGGGGGCAGGTGAAATGCAACCATACATTGATGTCTCTCTCCCTCTCTGCCTCTCTCCCTTCCCCTCTTTCTAAAAATAATGAAATAAAATATTTTAAAAAAATGTTTGTATTTAAAGACAAAGCATCCTTACAAAAGCAGTTGTATATGGGATGATAGTCCACCATCCCTAAAATTTTGCCAAAAAGTCATCAATGATACTTAACATTAGTGTTTCCTTTGGTGAATTAAATGCCACAGCCATGTGGTATGACTATAAAAATAAGAAATTGGTTTCATGCATTGGGGACTGGATTCATTTCTTTGATACTATGAATAGTAAAATAAGGCAAATAACTAGAACATTGGCTGAAACCTTAATTTAGCTACACATAAACCACTTAATTTCTAAAATGTAGAAAGAACATTGCTCTTTTATAAACCTAAACTTACAACTTTAAATTTTATTGAAGGTCTCCTTCCAAAAGTGTAATTTCTTCTTATTTGCGTATCTTTTGGGATTTAAGCTGGGGCAAAGGCTCCTCTGTGGGAGAGAAAGACACACTCTGCTTCGAGACCCCTCCCCGTGGAGCTGAGCACTGGAGCCACATCCCGTGGTGTTGCGTGTGTTAACACACTACTTTGGAGAATCCCATCTGGATATCATGGCCCCTAACTTGTGGCTCCTTCCTTTCCAAGCCACGGCCTCTTGTACACTTCCCTTTTCCTCACGTGCCTAGAAAATCTCCACTTGTTTCATTACTGTTAACTGAAAAACATAGTTCATAATAGGTCATAATAACGGCAGCAACATGTACTGAGCTCATGAGCCAGGCACTCTACAAGGACATTTGTATGTGACAAAGACGTCAACAAGCATTTGCTGACAGCCTCCTGCCTACAGGCAGCTCCAAGTGCCCTTTATGTGAATGTAACATACTTGTTCTTCATAGCAATCTGACAAGGAAGCTGTTCTCATGTTATCATTTTTACAGATAGGGAAACAGGAACCTCATGCTGACGGATGGCAGAGCAGGGATTTGAACCCAAGGTTATAGCTCCAGTTGATGATTTTGGTTTCTAACACTCACACTTGCTCTCTGCAGTGGTGCTATGATCACCCCCTGAAGTAGAAAACTTCATTCCACTATTTTATCCCAATAGTACTACAAGAATGGTGCTATATTTTAACTTTGGCATTTAACTAGAATGAGAATTTAGGCAACTGAACTTTTGTATATGCATCAGACAACTGTGATAGCTTGTTTTGAAAGCTACAACAAATATTTCTTTCTCTAAAACCAGAGGTTTAAAATGAATGTGACCAGATAAATTCTTAGTTGATCAGAAATGCAGAAGTGTGAAAATAACTATTTATAAGAATACAAATCCAACTGCAAGCGTTAATGACACAGACTTACATAGAGATGATAATTCTAGCAAAGAGGTGAGTTTAGACACATGGAAGAACTTCCAACCATGGCTGTACCTGTATGTGTATGTACCAGGAGAAAACAGCAGGCATACCACAGGGAGCCTCATCATGTAGCATTAAGATGCAGAAGACCATGTTTGGTTAAACTGTGAAGCCAGTGGAAATTATTTTCTTCTAGATATAATGTGTTTACCTATTTATTTCACAGGTAGCTAAGGCTTGGAAAGCTGTTCATTGCAATGTTTACTCATTGTTAGTTATTATAACAAAAGATGAGTTTCTCAGGTCATGTTCTTACATTTACTAGTTCCTAAAAGTCTGATTCTGGGGAGAATTCTCAGTCATTAAGCTGGTGCTGATGACCAACAGCAAAGGTTCCCTCACCAGAAATGTTTGCCAAAGGAGCGAGAGCACATGAATTGAATAAACACTGGAGCAAACCGGTCCCCTCAAGTCTTTGCAGATGCAGCACCATGTGGTCCTAGGGGGAGGCTCACAAGAGTCAGGAAATGGTCTTTGTTCTTTACAGAGCTCCAAATATAGTAGAAAGGACAGCGCTGATCTGCTAAGCGATTAAGACGATGCAAACAGCACATAAGGAAACGCTACAAGGGTGCTACTGGGAAGTAAAGGGGGGAAGGCTAACTGTCCCGGAATTGTTTCTGGGAAGGGGAGGCTATGTATTAAGCAAAGATGTAGGAGGACACTGACATATGACTGTCATCTGGAGACACTGGTCATGGGCAGGCCAAGGAGGGCAACTCATGGCAAGAATTATGTTGAGTTTATGGATATGGTACCACCAACATAAGACCACTTAAATCGAAAGTTTTACATTTGTTTTTCTTATACAAATTAGCAAGCGAAAGAAGAAACATAAATGGGATTGATGTCTGCAAATCTGAATTGAGATTTCTCTCTTCAAGATGTTTAAAGCATGTTTTATTTGGAATTGCCTTCAAAGTCCCCATTATGTAGCAGGTCCTGATAAGATCATTTAGTACAACACTGTTTGGTTATAATGATGATGAGATAACATAGAAAGTTAACTCTTATTTATATTCTTAAAGTCATAGAGCCTATTGAGGACATTACGTGAGGACTTCACTATAAAGTACGTATACACAGTATCTTTTGAAGACTCCTTAATCACCAAGAGTCTTTATTTTTGCAAACAACCAACACTCATTCTTTGTAACCATGCCCGCTGAACATGGATATCTCAGAGATGTTTGCAAAATATTTTGAGCAGGACTAGCAATTTTAAAAGCCACTGAATTTGAGAAGCCACTGTAACTGCCACTGCCACTACAGATCCCCAGCTGGGCTCAATCTGAGTCAATGGGATAGCACTTACCAACTCCATTTCAGCGGCCTAGGAACACACAAGGCACTCTGTTTTTGGCATCCTTTGGAAAAATATTTCCTTGTAGTCATAACATGATACCTGTAAGTTCTACTCATTGATTCGCTGCTCTTAGCTGTGCCACTTGGAAGCCAAGAGAATACCTCCACTCCTTCTCCCACTGGACAGTAGCTGGTATGCTGGATAGCCACGTACGTGTTTCTGGCAGGTCTTCTGTTTTCCAAAGATAGTCAAAGACAACATTTCAATATCTATTTAAAAATGAGAAGACAATGGAGTCACCCTGAAGACTGCCATTCTCCCCCCGGATGGCTGGTTGTTCAGCTGAGTATTCAAAGCACACCATCTATCTTGGTCAGTGAGTGCCATACTAATGCTGCATGACACGCTGCTCCTACCTGAGTGCCATATAAATGACGAGTATAATTCTCATGTCCACAACTTTGTGTAGGTCACTCCGCTCCACATGCCTCATTTTGGACACAGGCTGGAGGGGCCATGGCTGCCTTGGGTATGTTTTCACAAGGGATCACTGGGAAGTGGGAAGAGCCAGCCCATTGTGGAAGCACATGGGAGAAGTAGATCTGCCAAAGCAAGTCCCATGGCCAAGTACAAGTCAAAGGGGCACACGTGCTCTGCCCACAGCAGGAGAGAGTGCTGATTAAAAAAGAATCCGAACAATTTCAATATCCTATAGTCACTCTCTTTCCTCTTTGTTCATGAAGGATGATAGAGAATGTAAAGAAAGCCTTTCTCAAACTTTAGACACCAAAATATGAATGAAGTTCCTTTGTCTTTCACTCTTATACTCTGGTAAAAAGTTTGCTTATTAAGAATTTAGTGTATCTTTTTAGTAGTTGAAGATGATCACTTTCTTCCTTTATATGGACTCACAATTTTTTCATTCATTTATAAAGGTCAACATAATTAATTTGTAGTTTCTCAATAACACATTTTCCTTTTGAAAAGCAGGAACGTATTCACAAATATTTCACCTTTCGGTGTTTCACCTGCCTGCCACAATTTCTCAATTCATATCAACAGGCACCTTCTACACCTTGCTATTTCAACACACTTGGAGCACATTTAAGTGCCAGGCTTGGGGACACAAAGTCAAACACAGCATCATCCAGACTCAGTGAGCTGATGGATGCGGCAGAGGAGCCACCAAGCAGAGCACACAGCAGGGACAGCACCTGCACCCAAGGCTGCGGTACAGGAGCACAGGAATACCAGAGCACCGTGGGCAACAGGAACGCCTCACTGGAGCAGCCCCTGAGCTGGGGCCTGAGAGAGGACCCAGTATTAACTGACTGCCAAGCAGGAGCTCCAGACAGGGAGTGTGTGAGGGCAAAGGCATAAGGTGTCGTTCCTGTTTCTCATTTGATTCAATTCCACTGAAGAATGTGGGGGCCCACCTTTCACCTTCCCACTGGCCTGCGCCTTGGCATCCATCCAAAACTCCTTGGTCTCAAGCTTGGGCATCAGACTCACCTGGGTGGGCCTGGCTTGAGAATATGCATTTCTTTTTTTTTTTTTTTTTAAGATTTTATTTTATTATTTTTAGAAAGAGGGGAAGAGAGAGAGGCAGAGAGGGAGAGAGACATCAATGTACGGATGCCTTTCACCTGCCTCCAGCCACAGATCTGACTGGAGACCTGGCTTGCAACCTAGTTATGTGCCCTAGCTGGGAATCGAACCTGCGACCTTTGGGTTCACAGGCCGGCGCCTTATCCACTGTTGCTACCAGCCAGGGCTAAGAGAATATGCATTTCTAACAAGCTTCCAGGTGATGCCTGGTGCAGAACATCCCCAGAGAACCCTTTGCTAGATGGAAGAAACTAGTAAAACCACCAATGGACAATTCTAAAAAAGAACAAGTCACTAATTTCATCCCACAAGCTTCTCTTTATGTTCAGAATCTCCAAAACTCATTCCCGAATTCCTGCTAACAAGAGCCATAAAATGTTTCCTGTGTAAGTTATTGGTTCATTTTTAAAACTCGTTCCCCTATTTCATAATCGCACTAGCAGGCATGGGTGGACACCAATGCTCCCGATGAAACCATGCTGGATGGAACTTAATGCTGTCGAATGCTGTGGCCCCTGCATTTAAAATTCTCATGTTCAAGTGTCATGAGCATTTCCGTTCAGAAATCCGCATACCAACATACCACCAACTGGGTCAGCCTTGAAGTAAGTAATCCTTTCCTCTCATAGGTGCAACTGGGCAGTGTCAGGCCACTCTACCTTGGGGATGTCCTGGGGACCTTCCTATCTCTGAAAGCCCATTCTTGACACTCTGGCCCTTCAGCCCCCAGCCTGCTGCCATGCTAAGCCAGACACCATCTTTCTAGGACGGGTTTATGGCCAGAGAGTGGTGAGCAGGCTGGGCGGTTCAGGTAATGGCCAATGGGCCTCGCAGTCCTCTTCTTCTCTTCTCATTGTCTATATCCAGCTAGATCAGCCAACCTTCAAAACGTGTCCAGAACCTCACTGTCCACACTACTACCTGCCACCTGCTCACCTGCTCTCCTGATCCCAGTGGCCGTCCAGCTTCTCCTGGACCTGAACTGGCAGTGGCTTCCCTTTCCCATGGCTCCCTCTGTCTCTCCAACAAGCTGCCAGCTGAACCTCTAGAAACCGAGATGAGATGATATCACAATTCTGCATAAATGTCTTGAAGGCCTCCAGCTTCCCTCAGTCTGAGCTGAGTTGGGAGCTGTGGCCCCATAGCTCATATGCAACCAGGCTGTCACGGGTGAACTGTGCCCCTCCAACTGCATATGTGGGAGTCGCAATGCTCCAGACCTCAGAATGGGACTATATTGAAGATAGGGCCTCTCAAGACATAATTAAGGTAAAATGAGGTCATTAGGGTGGGTCCTAATCCAGTGTGACTAGTGTCCTTATAAGAGGAGATCAGGATGCAACTACAAAGAGGGGGATGACCCTGTGAGGACAGAGGAGGAAGATAACCATCTACATACCCAGAAGGGAGGCCTCAGGAGAAACCAGCCCAACCAACACATTGACCTCGAACTTCCTGCCCCTAGGACTGTCCAAAATAAAGGTCTGTTGTTTAAACCTCCCAGTCTGTGGTATCTTTTTTGCAGCATCCGGATGTGACTGGCACCCTGGCCCAAACTGCTCTGCTCTCACTCAGGGCTCTCCCCACTGGCCCACCTGGCCTCCTTGCTGTTCCAGCCTCACACAGCCGTGACTTCCAGGCTCCGTAATGCAAACACTAATTGCTGCATTAGACGCAGAAGAATTTTCCAAAAGCTTGTACAAATTTTACACAAAAAGTTCCTAGGGTTTGGAATTTCTGGGGTAACTATTTTCTTTCTTTCTTTTGTTTTAAGATTTTATTTTATTATTTTTAGAAAGAGGGGAAGGGAGAGAGGCAGAGAGGGAGAGAGAAACGTCAATGTATGGCTGCTTTTCACCTGCCTCCAGCCACAGACCTGACTGGAGACCTGGCTTGCAACCTGGTTATGTGCCCTGGCTGCCACCTTTGGGTTCGCAGGCCGGCACCTTATCCACTGTGCTACCAGCCAGGGCCATGGGGTAACTATTTTCATGTGTTAACCTAAGCAGACCCCTCACAGAACTGACTGGGATGAGGGGTGGGGGACATCGGGGTGGCCGGGTCCTCACAGGGCTGTAGGATTTGGGCTGATACAGAGCCCAGTGGGGAAGGTCAGCCCAGGTGGTGCCAACAGCAGGTCACAGACATCAGCTGGGGTCCCTAGGGAGCAGGTGAGCATCAAAAAGGACCCTGGAGGGGGACAAGTCACAACAAGCCCTGCTAATGAGGAAGGAAAGGAAGCCAGGAACCAGAGCCCTTGTAAGTATGAGGGAAGTTTTCTGGTAGAAGCAGGACACATTCCAACAGGAGACCAGAGACGACAAGAGGGCAGAGCTCTCCCTGGGCCAGAAATGGGGGATGACACAGGCAGAGGTGGACATGTCCTTGGCTGGAGCCAGGCTGTCCTAGGTGGGGGGCCCAGGGACTCCCAGGGCAGAACCACAGCGTTCCATTAAGATGGTAACAATCAACAACTGTAGAACTGAATAGTTCTTTAGGAAAATCCAGAACACAGTAAAAAAGATCCCTTAGAAGGGAGGCTTATGCAGGGTGCAGGCTCCAAAAATTAAAATAAAGAGTGTGGCTCTATTATCTCACATAGAGAGCATTTTCTACATAGCTGGGCTTGTTGCTCTATTGTTCCTACCTTTTCTATCCAAGAGCATCTATTTATGCTGCAAATAAACTTCACTGGTCAGGTCTGCCACAAAAGCTACCTCCAATTTCTGACTTCAGGGTTCTCTAGAGATCTCAGCAACAGAATTCACTCAAAAAAAAAAAAAAAAAAGCAAACAAAAACAAAAACAAAAAAAAAACAATCTCAGCCCTGGCTGGTGGCACAATGGATAAGGCGCTGGCCTGCAAACCCAAAGGTCGTTAGTTCAATTCCCAGCCAGGGCACATAACTGGGTTGTAAGCCAGGTCTCCAGCCAGGTCCAGAGCTGGAAGCAGGTGAAAGGCAACCATACATTGATGTCTCTCTCCCTTTCTGCCTCTCTCTCTTCCTCTCTCTCTAAAAATAATAACTAAAATCTTATTTTAAAAACTTAAAAAAAAAAAAAAATCTCAGTGCTCCTCATAGCTGAATTTGGATAGAACATAACAGAGGACACCACTGTGGGATGCTTGGTCTTTAAAAGGGACATGGCAGAAGGATGGACACTAATTGCCCAAGTGTTGCTATAATGATAGTACAAGGACAACATCTCCATTCTCCCAAAGTGGTTGAGTTAGCCATGGAGATAGCAGTTGAAATTTAGCTTCTTAATTTATGGCAAGCTTGGGGTAGAAGATGGGAAGATCGGACAGAATGGGTGGGAAGGAAGATGTTGGGTCCAAGGAGTACGAGTGCCGTGGCTGGATTCCAACCAGAAGAGTGAGGCAGGCCTCAAAACCCGCCCCCGTCATTCCTGATCTGATGCAAACCAGGATCTGCTCCTGCAATTTGTAAAGAGCTAGAAGTTGCTAGCCTTCATGAAAGAAGGAGGGCATTGAAGTTCAAAGTATGATATTGCTTCTAGTTTTACTGTCTTGTATGCAGCCTCATCCATCCATCCATCCATCCATCCACTCATCCATCTACCCACCCACCCTCATCCGTTCATCCATGACCAGAGTTAGTATTTTGCAGAAGGTTAATTAATGAAGAAGGTAATGCTAGATTTAAAGACTTCTACTCCAGTGGTTCTCCAAGTTTGATTCCTGGGATAGCATCACCAGCATTACCTGAGAACTTAAAAAGGCAAATTCTCAGGCCCTGCCCCAGACCCTGAATCAGAAACTCTGGGAGTGGGGTCCAGGAATCTGGGGTGATTCTAAACAGATGTATCAGATGCTCTTCTTTGAATATTACTGTTATGCATTTTTTTAAAAATGCTTAATTCAACTAAGTCCATTATTTTTTCATCAATTACTGCAAATGTAAAGAGAAAACCAAAATAATGAATATGCTGGGAAAAAAGGCCCTACCACATAGAAGGGGAGCTTTTCACCACTAGAATGTGCTCCTGGACTTGTGATAAAAGATCAGATTCAAGAGTGTATATATATATATATATATATATATATACGCAATTTAAATTCTCAAGGTCAAGAGATAAGATTCACAGACCACATGGGCTTTTTCCTTCTTTACACACAGACTAACCTAAATAATGTATGTCCTTGCCAAGTGGGAGCAACATATAAATCTGAAGTTAAAATAAGGCAGCAGACTACACCTTCATTGGGCAGGGGGAGTGAAGAGGAGGAGGCAAAGAAGGGGAGCAGTTTAGTCAAGGGACTAGCATGGAAGAACCATGGACATGGACAACAAGTGGGGTTGACTTTGATGGGGAAGTGGGTGGGTGAGGAAGAGGACAGAGGGGAGTAAAAAGGGGATGGATGTAATATAACAACAGTAAAATTAAATTTAAAAAAATAAAAATAAAATAAGGCAGCAGCATGGCCAGCCAGTGGACAAAGATAAAGTGCTTGTCGCTTCATGGTGGAGCCATGGACGTGCAACTCTGTGCAAGTGAAATAGCCACGAAGCTCTGTGCAAGGTCACTGAATCCAAGCCCTCAGCTGTGGGTCCTAAGTGGATCAGGCATCCTGCCCTGAATGTCTACACAATACACAGATCAATATCCTGGTGCTACCAACCCACACCTGCCATTTGTTCCAAATCGCCCTGGAGGTGGAACAACCCAACGACCTCCAGGTAAAAGCCATTCTGCTACAGATGGGGACTTCTTTGGAGGACATACATGGAATTTAGACCTGAGTTGGTGAGGTTTACAGTGATCAGGGGATGGCCTTGCATCAATACAGCATGAGATACAGCCTTACAGCCCACATCATGTCTCGCAGCTTTCGTTCAGTGTTGCCTCACATGTAGAATGAGTGAAAAATGGATTTGTGCTGAAGAGGCAGTGTTAGTGGGACATAAGCAGGGGTATGGATGCAGGGTCCTCTCCCCTAACAAAATGACTTGGCTATTCATAAGGCTGGGCATCTGTTGACCTAGATTTAAAAGACTCTGAGTGAAATCTGCAGTAGCTGGCAGCACACATGTGTGAAAGGACACACGTTTGAGAGTTTCTGCTTAGAACATGACCATGGTCAAGATAAGCACCTGGCTCGCACATAATGTACGTTCAGTGAGTGGTCAGTGCCACTCCTGCTCCTCGGAGAGAGCCTTTTAACAATTCAAAATGCACATGCGTCTTTCAGAGCTCAAGCAAAAACCTCCATCCCTAAAACCTAGGGAATGACATCACTCTTGGAACAGTTCCCACTCCGTAATTGCAGCTCCAGGCCCAATGCAGAGGGTGTGAAAAGCTGTCCGTCTTCCTCCAGGGCCATGGGGAGCACCCCTGTGAATCTGCTCCGCTGTGCCCTTCACCTCAGCCACACACCAAATCCCGCACCAAGCAGAACGCGACCCACGTTTCAGAAAAAGGGAGCTCACTACCTTTTTAAGAATAAGGGGCCAGAAGGCATAAAACCATTTCATTTTCTTTGGCCCGTATACAATAAATCCAGTAGCTTTCATTATAAAAATCACCATTAAAACTGAGTGTCTCTGGAAGTCGTGGTTAGCCCATCACACATAATGATGCTACGCTGATTTATCATTGCTTTGCTCTCAAAAGTCACGGAGGTCTCCCACTTACCGGGCCGGGGGAGAAAGAGAAAGAAAGATCACCACACCTAAACCACATCACTGACAACATCAAATCTCTCAGGAAAGTATTATTTAAATAACGAGGTGATGGTATCTAACGCAACATATGACAATATCAGGCAAACATTTGGCAACTTACTTTTAATGGTACAGGACTATTTCCTCTTCATTTCAAGGAAAACTAGTTAATGCTGACCCCTTTTCTCCTGCCCACTGCAGCAGGAAAACTCAGATGTGACCGAAAGCCAATAGCAAGACACTGCCAGCCCAGTTTTTTTCTTAAATCTAAATGAATCTATTTGAACTGCTCCTAGAGGCTTATTTTAAGCAATCTTTTCACTAGTATAGAAAATGAATATGCAATGATGCTATACTTCCCCTCTTTACCCATGCTATTTTCAAGCATTTGGCTTAGGTGAAATTATATTTGTTGGAGAAAGAAACCACCTGATTAATCTGGATTTTTTTTTTCTCCTCAGAATGAGCTGGTACTGCCACCATAACCAGACTCGAAAAGCCCTTGGCTCAGATTATTTTCAATCCGCAAATATTATGCTTTCTCCGTGGCTATGGTGGCAAATGCAACTCAAATGCAGGTTGAATGAGCAGATTTGAGACAACCGCTCCATGCGTAAACCTAGAAAGCCTGCGCCATCAATCTGCAATTCTTTGAACTAACCTAGGCAGAATAAAATCATGCTGACTTGTCCATGGAAACCTATCAGCTGCCACACACTAGATGTCTATCATATCTGCTCTTCCCTGTCATTACTACTAGGGACAAAAAAAATGAAGGCTGTTATACAAAAATTAGACACATGTCCCTGCTATTCAACACATGATGTCAAGCTTAAGAACATAGAATTCAAGGCCAGCAGCTCCTCCTACCAGTGTGCTTGGAAACCGCATTTAATCTCTGCACCATTTCTTCCAAAGCCATCTCTTCATTTCTCAGCCAAAACCTCATCCTCCGGCAGAACAAAACGATCCTCTGCAGCTGCTTTCCTCTGCACCAGAAGGTGCTCCAAGAGTGGGGTGACACAAGTTGGGAGGGGGCGCGGCTGAGAGGCTGGGAGTGGGGGGGCGCGCAGCAGCGCCTCCCTTCCCTGGATTGGTCCCCAGCCCCGCCAAGGGGCGCGCCCTGCGCCAGGGTGGGGGCTGCTCAGCGGAAGCGGAAGCGGGCCCGCCCCGCATGTCCCCATGGCCACCGGGGAGCTCGGTGTGCACCCCTGCAGTCACCTGGAAGCCTTGAGTGTGCACTGCCGCGGTCACCTGGAAGTCCCACGTGCGCAAGCCCAAGGTCACCTGGAAGCCCCAAGTGTGCACCCCCAAGGTCATGAGGGAGCCCAGCGTGTGCACCCACCGATTGGCCGACAGTCCCGCCTGTACGCCCGTGGGGATCTCCGCCCGCAGCCCTCTCCCGCACCGAGGCGAAGCGCAGCCCACCCTTCCCAGCCCCGATTCTCTGCGTCCCTCGACTCACTCCCCCTCCTCCAGAAGAAGGAGGGACTGAGGACCCGCCACCGAGGCAGCCCGGAGCCTGCCGGCCCCGCTTACCTCCGGCAGTCGCTGGGCAGGTGCAGAGGCTGCAGCAGCCCAGCGCACTCTGCCCACGCCGCCGCATGTCGCTCTGCAGCCGCAAGTCCTTGGGTCCGTGGTGGGTCCTGGCGGCCTGGCGGACCGACTGCTCCCGCAGCGGCAGCAGGCCTGCCCAAGGACGCAGGCGGGGAGGGAAGAGCGCTGCAGGCCCTCCGACCTCACCATGGCTGGCAGGAAGCCACTATGTGCATTCTACACCTCAGTGCCCTGCAGATGCGAGTCATGCGTGTGCAACGCTATGGCTGCCACTTCCCAAGGACAGACATGAACTCGTGTGTGGACACTGGGCCCTGGCGGGGGACCTCTCCTACCCAGGGGTCTTGCCATCCTTTTGTGGTTAGCATTACAGGTAGCATGTCTTTCCTTACATGACCGTTTCAGGGAAAAGTGCCCATTTCCATGAATAGTTTGGGAGATTGAAGCAAGGAGTGGCAGAGATTCAAACTGCGTTCATGTCACTACAGTGTACGTGCCAACATCTTGGTGTGCTGATTGTCAGGCACCAAGACCTGGGCCCAAGGTGTGGAAAGATGAATGTGACACAGCATTTGCCCTCAGAGAGCTCGTTGCAACATGAAATGAAGGTGTAATAACCACACCTTCTGTAAAACTAAGAAATTACTTTTTGGGTTTTTCTAAACATCAAACTCTATCAACTATCAGCAGTTTCTCATGGTTCAAAACACAGTCCAATGAGGAGGAGGTCTGGAAAGGTATCATCACAGGGCAGACAGTGAGCCTTTTCCTTGTGGACAAATGTCCTGGTCTGGCTTTCACTGACGCAAAACCCAGTTTTGCTATGGCCACATGAGCCGGACAACACCTGCCTCTGACTTCAGGAAGGGCAGTCACCTGACAGAGTATCCTAAAACACAGGCCCATTCCTCCCCAAAGTGAAGTGGGTGGTATCCACTTTCCTGCCTCTCCAGAGGCAACGACACCTACACTTGTCCTTAACACCTACCCTTGTCCTTGGCCAAAACTGGCCCCCAGGAGGCCACATTCCGTCAGGCCTCTGCATACACACCCAGCCAGGGTATCCCCTCTCCCAAGCAGCTCCACCTCCTCCCTTTCCCTGGTTCCCCCCTCTTCCAGCACAGACGTGTGCTGCAATGGTGCTCAAACTTGGGGCTCACTGGAATTGCCCCTGAGGTTTGCTAATCCAGATGAGCAGAGTTTGTGATCCCGTGAGAGGGGGCGCAGGAATAGGCATTTCTAACAGGACCCCAGATGATGGGGATGCCGTTGGTCCACGTTTGGAGAACCACTCATTGTGAGAGTCTAGCCCATCTTTAAACCAAAAGCAAAGCAAAGCAAAGGAAAAGGCAAACCCTTTTGCCCTCTCTGACTTCCACTCTCCAGTCAGACTCTCAGCTTCTTTCCTGGACCCTGAGACACCTCTGGCTGATGCCATGTCCGGGCCCAGGATGCTAACCACAGCGCTGCCTCAGGGATGGGCCCGACAGCAACTGTGATGCTTGCTCTTATGGGTGCGCAGAAGTTTGACCAAACACTACTCTGGTTGTTCGTTTGAGGGTATTTTGTGGACCTGATTAACATTTAAATAAATAAGTAGACTGGAAGTAAAGCAAATCATCCTTCCTAATGTGGATGGGCCTCGGGCACTCAGTTGACTGACCTCCCCAGAGGAAGAGGGCAATCTGACCCTAGACGGACTTCAGACTTGAGCTGCAAGTCTCAGACTTGTGCTGCTCTTCCATGGGTCTCCATAGTGCAGCTGAGACTCACCAGCCCCAACAACTGTGTGAGCCAGCCACTTAAAATAAATTGCCCTCCTCCCTTTCTTCTCTCTTAATTTCTATCAGGCCTTTATTCTTCTTCAATTATAGCACAAATGGTGCTTTTTATAAAAATCGTGGACTATTTGTTTAAAATATAATAATTATTAAGTATCACCCAATGTTTATTGAGTGCTTACTAAGTCCTAGGGACCCTCCTAAATTCACATGTGTGAAATGATTTAATCTTCACAAGGATCTAGCAGTCCGGAACTGTTTTTATCTTGTTTTACAAAACAAGGCCCAGAGAGAAGTTCAGCAAGGTGTCCAAGGTCACAGAGCTGGTAAGTGACAGAGCCAGGATTCAAACTCAGATGTGCACAAATACCGACCTAGGAAACAAGTGCTTGCTTCAGAGCACTGTTGTATCTCAATTGAAATGCTGTCCCCAATGTTCCTTACAGTTAGATAGGGTCCCCAACACAACAGGGCATGAAGGATCTTAGCCTGAGTATCCCAAGAGCATAGGCCTGTTTTCCACATTCTGCTTCGTCCCTTCCCAGAATGAAGCAAGACATGATTGTTCATCCGTCTGCCTAAGGCCAGGTGGTGCCCAGGTGGGAAGTTAGAATGTAATGTTATACCTGGATACCAAGAACATCCTCTTAGCAACTGTTCCGGAAAGTTAGCCATGAAAGGGAGGTGAGAAACAAGAGAGCTGGAGGGGTGTGCACTTCAGGCTCTGAGAAACACGGAGCTCTGAGGAGCCCGCCCCTGTGAGACAGGTGGGGGGATCTGCAGGTGGGGGGCGGCAGAGATGCGCCATTGTAAGAGGTAACAGGAGCCAGCAGCACCAGACCTAGGTGCAGCTGGACGCTGGCCATGGAAAGTGAGGATCCGTGTACTTCCTGCACTGCCTGCACTTCAAAGGCATGGGGGTGGGCAGCAAGGAGAAGGGGGAGACTTGGAAAGGGCCTGCTAAAGAAATCTGCAACTGTTAACAGCACAACCTCACTCCTGAGCTGGAGTGAAGCAGGTGTAATCTCCGACAAGAGCACCCTTAAGTGTCAGAATTTCAGACCGCACCTGGGTTCCTGAACAACTTCTCCTGGAGCTGGGAGCCAGGCGCAGTACTGGTCTCAGGGTGTAGGGCTGAGCAAGCCAGGCAGGCTCCCTGTCCTCACAGGGTTTCCATTCCAAATTGAGGCCAGCCGCTAGTGACCACACAACGTCCCTGATGGCAGATGGTGAACAAGCTGGTGAACAAGGTGTGTCAGTTGGTGCAATTCCCTCTTTGTACCAATGATTTGAAGCTGTACGACAAAGTCAGAGAGGTGCATAGCCCTGTTCCAGCAATGTGCTCTGGCATGTATACACCAGACGCCATTATTTGCAGCAGTGTCACTTTCCGTGAAGGAGGAGCGGGGAGGGAAGGAGGAAGGGAGAGGGAAAGGCGGGAGAGGGGGAGGGGAGAAGCAAAGAAGGCAGGAGAGCATGGGGAGGGAAGGAGGAGAGGGAAAGGGGGAAAGGTAGAGGGGGAAGAGGGGGACTGAAGGTAGCTCAAGCCCACCAACAGTGCACTGGATGAATAAGGAGCGTTGTGGTCTCACAATGAGAAGCCACACAGCAGTGGCTACGTCAATTGAGCTACAACAGTGAGTTGCAAAGAATACATAAGTATGACTCCATTTATACCTAATTCAGAAAAAGGCCTAATTAAGCTATGTAGTATTAGGGGTGTATGACATTGGTCCCCAAGTTCCCACGCAGGAGGTGATGGTCTGAGGGAAGGGGCTTGGGGAGCTCCAGAGACACAGTCACTCTCCTTGAACAGGCATGGGGTACATGGAAACTAACTGCATTACCACACATTTTTATGTAATAACACATTTTTACATGATGAAGAAGAAGCTGTAGGGCTCCTTCTGAAAAGGAGCTAGGGGCCAGGGTCTTTGTCCATTAGTCCCTGAGGTTGGGACTTCACAGATGGGCAGGGTCTGGAGGGAGGTGAGGAGAAGAAAATGGACAGGGGGCCTAAGCCCTCAAGGTACAGGGTTGGAAGGAGGTGGGAAGCCCATGAAGAAACACCATCTTGCCACTAAAACACTGTTCTCAACCCAAGCCCTGGGCACTTCACCTGGCTCT
Source organism: Noctilio leporinus (assembly GCA_004026585.1). NCBI lineage: Eukaryota > Metazoa > Chordata > Mammalia > Chiroptera > Noctilionidae > Noctilio > Noctilio leporinus. The sequence goes on along the minus strand of PVIW01001303.1, from coordinate 62,031 downwards.
CTGACAACCTTGTTCTCCCAAGCCTCTGAGCCCAGCAGCATGCCTGCTACCCAGCAGAATCAACAAGCAGGATAATTCCCCAACCCCGGGAATCCCTACCAACTACCTTTCCTCTAACCCAGGGCCAAACATGGGGACAGAACATTCAGCAAACAAAAGGCAGGATTCATCCAGGACGGTGAGAGGAAAAGGCTATGAGAGTCCACGACATAATGTAAAAAGGGCTAGATTGTTCTTAAGACCACTAATCAGCAGGGAAATGAAAATCAAAACCACAAGGGGATGTCACCTCACACCTGTTAGGAATGGCTGTCATCAAGAAGACAAAAGATAACAAGTGTTGGGGAGGGAGGGCGTGGAGAAATTGGAACCCTTGCATACAGCTGGTGGGAATGTAAATTAGTGCAGCCAGTATGGAAAACAATATGGAGGTTCCTCAAGAAATTAAAAATAGAACTATAATATGATCCAGCAATTCCTCCTCTGGGTATATATCCAAAGGGAACAAAGCCAGTATCTTAAAGAGCTATGTGCACCCCTGTGTTTACCATTCGTGATAGCCAAGATAGGAAACAACCTAAATGTCCTTGACAAGATGAATGGATAAAGAAGATATGGTGTATATTTATAATGGATAATTATTCAATCATAAAAGAAAGGAAATCCTGCTCTTTGTGACAACATGGATGAGCCTGGGGACATGATGTTAAGTAAAAAAGCCAGTCAGAGGAAGACAATATTTCATAGAAACAGAGAAGAATAGAATGGTGGTTGCCAGGAACTAGAGGGAGAGGGAAATGGGAGATAGAGGTCAAAGGGTACAAACTCCCAGTTAGAAGATGAATAAGATCTGAGGATCTAATGTACAACATGGTGACTACAGTTAATAATAGGGTATTGTATACATGAGTTACTGAGAGTAGATTTTAAACACGGAACACACACCAAAAAAGTAATGTGAAGCGACGGATGTGTTAATTATCTTGAGCTTGGTAATCGTTTCACAATAGATACCAAAATCATCACGTTGTACATTTAAAGTATATACAATTATATTTGTCCACTATTCCCTTAATAAAGTTTTTTAAACCATGAGTCAAGTTACATGAGGATGAAAATTGTTCTTGATTCAGCATTTTGACTAGGCATTTCCTCTCTCCTTGGACCTTATACAAGCCCCAGTGTCTTGATATTTATCCTGGACTTTCTTCCACATTCCCCACCCCCACCTTTTTTTTTTTTTTTAAGACGTTGGCATTATATACGTAGAACAATAGCCCCCCCTCCCCCCAAGAGGCATTCACCGTTTGGGTGCAGGCTACAGTGAAGTACTGTTTTGTTTCACAATGGAAACAGAACTGAAGCAAAGGTTGCAATGAAAGGTGGGTCAACCACCTCAAATGCAGTCCTCAGTGTGTGTCCTGCGTGAGAAAGCAGGACAAAGGCATTCTGAGTCCTTTCCTGAGGTGTATGCTCCAGGGGAAACTAGAGACAGAACTCTAGGGTTTCTCTTTTATGGCTTTTCCAGTAAGGATGTCTGAAATCTACATTCACACAAACTATAAAAGGATAATCAGTAAATAAGTTTGGTTAGTTGGAAGATGTCTGTTTGGTGACAAAAATCTGATAGGGTAGCTGATTTTGACTAAAGTTCTCACATGCAAATAATCGTTACATTTTGAAGGCTAAAATCAGTGAAATAAAAAAGAATGTATTTTTTGTGAGTACAAAAACATTGCGTTCACTTTGGAAAGTATGGAAAATAAACTATAGTATCATGTAGTCTTTTTCTTACAATTGAAGTATTTTATTTTATTTATTTATTTTTATGAGGTGAACATTTTTTTAATCTAATTTTTTTTTAATTTTTATTATTTTTAGAGAGAGGGGAAAGGAGGGATGCCGAGAGGGAGAGAAACATCAGTGTATGGTTGCCTTTCACCTGCCTCCAGCTACAGACCTGGCTGGAGACCTGGCTTGCAACCTGGTTATGTACCCTGGCTGGGAATTGAACCAGCAACCTTTGGGTTCGCAGGCCAGCACCTTTCCACTGAGCTACCAGCCAGGGCTTGAAGTATTTTATTTTTTTAAGCACTTACTTTATTTTTAAAAAGTTTTATTCATTATTTTTAAAGAGAGAAGGGAGGGAGGAAGAAAGGGAGACATTGGTGTGTGGTTGCCTCTCACCTGCCTCCAGCTGGGGACCTGGCTGAAGACCTGGCTTGCAACCTTGGTATGTGCCCTGACTTGGAATGGAACCAGTGATACTTAGGTTTGCAGGTGACACTTGGGTTCAAAGGTTGGTGCTAAACTCATTGAGCCACACCAGCCAGGGCCTCATGTAGTCTTTTGTTTATCCTTCTGATGTTCTTTTATACAAATTGTAACAATATATATTGTTTGTAATAAATTTTCCACTCAAACTTCTTTCATGCTGCTACTCTTCCACAAGATTTTGATAGGTGTGCAAATGTTTCCTTATGCGTTTTAAAGTTTAATCACCTGGCTGGTGGCACAGTGGATAAGGCCCCAGCCTTTGGGTTCCAAAGGTCACTGGTTTGATTCCCCAGCCAGGGCACATAGCCAGGTTGCAAGCCAGGTCACCAGCTGGAGGCAGGTGAAAGGCAACCAACCATACATGGATGTCTCTCTCACTCTCTGCCTCTCTCCCTTCTCCTCTCTCCAAAAATAATAAATAAAATCTTTAAAAAATTAAAAAATAAAATGTAATCTTTTTTTTTAGCAATTTTTAATTGTCATAATGATTTTTAAAAACCAAAAACCAATTTTTTCTCCCTTATGTCTGATTGTTTCTCTGTTAAATTCCTGGAAGTAGAATTACAGAGCAAAGGGCACAGTCTTTATTTATTTATTTAAAGTATATTTTATTGATTATGCTGTTACAGTTGTCCTAATTTCTTTTCCCTTTGCTTCCCTCCACCCAGGACCCTTCTTCCCTCCCACAATACCACCCCCTTAGTTCATGTCCATGGGTCATGCATATAAATTCCCTCATTTCACCCTTTCCTATATTATTCTTAACTCCTCCTGTCTATCTCGTACCCACCAATTATGTTTCCTATTTCTCCCCTTTCTCCCTCCCAGCTAATAACTCTCCCAATCATCTCTATACCTATGATTCCGATCCTATTCTGGTCTTTAGCTTGTTTTTGTTTTTACTTTTTCAAATTTTGTTGTTGCCCTGGCTGGTAGCACAGTGGGTAAGGCACCTGCTTGCGAACCCAAAGGTCACTGGTTCAATTCCCAGCCAGGGCACATAACCAGGTTGCAAGCCAGGTCTCCAGCCAGGTCCGTGGCTGGAGGCAGGTGAAAGGCAACTGATGTCTCTCTCCCTCTCTCTCTTCCCCTCTCTCCAAAAAACAATAATTTTTAAAAATATTTAAAATAAATAAATTAATTTTGTTGTTGCTAGTTGTGTTTGTTGTCATTAAATGTTCAGAGTTTTGATCTTCTTTTTCTTAAGTAAGTCTCTTTAACATTTCACATAATAATGGCTTGGTGATGATGAGCTCCTTTAGCTTTATGTTGTCTGGGAAGCATTTTATCTGCCCTTCAATTCTAAATGTTAGCTTTGCTGGATAGATAGAGTAATCTTGGTTGTAGGTCCTTGCTTTTCATCACTTTGAATACTTGCCAGTCTCTTCTTGCCTGCAGAGTGTCTTTTGAGAAATCAGCTGATAGTGTTATAGGGACTCCTTTGTAGGTAACGCTCTTCTTTTCTCTTGCTGCTTTTAAGATTCTTTAACTTTTTGCACTTTAATTATGGTGTGTATTGGTGTGGTCCTCTTTGGATCTAGCTTGTTTGGGGCTCTCTGTGCTTCCTGGACTTGTGTGTCTATATCCTTCACCAACTTAGGAAAGTTTTCCTTCATTATTTGTTCACATAAGTTTTCAATTTCTTGCTCTTTCTCTTCTCTTTCTGGACCCCTATGCTCTGATTCAGATATTGGCGCATTTAAAGTCATCCCATAGGTTCTTAAGCCTCTCCTCATTTTCTCAATTCTTGATTCCTATTTCTGTATTGGTTGACTGTTTACTTCTTATGTATTAAACCACTGATTTGACCCCTGGTTTCTTTCCCTTCACCATTGGTTTTGTGTGGATTTTTCTTTGTTTCACTTAGTATAGCCTTCACTTCACTTTTGTGTTTGCCATACTCAAGCATATCTGTCCAGTCTGTGAGCATCTTTATCATCAGTGTTTTAAACTGTGCATCTGTTAGGTTGGCTCTCTCCTCATCGCTTAGTTCTCCTACTGGGACCTTGATCTGTTTCCTTTTCTGGACCATACTTCTCTGTCCCCTCAACTTGACAGGCTCCTGTATTTGCCTCTGTCTTAGGTAGAGCTGTTGCACCTGTGACATTGCAAGGGGCAGAGCCTTAGGTGTTCATCAGTGCTGGGTGACTAGTTTTACCACACTGTGACGCTGTATGTGGGGGAGGATTCTGAGAGGGAACAATGCCACTTGCTCAGCACTTGCCCTTTTTCCAGGCACTTCTCTTGTTTTCTTTATGGGACCAGCTCCTCTCTAGTTGTTGCCATGTCCGTGGTTCCTAGAGTGGGTGGGTCTGTGGATGTTCTAGGACCATGGGGGCCTCCAAACAAATGGACTCTGCTGAGAGACCAGCAGTTTCTCCCTCCATTCCAATTCTTGCTGGTTTTCACAGTCCTTCCTACCTGTCTGGATGAATATTTCTTCTTTACACCTTTGTTGGACTTCTATGCAGCTTGACTTTCTGGAAGTTTTGGTTGTCTCTAGTTTTGAGGTAGTTGTAATCCTTCTTAGTTGTGGAGGAAGACACAGCATGTCTACCTACGACTCCATCTTGGCCAGAAGTCCCATAGGCTTTTTTTTAGGGCTTCTGAAATATGCCCTGGTCTCTACATGTGCAGGCATGTGTTAACATGCATCCTCACCAAGCAAATACACAATGGACTGGGATCAGCAGAGTTGGGCTCTGTCACAGGTGGCATCCTGGTAGGCTCACCTGGTCTCCCTGCCCAGAGCTCGCTCAGCACTGCTAATAGCTTGCACCGTAAGGGTTCTCTTTGCCTAACATTAAATACAAAAATGAGAAACTTACAGGAAAAAAAAAAAACCCAAACTGGAAATGTATTAGCTAAAGACCACTGCCTGGGGCAAGGCACAAGTGGCTCACACCCGCCCCAAGGTGGCACAGACCACATTTCAAAGCCCCATACAAACTGGATAACTGAAGTTACCGTGGTCCCAGGGCTACCTCCCTAGAATCTTAGCAGATGGAGAGGAGCAGAGGCAGGCCTGGGCAGGTTGTACTTGATTGCCTGCCCAGGTCCACTTGCCTCTGTTTGGAGCCTAGCCACACTGAGGTCACACCTGTTAAGCCAATGCCACCTCCTTGAAAAACACACTTATTCAGGCCAGTTTTCACCTCTGCTAAGAAGCCTGAATAACCCAACTTCCCTCCATGTGGGTCCTGTTTAAACTAAATGCCATGCACAAAATAGCCAGTCCAGGCTATAGGTGAAGCCTCCTGGTGCCCACAATATCCCTGAGGAAAGAGGAGGAATGGTAGACGTCTTGGAGATCGAAGAGGGAGGCTGTGGTGGTGTCCTAGGGCTGCTATAACAAGGCACCACAAACTGGGCAGCTTAAAACAACAGGAAGCTATTCTCTTTCAGTTCTGGAGGCTTAAAGTCCAAAATCAAGGTGTCAACAGGCCACACTTCTACTGAATCCTGTAGGAGAAGGTCCTTCTGTGCCTTTTCCAGCTTCTTAGTGCTGTTGGGCAGTCCTTGACTTGTGGCTGCATCACCTGGTCACATGGCCATCTTCTTCCGGGGCATCTCTCTCTCCTTTTCATAAAAATACACCATGGCCCTGGCTGGTAGCATGGTGGATAAGGCACCAGCCTGTGAACCCAAAGGTCTGTGGTTTGATCCCCAGCCAGGGCAACATAACCAGGCTGCAAGCCAGGTCTCCAGCCAGGTCTATAGCTGGAAGCAGGTGAAAAGCAACCACACATTGATGTCTCTCTCCCTCTCTGCTTCTCTCCCTTCCCTCTCTCTAAAAATAATGAATAAAATCTTTAAAAAACATACACGAGATGTTGGATTGGGGCCCTCCTATAATAGTGTGATGTCACCTTAACTAACTGCATCTATAATGGCCTTATTTCCTAATAAGGTCACATTCTGAGGTACTGGGGATTAGGGTTTCAACATACCTTTTTAGGGGATACAATTCAACCCATAACAGTGGATAAAGAGCTAAGAAAGGTTATCTAAAAGGCAAACACGGAGAGATTACGACACTTCCTAAGGGACATGAGTGGGAGGGGTAGAGGCAGCGGGGCCCTGTCAGCGGTGCCCAGCGATGATTGTTTTCCTCACCGACCACCCCCATGGCCCACTCTTCCATTTGGGGGCGCTGGTATTATAGTTGACACACAACTGGCCATTCCTTCCTACTTCCTCTAACTGAAGAGTTGAGCGAATATGAAATTCTGAGATGGCTGGTGAGGTTTAAAAAATAATCAAAGAACCCTCACCGTTGGCTCCTCTTGTGCATACAACACTCTACGTCAAACCCCTGGCCCAGAGGGAAAGATGAGACATACTCTGCAAGGGGAGGAGAAGATCTCCCTTCCAGACTTCACATTCCCCATGGCATGCCCTGATGACAAGACTGACTGTGGACGCATGAAGAACTCACACAGCATTCCACTGATGGGCACTGCTGGGAGGCAAAGATCACTTTCAAAGCTGACGCCTGGGTCCTGGGTATCGGCTGGTACTAGATGCTAAGGGGGATGCAGCCAGAGATCTGGCACTTGGCTGCTGTATACAGAACTCCTGGGCCCTATGGGCTTACGGAGACCAATTCTTATGCACATTTTGGGTGCGATGAGATGAGCAGGATAAACTGAATCTTAGACCCAATGTGCTTGTTCTGTGTAAAGTGACACACCCTCCCTACAGAAGGGAAAATTAATGACCTTGGTGCTAAATTACTATAGGAAAACCTCCAGCCCACCCAGCTAATTAGACTGTGTATGCATTTCCCAGCCTCTTCTCTGCAGGCATGTTTTGACACCTTCCCCTGGTTCATGCCCTTGTGGGATGGTAGCAGGGAAAGCAAGATGGGCGGGAGGCATCTATCCAGCAGGTGTCTCTTCCTTGCAGCCCCCTGATCCAGCGGGAGGAAGACTTCAGGTGCCCAGCAACAGGGACACTGCAGGGCTGCTCCTGTGCTTTGCCAAGCCCTATGCCAACCTGTTCCATACCAGTCCCTGATGGTGCCCGCTGCTGAAGACACAAATGAGCCCCAGAACTGGTCACCCCTGCTGAGTTCCTATAAACACCCTGTCTTGCAGTGGACATCCAACCCCCTCCCACACATCCCAGAAGCCCTTAACCCAGGACAGGCCCTCATAGGTGGGTTTCCTTCCTCCCCTCCCCCTTCTTCCCTCCCTCCCGCCCCCAACAGCTTCAGCTACTCAGAGCAGGAGAAGCACGTCCCGGAGGTGAGAGGAAAGGCAGGCAGGGCCAGGTGCTAAAGTAAGTAATGGGGTTTCAGGTGGGATTCTTCTGGCTGTCTCAGAATTTCAGCTAAGAGCCACAGATGCCCAAATTCTGAATTCAGAGAACTGAAGTGTGCTGGGGACAGCTGCCTGCTGAGGAACTCACTGAAAGGTCTGGGTCCGGAGACCAGCTTCCTTCACCCCTCACCCTCCACCTTTGTCACCAGCCCTGGAGAGAGGGGACAGTCTAGTATAGAAAGATGACTCCTTCCTCCCACCCTCCTAGGCATGGGAAGGGAGCTTTCCTCCCCAGAGCCTAGGGAAGAAGGACTAATGTACAGCACAGTGACTATAACACTGTATCGTATTCTTACTTGGAAGCTGCTAATGGAGAGGATCTTAAATGTTCTTACCACGGAAAAAGAAATGGTACTTATGTGGCATGATAAAGGTGATAACTAACCTTGCTGTGGTACATCATTTCTTACTATCTACCCAGATCAAATCATCACACTGTACATGCACCTTAAACTCACACAATATTATATGTCAATTATATCTCAGTACAGCTTGGGTATGGGGGAAGGGCTCTCGTGAGAGATGGCAAAAAACGACAGCCACCCAAATAGGGTTAAGAGTTCCTCACTGCTGAGATTTGGGGCAGATGGGTCTGTACAGGTTGTCAGGCATAGTGGCCCCAGGGGAAGGTGGCAACCATCAGTATTGGGTCCCATACGAAGCAGTGAAAACAGGACCAAGGAGATAGCCAGGCAGGTCAGTCCACACACATGTGTGTGCATGTGTGCACCTGTGCCCGCATCTTCCATCCCTGCCCCACTTGGAAGCCACTGGAGGGAGGGCAGAGAGTGAAGAGCAGTCCTCACCCACAACCCCAACCCTCTGGTGCCCCTTTAGGGACGAGAGGGAGTGGTAGAAGAGATACAGATTGAAGTGTTGTTTTTTTTTAAACTATGACATTCTTTTTTTTTTTAATTTTATTTATTATTTTTAGAGAGAGGGGAAGGGAGAGAGGCAGAGAGGGAGAGAGACATCAATGTGTGGTTGCCTTTCACCTGCCTCCAACTACAGACCTGGCTGGAGACCTGGCTTGCAACCTGGTTATGTGCCCTGGCTGGGAATCGAACCAGTGATCTTTGGGTTTGCAGGCCGGCACCTTATCCACTGTGCCACCAGCCAGGGCAGATTGAAGTTTTTAAGTAAACAGGACTGAGCCTTAGAAACTAAACTGAAGCTATTTTAATGACCAAAAATAATAGATAAGTTATGGAATCAGGGTAACGTATCACCAAGATCCCCTCCGTCAGGGTGACAAAGAGGGCTAATCCGGCACGACCATATTCGCTAGAACCTCCTGAGAGTTCAGGGAACTGAAATAGACAGGATCCTAATCTCAGTGGCATTTCCAGCTGTGTGGGAGGCTCAGGTTGATCAGATAGCCCTGGAATAAAGGCCCCCTCCCCACAAGAGGCCCTGCTTCTCCAAGCTTTGCTCTTTTAGGAGCCCAGGACAGGCTCCGAAATGCCATTCCTGAGCTCAGCAAAGAGCTCAGTCCCCTAGAGATGAGGAGCAGACATTTCAATGGTATCATCTTGTAAACACCCATTGTGAATTCTAAGAGGAGATGCAAAACCAATGTGTTTCCCCAGGAAGGCAGGGACTCAGCTGCTGTCATTTACTGGGGATTGTTTACAGAAATTTGACAAAGGTTACCGGGCAGGCCATAAATGACTTTGAACTGGTTGGGACAAAGACTCTGTGACATAGGAGTGCCCTTCCAGAGAGACCCTAAGTGAGAAAAAGGAAGCCTCTTGAGTCTCATTCTCCCTCTCAGGCAGAGAGCGGGCAAGTAGAATGGGGAGCCCCTAACTGGACCCTATTCTTCTGCAACAGAGACAAGGAAGGGGAAGGCCTTAGGGTGGGGTGAGGCCAGGCCAGGCCTGGGACCTCACACCATCCCGCTCACAGGCACCCAGTGCACTGGCCTCCTCAGGTCCCCAGTGTATCAAGTATGTCACCAGATTTGGTGGCAGCCCTGCCACCTCCCAGCTGTGCACCTTGAGCAAGTCTTTGGGGGCATCAGGCCTGTGCGCCCACCCACAAGGCAGGCCAGTCTCCAAGTTAGAAAGATTTCACATGGGAAACGTGCTCCTACAAGCATGAAACAGTAAAGAAGCACAAAGTAGAAAGTGACCGCTTTGCACTTTTCGTATTAGTGCCTGCCATGTTCTGTTTAGGCTACTATAACAAAGTGTCACTGACTGGTAGCCTGTGAAAAGACAAATTTATTCCTCACAGTTTTGTAGGCTGGAAGTCTGAGATGGGGCATCTGCATGGTTGGGTTATGGGGAGAACCCCCTTTCTAGGATCTTCTCTCCACTCTCACACGGTGGGGGAGGGGTCTCTTTTCTAAGGGCACAAATCCCATTCTCAGACTACTCTCATGACCTTGTCATCTCCCCACAGCCCCACCTCCTAACACCATCACATCAGGCATGAGGACTTCAACGTACGAATTTGGGGAGACCCAAACATTCAGACCATAGCAGAGCCTGCATCTATTTTATTTTAATGGCAATGAAACAATAACATAAAAAATTACTTCATGGTTTTGATGGATGACTTGAAGCCACATTTTATGTCCAATGTCTCACAGATGAGACCTTCAGCAGATCCTTTAGCAACTCGGCCACTTCTCTTACCCGGGCATACCTGGGTGCAGGGGCAGTGGCCAGCATGCTGGCAGCCCCCTTGGTGGGGATGCTGGGAGACCCAGACATTCTGTTAAGGGAAGGGGCAGTGGAAGCAAAGAGAAGTTTAGCACACCTGGATGTTTATAACCATGTTTAAGCAACAGTGGTCACTGTAACAAAAAGACTGTGGCCCATCAGGGCTTCCCACCTGAGCTGCTGCCACAGCCCGGAATAGGACAGGAATAGCCTGTGGACCCAAGACTGTAAACAACTGAGAAAGCCACTGTGATGGGCTCAATGACAGCCCCCAAAGACACCCACAGCCTAGTCCTCAAACCTGTGGGTGTGTTACTTCACATGGATGTGTTGCCTCATGTGGACAGGGGGACTGTGAGGACGTGATTAGTAGGGGATCCTGAGATGGGGAGATCACCCCAGCAGGAGGGCAGAGGCAGGGAAGACATGTGCTGATGGGAGCAGAGGTTGGAATGATTTGGGGCCATGAGCCAAGGAAAGTGGGTGTTTCTAGAAGCTGGAAAGAGTCAGGAAATGGACTCTCCTCTGGAACCTCCAGAAAGAACCAGCTCTGTCTGCACACTGGTTTGGGCGTGTGACCTCCTGAACTGTGAGATGCCGTTGTTTGTGGTTATTTGTGACAGCAGCAGCAGTTAACTGACACGACCATGCACACCAAAACCTTGTGCCCCACCCCATTTTCTGGGAAAAGAACCTGACCACCCACCCCACCCAAAGTCCCCACAAAGTGACTAACATGACCAGGGGGCCATGAGGACCCCCTGAAGGGTAGACAGTAGGGACATGTCCACCTTTGGAGAGGGTGAACATAGGCACCTCTAACAAACCCTCAAGCAGAATCTTTGTGACGACACAAAGTCTGCTGTCCTTGAAGACAAACAGGCTAAGCATTTAAATCATTCACCTAACACCATGTAAGTACTGTGATTATTCAGGAAACCTGGTGAGTGGGCATGTCCAGTCCTAATATTTTAAATCTGATTTTATTGTCTTGTTGGGGCGTGGAAGGTCAGACTCAGTGTCACATGTGCTCATGAATAACATAGACATTCCGGCCAGGCCACTGCAGCAGTTTGATGTCATTGTGAGTATGTGAGGTTGTGTAAATTATAAGGAATTATTCACTTTTAAGATTTTCCCATCCCTCATGCCAACCGATATTCTGCCTCTACGCTAGAAGAGTGAACTATTCTCATCATGAGAAAACAGAACTAAGGAGAAAAACAAACTGAAACAGTGATGAATGCCTTTAACAGCTGAGATTTAGGAAAACAGCGGACAGTTTCCTTTATCGTCTATTGTTCTGCAAGCCTGCCTGACGGAGGCCAGCAGCTCCCCCCAGGATGACTCACCTACCTTGTTGCAAGAGCAAAGGACACTCTGTTCTCAAGAAAGAACAGCCCCTCCCCTGGAGAGAGAACCCCCCAAATGTGGGAGTCTGTACTGAAGGTGGGGCAATGAGTTTATAAGACCCTCCTCATGCCACACACTGCTCTTAAAAAAAGATACCCTCATGTCACACCAAGTCCAAGAAATTGTCCACAGAGCCCCAGATGGCAGGAGATATATATATATATATATATATATATATATATATAAAATGATTGCCACACCAACTGCTCAGAGCCTGAAAGGGAGACATGGCAGACGCCTGCATGCCATTAAAGGGAGTGTGATGAGGGAATGCTGGAGGTAATTCTAATCCAATTTGTTAAATTCTTTCTAAAAGGGGCTTAGAGGAAAAAGAAGCATTGGTTGTATCTCAAACAACCAGAAGAGGGAAAAACAAGGCTTCAAAATTAAACTGGAATTTTAGTTAATTCTCTCAGTTAACATGTAATAGTAACACATGGTAGGACTGCAACTCTAAATTATTTGGGATAAGACACTCCTTATTAGTTTAAGAGAAGTTTCTCAGAGATGGCACAGTGGGTCACAGCCCTCCTCCAGTTTTCTTGCTGCTATACTTGGTCCTCAGCTAGATGACCTCGTTTCTGAATAGGGGACAGTGGTGCAGCTCAGCCCTCCTGTCCAGGTGAAGGTTCTCAGCAGCTGCTCATTTATGTATGGCTTTGGGTCCATCAAAACTGCAAATGGGGAGGTTTTCAAGGAGTTCACCATAGACCCCCAGGTGCCATGCTGCCCCAAGGAAAGAGACATGGAGCCCCGCCATGCAGGTTGCTCTGACACAAAACAACCCATTGCCCAAGCTGTGAAAGCACCGAGGTACAGTGGGATTTAAGAAAAGGAGACACTCATGAGGCAGTGGAAACAGAGGAAAGAACAAATGGCCTGTGTCCCTCACATGGTGTGCATGGGTGTCAGGAGAAGAAAAGGACTAATGCAAGAAAAATAAGGGAGGTGACTCGAGATAAGACTGGGCCATGAAATAGTTAATGCGCATGTCAGATCTTGAGGCTCTTATCCCATCATCCAGACCGGCATTTGTCCAAGAGCTACTGTAGAAGTGTCTTGGAGATGTGGTTAACTGGTAATCAGTTGACTTTAAAGAGAGATTGCTCTCTATAATGTGGTGGGCCATGTCCAATCAGTTGAAGGCTCTAAGAAAAAAGACAGATTTCTCTGAGGAAGGGGAACTCTGCCTCAGGACAGCAACATAGAAACCCTGCCTGAACTTCCAGCCTGGCACCTACCCTGCAGATTTCAGACTTTCCAGTTCCTACAATCGCAAAAGCCAATTCCTTGAAATAAACCATATAAGGACAGTACATGATTTATGTCTGTATATCTTTCACGGGTTTTGTTTCTCTGAGAACCCTGACTAGCCGGGCCATGAGAGGCCATGAATAGTTGAAAGTCTTCATTCATTGGTTAATGGGGTATCAATGAAAAAGAAATATATTAACAAATTGTTAGCTCAGGTGATGGCATGGGGGACATGTGGAGGTGTGGGACCTCTTAAAGGATTCAGAAGAGTTGAAGGCTGGGTGAGAAGAAGTTTTAGGAAAACTTCAAACAAGTTATTTTGCTTGTTTTCTATTTGTATATATGCACAATTGATGATAAAATTCTGCCTTGTCACCTCTGGCTGGTGGCTCAGTGGATGAGGCACCAGCCTGCAAACCCAAAGGTCGCTAGTTCGATTCCCCAGCCAGGGCAACATAACCAGGTTGCAAGCCAGGCCTCCAGCCAGGTCTGTAGCTGGAGGCAGGTGAAAGGCAACCACACATTGATGTTCCTCTCCCTCTCTGGCTCCCTCCCTTCCCCTTTCTCTAAAAATAATATGTAAATATGTAAAGATAAATAAATAAATAATTCTGCCTTGTCAATTAGGGTCTTTATAAAATAAAAGCTTTAAGTGATAAGAAAAAAAATTGAATTCACTATCTTTGAGCTGGCCAAAGCATCATCCTTAATGAAATATATATTCATCAACTGCACATATACCATAAGCCACAGCAAAGCTTCCACATTAGGACATATGCAATGGGGAAATAAAGAAAACTATAAGAGTTACAAGTTAGGTGTTTGGTAGCCATAAAAACCCATGAAAAAAGATAATGTAATAAAAATACACATACAGAAATTTGCATAACACATAAGCCATGTTCTACTGCTTGGCTAAAACTAACAACAACAACAACAAAAAGACAAAGTCTGGAAACAGATGATTTAGCCAAGTCTGTCCAGTTAAATGTACCGCATGTAACCCAGACTCGAAGTCCGGCTGTGCCCGGGACAAGGCTGCGTTCTTCTGCGTCACTAGGCCTCTGACCCTCATCCACAGAATACACTTCAATTAGATGTTTCAGACCCTGGATCTCCATAGTTCTTCATTTTTAAAACATCCTTATTTGAGGACATTTTTCCAGTACTTTTAGAGAAAGAGGAAGGGGGAGTGAGGAAGGGAAGGAGAGAAGGTGGAGACAGACAGACAGACAGACATCAATTGGTTGCCTTTGATATTTGCCCTGACCAGGGACTGAACCTGCAACCTGGGCATGTGCCCTGACAGGGAATCAAATTCACTACCTTTTGGTCCACGGGACGACATTCTAACCAACTGAGCTACACCAGCCAGGGCTCTCCGTAGTGCTTTCCACACAACATGGAACTGAAAGCACAAAGCCCTCTACAATTTGGAGACTTCATAACTGGGCAGCTACTGATTCCTGAATACAGTATTAGCTCCACCTCTGAAACCACTGCATCCTCTAAGAAAAGTACCAGGGACTCCTGGGAAATGCCTCCGTGCTGCCCAGCTGTCCTATGGTGGCACCTGTAATAACACGCCTGCCCACGCGTGTGCAACAGTGAGCCTGTGCAGCAAGGGTCTTCCATTGGCTCGGTCCAGTGAGACTTTGCCAGGCTCAGATTGATCCTTTGCTCTTTGTTTTCCTTCCCTGGGAGGACAGCCTATAAATAAAGCTTCAAACACAGCATCACAAAGCCATCCACCCACGGAATATGAGAAAAGGAAGAGGCCCACTTGGCTAGACCAGCGTGAGGAGAAACAGGTGTATTTCTAAAATTTGCACCAAATATGGACCATGACCAGACCCTCTGGCTGCAAGGACAAAGGACTACCTGAGGTCTGATAAAACCCTGAGGTGTTACATAAATGAATATAAAATTCGATTGTCTCGCAGACATGCCTAATATTTAAGGAAAACTTCATGCACGGTGTGTCCTGTTTTGATGGACATATACCTGTGGTCAGATAAACAAAATGAGTATGAGATTTTAGGTACAATGTTGCCTGGCTTTCCAGGAGACCTGGTATGAAAGCCAGGCTTGGGACATACCTGGACCCAGGATTCACCAGGGTGACCTCCTGTCAATCCAACAACAGTAGATGCCAGCCAACAAAAGTGTACAAGCCGTGAGACGTGAAATGCAATGCTTGGTCAGGCTAATCCACCAGCAAATGCAGGATCCCAAAGACAAAGAGGGAACTGCATGCTGGCCTCAGGACAACTGTCTGTCCAGGCCTCAACTCACTGTCATTACACGGGTCAGGTGCATGTAAACAATGTGAACTGAGTTAACAGTGAATGTCATAAACATATCAGGTGTTCTATTGCATAACAACCGACCTCTTCTAAATAAGGAGGTTTCAGAATGGCATTACAACTTCATTCCAGAAATCAGCATTTTCAGTGTCTTTTCCAGGCCAGTGTCGCTTGCTGGTTGGCTCTAAAAATAAGGTCCATTATATAAAACAAGCTCAGGTTGAAAATACAGTCATTTTTCAAGGGCCAAATACTTAAAGCTAACTTATACTTGGACTACTAATATTCTCCTTATTATATCTGAACATGAGTTTAGGTTTTCAATACAGAACTGTGCCTCCTCAGGTCAGAGCAGTGACGTTTGCTGCTCTGGGTGGCCATGCGGGTACAGGGCCAGCACCACTGGCTCTCAGCTTGTACTTGGCTATTTGGGTTCTTTCTTAATCATGCCTCCTAGAAAGTAGGAAAAATAAATCAATACACTGTGGCAACTGGAGTGTATTTCTATGTTTCAAATACTTTCTAAGAAACAAAATAAAACTAGAGACAAACATTGGCCTTAAAGGATCTTGCACCAATCCCTGTGGGACTCAATGCAACATCTCAACTCAGATTATGTCAGAATGAGTTGATGTTATTCTCCAAAGTATCTGAGGATTTTCTGGAGAAACATATGTATATATTTAAAAGGCCCACATATTCAGGATGTGTGTACATGGTCCCCCTCCCCACCCAGTGAGCCATTGATCATGGTCTTTCAGTATGACACTTCACATACAGAATGTCCAATGCTCAAAGGTGTTCTTTGTGGTGATGGAAATACCTATTCAAGAAACTTTGCCTTGTAATGTGGTTCAGAGTTTGGGTTCCAGAGTCAAACCTGAGTTCAAATCTGAGCTTGGCCACTTCCTGGGTGGGTGACCTTGAAGTTACTTAATCTTTCTCTTCTTCAGTTTCTCCACCTATAAAATGGGGTTCACAAAGTACCTACATCATTGGGTTGTTTTGAAGATTAAATATGTACAAATGATTGGAACTGTGCTTAGCATGTGGTAAGCATTCAATAAATGTTAGGCAATGTTATAATATTCAGAGAGTCAGCCCATGAAAGCCAGACTGGACCACAGAAAGTGTCCAGACCCAATCAGATCGATGACCACTCTCCTTGCATTTCAGGGTTTGTTCATGACTTCCCACACGGGGACTCAGTGTTCCTTCCCACTCCCAACTCATGAAACCAAGACTTAGACTTCAGGCTTGCCATTCTTGCTTTATTGCAGATTTATTTCTCCAGCACCTACCTGAGCCTCCCCCACTGTGGCTCAGATCCTGGTCACTCTTCACTTGTCCCTGACTTCTGATGTCTGAGGGTGCAAGCCCCCGAGCCTGGCACTGGCCAGGTCCCCACACAGGTTACAGCAGGTGCGTGTGACACAGAGCAGCTCTGAGTATCCCAGAATTGTTTCTGTCCTTACAGAGCAAGGCAGCGAATATAAGGAGCACCTGCTGTTGGCAAAGCAATATGCCCAACCCTGCAAAGAGCACATATGACATACAGAAGTTCCAGAGTGTGGTTCTCCTGATGCCCCCTGCTTTTGAACCAGTCTCTGGGAGCCCACAGCCTCCTGAAGGTGTCATCTTGAAACAGCATGCCAAGTGGGAGAGACAAATTCCAAGTTATTCAGGAGGGACTATTTGGCCCGTGTGGACACCTGACTGACTAAATTAGGAAGATAACCAGGTACAACAGAGGGAGTAAAAAATAAAAGTGATCCTCCTAGCATCTTTTTAAATTTTCATTTCAATGTTTGTCCTAAGAAATGAGATTTACCCTCCTGATACACTTTAAAGTGCACAGAACTATGCTGTTAACTAAAAGCATTATCTTGTCCAACAGACCTCTAGAACTTACCTCATATAATCAAAACTTCATACCTAACAAACATGTCCCCTTTCCTCTGCCACCACCATCCTATTCTCTCATTCTATGCATTTGACTATTAACTATCTCTTATAAGAGGAATCATGCAGTACTTCTCCCTCATTGTCTGGTTTCTTTTACTTAGCATAATGCACTCAGGGTCAACCCACCATTGTTACAAATGGCAGGATTCCTTTTTTTTAAGGCTGGACATCTCAGTGAGTTGTTGTGATTACTGACATCAGCTTAAGAATGTAGATGGTGGGGCTGCCAAAGTACCTACCTCCTTGGGGATTTTAGGAAAGGGCTACCTTCTTCAAAGCCGTGTCCTTGGCTACCTTCCCATCTCTGGGAGGTGTCATGTGGAGCAGGAAAGGGACATCAAGAACAGTACAATAACCCAGAGCTCCATGCCCAGCCCAGAAGGAGCCAGGAGGGACTGAGGCAGGCAGTGGGGATTTAGCAACAATACGTGGCAAGAGCTGGAGAAATTTCATTCTCTTGAAGCCTGGAATAACTGGTGTTACAGGAAAATAAATAAGACCCTTGGCTCCAGGGCACTTACAATTTCATCAGGTGACAAGACATCAGATGACATGCCAAAAAAGTTCAACAATGAAGCAAACTTATGTAACACTTCATTTATACTTAGAAATGACTACACAAGATTCTAAAATAATGTTCAGAGAGTATGGGGGAACAGGGCTCCAAGCAGACAGGCAGCCTCCTCTGTCCTGTCCTGCTTTGCCTTGGTCTGTTCCTGTCCTAGCCCCTGGGTCTGGGTACAGCTCCCAGATTTCCAGCTGCAAAATCAAGAAACAGGGATCATGGCAATTCCTGGTGGTTGGGGCCCGGGTGGGCCAAAAGAGGGACAAACACCAATAGGCTGTACCAGCCTCCCTCTGGGGACCACAGTTCACCAACTGCAGTGGGACATTCCCACCCCCATTTTCTGTCATTGAACTTTGTGTCTCTGCAGAAGTAAGCCCCTGTAAAACAGAGAGAACACACCCTCCTTCTGTGAGCCCCCCACTCCACCCTATAGGGTTGGTGGCTCAGCACATACCTATTAGTCTGAATACTACCTCACCCGGTAACTGCTGACCCTCTGTGTCCCCTCCCCTGAAGTGAGCTTCTGGAGTGAGAAGAGGTGGCCACCTTCACCTGATGGAACCGGGAGGACATGGGCACCAATGGCTAAAACTTGCATAGATTTTATTGTCAGATGGCGAGCCCTTCACACATTCCCACAGGAAATCAGAGCTGTAAGCATACCTTCCAATTCACACAAAATACATCAAATAATATGGTTTCCAAAATAGGGCTCCCAGCAAAGTGTGGCATCACATTTACCTCTGGCAGTGAGCAGAGGTCATTTTAGCTGTCACCTAGGGGACTGCACCTACAGCACCAGCCCACAGGGCGGAAGCAGCCCCTCACGCAGGCAATACCCTTACTCATACTTGTCCCCAGGTATCCACTGCTCTTTGTAAACAAAGAACGTATTCCCCAAACGGGCCTGTAACTTGTCTGTCGCATTAATTTTCACACTGAGAGCTCTGTGGCCCATGCTCTCTCTGGCTGGTGGATTTAACATTGAAGTGGAAAGGAAACCGACAACAATAGAGCCACCGATGGGAATGATAACCCAGTCTGTAGCAGTGTCGTCCCAGTTCTGACGCAAGTTGCTGTTTATAGTCCTGCTCCGTGTGAATTCAGTCCTAAACAGTCACCACTGGAGAACATGCCAATTTATAATTAGGAAGTTAGTTTATGACTTTGTTTAGAACACTGACCAATTTAAATTCCATTTTATTGTACATTTTCAGAATCTCCCCACCAATATGCCCCACAAACAACCCGAAAAATACCAAAAAGATCAGGCGAATGGAGACACAGTCGCACAGGTTCTGCAGAACCTGGGTTCTCCTTGAGCCAAGAGGGGCAGGAGCTGGTGTGGGAGAGACTTGAGCGTTTTGAAGCAAATGGAGCTTCCTCCCTTTTCTCCTGAAGAGGGATGTGGTCAGCAGGAGAAGATGACTCACCACTGCTGCGATGTCCGGAAAACAGAAACTAGGGACCCTGGGTTTGCACGTGAGGTTCCCATCCCGCACCAGCCCAGGCAGTAGGAGAAGGCAGACGGTCGTCTACCTTGTCTGTCTTGAGCTTACATCAAAGCTCCCACTGAAACTCCAAAACCAAGCAGAAGTGATGCGCTGGGCCTGGCACTTACCTTGGAACCAGTCTGTTGCCTTCCACCTTCCTTAGCCTTGTGCTGAATATTTAAACACACGTGATTTAATTTCAGAACTGTCAGTTAGTCAAGCCTTAACTTAAAGGCAGCATTTTCCAAGGCTGAACACCAAGGTCACTGAAATTGAGTTAACCTACCTTGACATCTATTTAAGTTTTTAGATCTGGACTTATGAATCTGCATCAAATATATATTTTAAGCCAGTCAAGGTCATAGCTATCTAAAAGGAAAGCTCCTTTTGTCGCTCTCCTTCCCACACAAATACGATTCTACAAATTGGTGAAACACTTCCAATGCAGCACATATGTGTGGACTTGGCTATTGTGCCATTTGATGATCAATTTCCTATAGAATGAGATGTGGCAGTTTGTGTTTGTTTTTTTTTAAATTTTATTGTTGTTGTATTACATCCATCCCCTTTTTGCTCCCCTCTGTCCCCCTCCCCACCCACCCATCAGTTTGTGGTTTTGACTCAATTGGTCAATTATGTGTATAGAGCAGTTCAGTCTGTCCCATTTTTTAACCTTTTGGTGTCTGCAGAGCTTGTAGTGGCATTTCCTGTCTTATTGCTGATATTAGTAACTGTGCTCTTTGTTTCAGTCTTGTTAAAGATTTGTCAATTTTATCGATCTTTTCAAAGAACCATTGCATTAATTTTCTCTATTGTTTTCTGTTTCGATTTCATTAATTTCTATTCTTGTTATCCTCTTCCTTCTGCACTTGCTTTGGGTTTATTTTGCTCCTCTTTTTCTAAGTTCATGAGGTGAGAGCTGAGATTATTGATGGGAGTTTTCCTATTTCCTCAGACATGCATCAAGTCCTATACATTTCTCTCATTATTGCTTTAGCTACGTTCCTTAAATTTTGTTATGTTCTACTTTTTATATTTTCCTTGAATCTTTCATTTTGGCCAATGGATTATTGAGAAGCATATTATTGATCAATTTTTCCTATTCTTTCTGTGCTTCAATTTTAGTTTCATTCCACTGTGATTAGAGAACACACTCAGTATGATTTCAATTTTTCAAACTTGTTGAGGATTGTTTCATGGCCTAAGATATGGCCCCTCATGAGCTTCTAAAAAGAATGCGTATTATGGTGTTTTGGAATAGAACATTTGATGGATGTTGATTAGAGCCTGTTGGTTCATGGTGTTCAGGTTTTCTACATCCTTGATGATTTCCTATTTAGTTCTCTCACCTTGTGTAATGTTGAAATCTCACTATACCTGTGGATTTGTCTACTTCTTTTAGTTCTATTAGTTTCTGCTTCACGTGTTTTATAGCTCTGTTGTTTGGCTCATTCCCATTTAGGGTTGCTATGCCTTCTTGCTTAATTGACCCACCTTTCATTATGTGATGTACCTTTCTGTCCCTTGGTATGTATGTATTTTTTGTTTTAATGTCACTTTACCTGATATTAATATATACTCCTGCTTTCTTTTGATTAGTGTTTACATGATATATCTTTTTCCATCCTTTTACTTTCAATCTGACTATGCTATTTGAAGCGAATTTCTTGAAAAGAGCTGGGTAACGTTTTTTTTAATCTACTCTGCCCATCCCTGTTTTCTAACTGGTGTATTTGTTTTAATTTTTCTGCCTTCCTGTGGTTACTTTAACATATTTGAGAATTCAATTTTGAGTTTTCTATTATGTTTTTGTGTGTCTTTTTTTGCATAGCTTTTAAATATATATTTTTAAAGATGTTATTTATTTTAGAGCGTGGGCAAGGAAGGAAGAGGAACATCGATGTGTGAGAGAAACATTGATTAGCTACCTCTTGCATGCACTCCAACCGGAGACCAGCTTGCAACCCAGGCATGTGCCCTGACCGGGAATTGAACCAGCAACCCTTTGCTTTGCTGCATAACACCCATTAAACTGAGCCACACAGGTTAGGTCTCTGCTAATTTTTCCTTTCAGTCTATTTTCTCTCTGTTGTTCATGTTGAGCAACAATTGTTGTTTCAACTTTAAATTTACTGATTCTTTCCTCTGTCCTCTCTCTTCTGTTGTTAGTTGAGGTTTTTGTTTTTACTTTTATTGTACTTTTCATTTCCAAAATTTCTCTTCATTTCTCTTCTCTTCTCTGTCTTCTACTAGTTTGCTGATACTTTCTTTCTTTCTTTCTTTCTTTCTTTCTTTTTACTTTTTTAAAGCATGTTTGTAATTTCTCAATGAAGCATTTTGTGGGGCTGTTTGATTCTACCATTTCTGTCATCTCAATGTTGGCATCCTTTACCTTTTTTTTAAATTCAACTTGAGATGTTCCTGGTTTCTGATACAACAATTAATTTTTGATAGAAACTTGGACATTTTGTATTATGAGACATTGGATCTTATTGAAATCTTACATTTTAGCTGGCTTTCTCTGAGGGCTACAATAGGGAAGGAAAGTAGGGGTATCACCTCTTGAATGCCAGGTGGGGATAGAAGTCCAGGTTTCCTCCAGTCATGTGGGGCTGGGGCCAGGGGAAGAATTTCTTATCACTGCTGGGAGGGGGCAGGAGCCCTGTCTCCCCAGTAGACCTCCACTGATGCCACCAGGCTGAGAGGGCTCACGGCTCCTCTCTGTTCCCCTATGTCTCCACTGTCACTATGGTGGGGGTGGCCATGTTACCCCTGTATAGTGGTGAAAATCCTGATCCCACTAGGACTCCTCTGCTGTCATCCCAGCAGTAAGGAGGCTCCTCATTTGGCCTCCACATAACCAAGTGTCAGTGTCAGGGGGAGGAATTCTACTGCCCAGTTGCATGAATGTCAGGCTCCTGACTTGGTTTCTCTGCACCACCTTGTGGGTTTCAGGGGGGCCTCATGCAGCCTCTCAAGGGTGAAAGTCTAGGCCCTTTACTTATCTCTGGGATGGGGCCACAGCGCTCCTGTGGTCCCTGGCTGGGATAGATATTGCCTAGTGGGTCTGGCTACTCAGCCCCCTTCACTAGTCCTTTGGTAGGGAATGCAGACTTTGTTCGGAGTTTTTATTTTTTTCTATACTTGTTGTTGTTCTCAGGTGGCCACCTTCTATAGCATCCAGACTGGAGTGTGTGAAGCAGAAGAAATCGCAGGGGCACACCACTATGTTCTTCATGGGCCTCTGGGTCCCTGACTGGTTGCTTCCTTCCCTCTGCCTTTCAGGATCTTCTTATGCTTTTTTCATATACAAAGTTCAAGGTTTGTCATTTTACTTAATAGAAAGATTAGGGAAAAGTGTATCTGTTTTCTCTTCCCAGAAGTGGTCTTTCTTGGGTTAATTTTTAATGTTACATCATGGCGCAAGCATCCGCTTAAGCTGCTCTTCTGACTAAATGAGCTCTAAATATACACCTCACTCTGGCTCTCTGGTTGAATTCATTCAAAAAGAATTCCTGAGACAACAAAGGATGTGCTGTTTTAGTGTCATAGATAAGAGAGAACCTTGACCTTAAGGAAAACTCTACTCCATTTTCATAGCAAAACCTCAGGAGGGTGGACCAACTCTAACGTCCTCTGAGCCTTGTGGAATAAAAGAGTGACTTGTAATGATTGTTTCTATTTTAATTTCAAAATGTTTATTTTGCTGTAGTAGACCATGAACATCGACATAGATTTCAACAAAATAAGGCAATATGTTGTCTTACAAGGCATCTAGATAGAAATTATGAGTCATAGTGATACCTCTTTTAAAATTAAAATTATTACAGTTTTAATCAGGGAAGAAAAATTATCTTCAGCGATATCTACGGGAGGATCTTAGCTAGTTTCAATCAGCCAAATCAGTAATTTGGCTAGGTTACAAAACAATACCTACATGAATTTTGACATTTCAAATTAAAAAGCTGGTAAAGTAAAAAAGTGATTAAATTTTAGCACGAGCCATCAAGAGCTCTAAACTTCAATGAAAACAAATGGAAAACGTTTTAAAATTTCAAAAAGAAAGCCCCTCCAAACATGATACTCTGAAAGAGATAAGGCTCATTCACTGGGGGATGAACTCAGGTTTTTCATAATAAATAGCCAATGATGTCCAGCCTGGCTAAGGCCACATGAAAGCCACAAAAATAACCGCAGTAAATTTGAAGAATAATATATAGTAAATATTTGTGTTTCAATGAGCCACAGTTTCATCAATTCACCCATCTATGCTTCATGTTTCTAAGTACCAACCCAATTACTGATTTTAACAACCTCACTCACTGAGTGTATAAAATGTGCCAGACATGCAGTGATGAGAAAACAGCCATCTAAGTTGCTGCCTTGGCATTTTATAGTATGACCACCCTGCTCACACCCGAAGTCTGGACATTTAGACACAAGCTGACCTTAGGATTCCTACCTCAACTTCCTGCTTTGCTTTTCTGGGGCACCTTTTAAAATAACCACTCAGGAGGAGGGTATCAGGGGGATAAGTGGCAATAGTAAAAATACAATAAAATTTTTAAAATAATTAAAAAATAAAATAACCACTCAGAGCTGAGCCTTCAAAAAGTTAGTGACCTCCACCCCAACCACCTTGTAAGTAATAGGTGCTTGCCACCCTGCTGCCTGTCTCCTGCTTGTTTGCCCTGGGATGGAGGACGGTCCTTCCCCCAGCTCACTGCAGTCCATTCTGAGATCTGTGAGTAATAAATCTTGTGTCTCCTTCCTTTGCGTGAGCCTAGTGAAACTGAACCCTCAATTAAAACGTTCTCCACGTTTTCATTTCCCAAAAGAGGGAGCTCAGATGATGAGGGGCCTACCTGCTGCTGGTCCTGCCTGGGTGGCTTTTGCCTCCTCATTCAGCAGGTCATAATTCGCATATTCTTAACTTAATATACCAGCTACCAGCCCTACAACATGCATGCCTTATCCCATTAAAATTGCACCCTTGCATTACAAGGCATCGTCCCAATCTTAGAGATGAGGTTTTAAACTCCTTATGCACATACGGGCTGTCTTCACACTCACCCCAGGTTCCTCCTGCTCAACAAGGCAGGCAGTGCACTGCCTATCAAGATCATACAAGGTCATACAGAGGGTGCCACTGCGGTGCCATTGCTCCAAACCCATCGCCACCACTTTAAATAGACCTCATGGGAAAAGATCCCAAGGACAGTGAAGTAGAATCACTTCCTTGTATAACAGGCACTTTAAAAAAATAATAAGCTTTAATTTTTAGACCAGTTTTAGGTTTACAGAAAACAGTACCAGAAAGTGAAGTTCCTCTGTATGGTGCCTCTCTCCCTGCAGCTTCTCTTATTATCTGAGTCCGCGGGTACCTCTGAGCCCCGAGCCCCCGTGCTACCTGCCTCACTGCTCCTTCACCTTCTTCCCAGAGGTGAACCTGACCGCTGGGGACTCCTGCTCCCCCACCAGGCCCACTCAGCGCCATCCAAACCAGCACCCTAGTCTGCCAGGGCACCACACCCTCCAGGGCCTCCGAGTCCCACGCCACACACCATCTTCCTCAAATGTACTTTATAGTCAAGATTACAAATGGCTGCACTATGTACATAAATGGCATTGTATCGATTTTCTTCAGAGCCGCTTTGAATAGAGTGATTTCTAGGCACTCCCGGGAAGGCTGTTCATGCCGACACCAGCTGTGTTACACACAAGACCTTCAAGGAAACACAGATAATAGCTCAATCCAATAATTTCACTAACATTTTTTAGTAATTCCACCTTTTTTGGATAGATCCTTAACCTTTATGATTTTCTGCCTCTTTCCCTCCTCTCCAAGATGGTACCTGGGGGAAGGGGAGAGGAGGGTAGGTCTGTGTGAGACTGCCCTTAGGCTCCTGAGGGGGCTGCACTTTGTCTCAGGCAAATCCAGGGGGGTCTCTGTGGTTTTTACCCCACCCAGGCTCTGCTCTGGAATACTGGCTCCTGCTCAGTTCCTAGGGGCCACCATCCTTTAAACCATCTGCATAGGACCCTCTCTCCCAAGCATCTACCTGTGCACCTCTTCAGAGGCCTTGGGAAACTTCCAGAAGGTGCACTCAGGCTGTTTCTCTGCCTAGCCCTGTGGCCACCCTGGGTTGTTTTGGGGGTCCCTGTGATGTGGTCCTTCCCAGAGGATGAAAGCAGGGAACTGCCCTGACATGCTGAGTGAGGAAACAGCCTCCATCCATAGCCTCACCCCTTCTACTTTTCCCAAAATTTCCTTATCCCACACCCCATATCTCCCACAGGGGCTTTCTCTCACTCCCAGGGCCCTTCGGCAGCCGGGAGAAGTAGAAGACATGTGCTCTGGGGTGCACAGGTCTGCAGGCACATGTCAGACCTGGAAATATACTGCGTCAGAAAGGTACCACCCTCCTTTCATGTTCCCCATGAAAAAAATCTCCTCTGTATATATCAGTATGTGCATAGACCCAGGGACATGCATATACTCATATATACAGGGAAGCCCCAAACACAATCACCGAGTGACCTGCCAATGTCTTTGCAGATTAGCACATTTACTTAACGTGGCTTCTCACTCAGAGCAATTCTGACATCTAGGGGAGAGTCTTGGTTGTCACAAGCTGGGAAGAGTTACTGGCCTCTAGTTGGAAGCTAGACACTGTGAAACATGCCCACAGTGCACAGAACGCCCACAGCAACAAGCAATTCACCCAAATGCCCATCATCCAAAGGTGAGACCTGAGCAGGAAGCCAAGGGACACAGACTGACCCAGCGACATGTATCCAGAGTACACAGAGCACTCTACAACCAACAATAACAAGGTAGATGCCCCACTAAAAAACCAAACAGATGATCTGAGTAGACGTTTCTTTAAAGAAAATATAAAATGGCCAGTAAACACATAAAAAGATGCTCAAGGTCATTAGCATTAAGGAAATGCATATCAAAACCACAGTGAGACTTTTGGCCAAGATGAAGGTGTAGACACACTTTGCCACCCTCCACAACAATAAGAAGAAATAAAACTACTTCAAAACTAAAAACAACCAGAACTACCAGAAAACTGAACTGCATGGAAGTCCAACCCACAAAGATAAATAAGCAATATTCATCTAGACAGGTAGGCAGGGCGGAGATGGGGCAGAGAGGACACAGTGTGGCAGTGGTGGCAGCAGCAGGCAGTAGCTGTGGTCACCAGTGGAAAGAGTAGCCACACATTATAAAAGTCAGGAGGGCACCTGGCGGACAACCCCAACCCCAGACCAGACTCCAGCATCAGGCAAAATAGAGCTTCATTGCTTCTGACTGTGAAAACCAGAGAGGGTTAGGGTGGAGGAAGTACCTGCCAGTCTCTCAGCATAATCTGTTCATTTAGAGACCCGCATGGTCCTCTGCAAACTCACCCACTTTGGGAACCACAACCAGAGCAGCAGTTAGAGGGGCAACAGTCCCTTACGGGAAGTGCGAGAAGTGCCTGGAAAAGGGGCAAGCGCTGAGTAAGTGGCATTATTCCCTCTCAGACCCCTCCCCCATGTACAGTACACAGCACGGTGAAACAGGTGGCCCTGCATAGCCCAATACCTAAGGCTCCACCCCTTACAATGTAACAGGTGCAATAGATGTACCTAAGACACGGGCAAACACAGGAAGCGGTCAGTTTGAGGAGACAGAGAAGTGTGGTCCAAAAAGAAGGAGCAGATCAAGGTTCCAGTGGGAGAACTGAGAAACAAGGAGATAGTCAACCTAAGAGATGCAGCGTTCAAAACCCTGGTGATAACGATGCTCACAGATGTGACAGGCATACTTGAGTATGGCACACGCATAAGGGAAGAAGTGAAGGCCACGCTAAGTGAAACAAAGGAAAGTCCACATGAAACCAATGGTGAAGGGAAGGAAGCTGGGTTCAAACCAATGATTTGGAACATAAAGAAGAAATAAACAATCAACCAGTACAGAATGAAGAAACAAGAATTGAAAAAAATGAGAAGAGACTTAGGCACCTCTGGGACAACTTTAAACATGCCAACATCTGAATCATAGGGGTGCCAGAAGGAGAAAAGGGAAAGCATGAAATTGAAAACTTATGTGGAAAAACAATGAAGGAAAACTTTCCTAAGCTGGTGAAGGATATAGACATACAAGTTCAGGAAGCACTGAGAACCCCAAACAAGCTAGACCCAAAGAGGGCCACATTAAGGCATATCATAAGTAAAATGCCAAAGGTTAAAGATAAAGAAAGAATCTTAAAAGCAGCAAGAGAAAAGAAGAGCGTTACCTACAAAGAAGTCTTATAACACTATCAGCTGATTTCTCAAAAGAGACTTTGCAGGCAAGAAGGGCCTGGCAAGAAGTATCCCAAGTGATGAAAAGCAAGTGACCTACAACCAAGATTACTCTACCCAACAAAGCTATCATTTAGAATGGAAGGGAAGATAAAGTGCTTCCCAGACAAGGTAAAGCTAAAGGAGTTCATCATCACCAAGCCATTATTATATGAAATGTTAAAGGGGCTTACTTAAGAAAAATACAAAGACCAAAACTATGGACATTAAAATGACAACAAACTCAGAACTATCAACAACAGGTTAAAAATAAAAACAAAAACAAACAAAGCAAATAACCTGAAGAGGATCAGAATCATAGATATGAGGATCATTTGGAGGGTTATTAGCTGGCATAGGGAAGGGGGAGAAAGTGGAAATGGTGCGGGGATTAAGAAGCATAATTGGTAGGTACAAAACAGACAGGGGGAAGTTAAGAATAGTATAGGAAAGGATGAAGCCAAAGAACTTACATGAACAACCCATGGGACATGAACTAAAGGTGGTGGGGCTGCTGGAGGGTATGTGGGTACTGGAAGGACAGAAGCAAAGGGAAAAAAATTGGACACCTGTAACAGCATAGTCAATAAAATATACTTACAAGGAAGCCCACTGTGAGAAACCACTCAAAAGAATGGCCTGGATGAAAATGATGGACAATAGCAAGTGCCAGCGAGGATGTGGTAAGATTGGAATTTTAAACCGTTTGTGGGAATGTGAAGTGGTGCAGCCTTTGTGGAAAACAGTGTGTCAGTTGCTCCAATAGAATTAGACAGAATTACCACATGACCCAGCAATTCCATTCCTAGGTAGAGACCCAAGGGAAATGAAAACATATTTCCACAAGTAAACTTGTACACAAATGTTCATAATAGCACTATTCATAATAACATACATGCACACACACAAAAAAAAACAGAAATAAATGTGATAAATGGATAACATGTGGTCTATCCATACAATAGAAAATGATCTAGACACAGAAACAAATGAAGTACTGATGTTTGCTACAACATGAATGAATCTTGGAGACATTATGCTTAGGGAAAAATGCCAGACGCAAAAGGCTGCATGTTAGATGATTCAAATTACATGAAATATCTGGAACACTAAGACAAAACCACAGAGACAGAATATAGATTAGTGGTTGTCAGACACTGGGGGTAGGGAGAAATCAGGAGTGACTGCTAATGGATATGTGGTTTCTTCTCAGGGTGATGATAATGTTCTAAAATTAGATGGTGGTGATGGTTGCCCAACTCTGTGAATAGACTGAAAACCATTAAATTGTACAGTTAAAAAGGGTGAAATTTTATGGTATATGAATTATGCCTACATAACACTGTTATTAAAAATAAAGTGACCCTGGCTGGTAGCACAGTGGTTAAGGCGCCGGCCTGCGAACCCAAAGGTCGCGGGTTCGATTCCCCAGCCAGGGCACATAACCAGGTTGCAAACCAGTTCTCCAATCAGGTCTGTGGCTGGAGGCAGGTGAAATGCAACCATACATTGATAAAAAATAAATAAATAAAAAAATAAAGTGAGCCCTGGCTGGTAGCACAGTGGATAAAGGTGCCGGCCTGCGAACCCAAAGGTCACTGGTTCAATTCCCCAGCCAGGGCACATAACCAGGTTGCAAACCAGGTCTCCAGTCAGGTCTGTGGTTGGAGGCAGGTGAAAGGCAACCATACATTGATGTCTCTCTCCCTCTCTGCCTCTCTCCCTTCCCCTCTTTCTAAAAATAATGGAATAAAATCTTTTTTAAATAAATAAATAAATAAATAAAGTAAGTGGAAGACCCATCTATACACACACATTCACATTTACGTACACACGCACACACACACGCACACACATATACCAGCGCCTCCTGAAAAATACCAAGCACTCTCACAAATCACTTTCTCCTACTGTCCCTGCAACAGTCCAGAAGCTGACTGAGAAACACGTGAGAACACTTGCTCAACTGAGGCATCGAAGGCAGTAATTCCTAAGCTGAATGCTCTGTCCCTTTACATTTCTATATAAGCCTGTATCACAAGCTTCCTGAAGATCTCTCAGGCCTAGCTGAGTACTTTTCTAAATCTTGATTTCCCTGTCTTCTAAATTGTATTCTTCCAAAGTTCCACATCATTTTAACACAGCATGTCCTTTACATACTTCAATCCTAAAAATGGAAGGGAAAAACAAACCTCTGCTCTCTAGGCTTTGCCTACTCAGCAGCACCACCTGCTGGCAGGTAGGGGCCATGCAGGGAGTGGTCTCCATAGAAAAGGACCCCTCCACAGCTGGTGGAATGGGGGAATTTTAGTTGTCTATGATAGTGGTGCAAGACGGCATCAAGAACTGTCCATGTACTGCACCCCTCTGGACACTACTGTAGGTAAATATTTATTTACATGTGTCTCAGCCTGGAAACTCACTAAACTTTACACATAATCAAATAGCATTTTTGCTCGAATATTAATATAAGCTGAATTTTCTTACAGCAAATTATCGTGTAAATCAAAGTGAAAGTGTACCCTGGTTCTTAAGACTTTCACCCAGAGTTTTGTGCCATTTCAGAAAACTCCATGTCCACATCAATGCTGTCTATGAGTTCAGTCACCAACATCTACACCGCCTAACCTGCACCTGTGTTTCGTTCATGGTGTTCCACATGGTCACCAACATCCACACCTGCACCCATGTTAACTCATGGTGTTCCACATGTGACTCAGGACTTCATCATGTCTTCCAGGAGCCTGCTAAGCACATACATACAGAAATATGTTTTATTGTAAGTTGCTTTCTTTCTTTTCTACTCGTGATACAGATGAGGCACGCTATTTCTTTTAGATTGTGTTGAGGTAGGTATGATATTTATGAATTCAATTTCAGAAGACGAGAGGAGATATTGCTGTAAGGTCAGTTGTTAAAAGGGTGCTGGGTTTGATGTGGGGACCACTATGCTGAGTCCTCTGTCGGAGAAGCCCCTTATTTTCAATTTTCCTGGTTTTGAGGACACACTGGGGTTGTATCTCTCCCATCTTTGGGGCTTCTTGGAGGCTCCATTAAGCCTTTCAACTGTTACTATTTGCTTCTTTCTCTCTAACCCTTCTCCTGGCAGGGTGACGAGAGGCTAAGGGATGCACACAAGACTATGGGGGAAGTAAGCCTGCCTCATGAGATGCCTCTTCTGCCCTGTCAGGGTTCCTGAAGGACTGTACTTGCCTGCAAGAAACTTGGAGCCACTGCAACCCACTTTCTACAAGAGATTTATTTTTACAATCTAACAAGGACTCAGTAGGCAGTCCAGAGCTGGTATTGCAGCTCAATCTCAGCTCCTTCCAGCTTCCTTCTCACTCAGCCATATCAGCCTATTGCTTTGGTCCTCATAGACACAAGAGAGCTGTTGCCCTTACATCCCATTCCAAGCAGGTTAAATGGAGGGACAAGCTCCAAAGCCTCTCCACCTACATGAAGTTCTGCCTATAAAGTCGCACGGTTACCTGCCTGAAAGATGAGCGGGAAGACTGACCAGTGCTAACAAGTGTGTAATCGTCACTAAAGAGAAATTAATCCAGGTCTTGCTAGAAGGAAAGGGAATTAATATGAGCAGGAAATTGCAATTCTGTCTCCCCCACTTCTTCCTTCTGTCCCAACTCACAGAGATGGGGCAGGTAGCACATTTCATGGGCAAATCAAGGTTATGTGCCATTACAAGGACACAGCTGTGGCTCTGCCCTTTTCTTAGTTAAAAATAAAATCTTTCATGCCTTTAATGCCATATTTCAAAACTTTTTTTTTCTTTTTTTTTGCCTAACTGTTAATAATAACAACTGTGAGAGAGCTGGCTATTGCTTCTGTCATCAACTTTGGTGCCCATGGATAGTAGCCCCAGAACTGTTGGCCTCTATACCTGTGGGAAACAACTATCAACTAGAACACAGAGCTTGCATGCCACTCCCATTGCCTTTGGTCTCAAAGACCCCACTTATTTCCAAAGTGACCTCAGTGTCTCAAACATCTATACTAAGTTAAGAGTCTCTTGTCACATTCTTTCCCAGCATCCTCTGACCACCTAATTTCACTGCATTAAGGTTCACTCTTTGTGCTCTAAAGTTCCGTGGGTTTTGACAATGCACAATGTTGTATCTACCATTACAACATAAACAGAATAGTTTCACTGCCCTGTAATCCTCTGTGCTCATTTCTTTTTAGCACTGAATAAAATCATTGTCTGGATGTACCACAGTTTGTTTATCCACTCACCTGCTGAAGGACATCTAGGTTGCTTCCAAGTTTTGGTGATTATGAATAAGGCTTCTATAAACATCTGAGTGCAGGTTTCTGTGTGGACATAAGTTTTTCAGCTTCTTTGGGTAAACATCAAGGAGTGTGATTGCTGAACCACATGGTAAAAGTATGTTTAGTTTTATAAGAAACTGCCAAACCATCTTCTGAAGTAACTGTACCATTTGTATTTCTACCAAGGCCATTAATTCCCAATGAATGAGGTTTTGCTGATCTGCCCCCAACAAGTTTCAATGTCCAGTGGGAATAACAAATGCCATAAAACAGGGGTCACCTGAGAAAAAGAAGCTACACACAAAAGGAAGGAAAGCAACAAGTCATTAGTCTACTTCTAATTCTGACATCACTGTGTGTCAGCCTTAAGGCAAAGACAGACTTGTCTCCTTCGTAAGTTTCATTAGGGAACTTGAAGAGTTAACCTGGAAATGTGTCTCAAATCAATTCCCCATTGTTTTTTTCAGACTTAGCTGATGCATTTAAGAGAAGGCGGAAATGGCAGGCTCACATTCCCGATGAAAGATAAATTGCTTTATCCTATTTCCTGGCCTCCAAGCTGCAAGGCTCCAAGAAGATTAGGCTGCTAACAGCATCCTAAAGCATGTTTCAAGCCCAGCATTCTGTTGAATAAATAGCTGTGTTGCTGAGGCGATGCAGGTTCATGTGAAGGATTATCATGATTCCAACATAAACTCCGGCTTATACAGAAACCCAGCTGCCATGTTGAGAAACAGCAAAATGAACTAACAGAACTCCTTTGAGGGCAAGAAAAATGTATACAGAAAGGCTGCACTCTACCCACTGTCCTAGTGGGCTGCGCTGGGGAAACACGTCTCAGAGGAGAGATGGACTGAAGTCAGCTGAGCCCGTTTTGCAATTACAGTGGAGAGAGCTAGACAACAGGACTTGGGGGGTAGGTTTCTCTTGCCACTAGCTTCTTAATCCCTGTACCTTCTTCCCATTTCTCCCCCTTCCCCTTCCCAATGCTCCCCATAACTATGGTTCTGTCCCTGTTCTGGTTGTTTGTTTTTATTTTTTAGATTCTGTTGTTGATAGTTCTGAGTTTGTTGTCATTTTGATGTTCATAATTTTGATCTTCTTTTTCTTAAATAAGAATGTCATCCCAGCAAAAGCTGGTGAGTGTGTCTTGGTTCTGTGCTAACCTCAGACAACCACCTCACTCAGCAGGAGCCAGGAGGGAGTAAGCATCCTCATCCTTTAGGTGCCTGGAAAAGCCACTCGATACAGAAGCTTTCCTGTGGGAGTTTGACACACACATGCCCACTTCCATTATGAGTAAGAGCCACACTGCTTCTAAGAGACTCTTTTGAAACATATGGCCCTTTCCCAGTGCCAAATCCATGACCATGTCACTGTGGCTCTGAGTGACAGAGCCACATGCCTGTACAACTAGCAAACTGAAAATTTCACACTCCTACTCTAGCAATAAAAAGAAACAAAAATTACCAACACTCCTATTAAAAATATACCAGGATGGCCCTGGCTGGTGGCACAGCAGATAAGGCGCCAGCCAGTAAACCCAAAGGTCACTGGTTCAATTCCCAGCCAGGGCACATAACCAGGTTGCAAGCCAGGTCTCCAGCCAGGTCCTTGGCTGGAGGCAGGTGAAAGACAACCCTACATTGATGTTTCTCTCCCTCTCTGACTCCCTCCTGTCCGCTCTCTCTGGAAATAGTAAATAAATTCTTTACACACACACACACACACCAGGAGCAGATAGTCATCATGATTTTTTGTAAGGAGGAAAAAAAGCACTGTATTTATTTGCAAGGTCCGGAAGTAGTTCCTTTACATTCAGGTCACGTCTTTACAAGCCACATTAACTTCTGGCATGGCTAGCTAGAAACAGCCTCTGTGCCTATTTTCAAGGATGTAATTAGACACATTCACTCAGAATTAATCCTGATGGTGAAGACGAACAGCACTGCAGCACTTAGGAAACAGAAGAACACAGTGGGCAGGGAGATCTCTACCATTTAAGTTATACATAGGGAGATTTTCTGTAAATAATAGAAATGTGAACCACCCACAAAAACTGTGAGAACAGTGTAATGACTGCACACCCTCATCAGTGCACGGCCTGCCTTGCTTCAGATACATCCCTGCCAACTGCTCTCGACATTCACCTAAGGCAAACCCCCACCATCGCTGCATTTTCACATGAAAAGCATTCAGGACCTATTTCTAAAAGGTAGTGACCTTATAAAATATACACACAATATCATCAATAGCACCATGGCCACAATACAGTTCATGATCCTTCAGTATTAAACATCTAGTGTTCTCCTATTGTCTTTTCTCTGCCTTCTAAACCCAGTTTGTGCGTTTGCATTGGGGCCCACACCCAGCCTAGTCCATACGCTGCGGTTGACTGCTGTTTCCCCAAGGTGTCTCTGGATTCACAGGTTCCTTTTTCAATTCTTTCTGTCTTTTTTTTGTAATTTTCTTTTTTTAGGGAACCAAGTTATTGGTCATGTAAATCTTCTCACAGTCTGGAGTTTGCCAATTACAAGCCTTTGGTGATGCTTACTGTGTTTCCCATGTACCTCTGTCCCCAGCATTTCCAGAGGTTCATTCAGATCCAGTTCAGCATTTTAGTTATTTACTTTATTTAGAGAGCGCCTCCCCAGGTGGGCATAAGTTCAGACTCTTGTGTCATCTCTTTCCCCTTCCCTCAGATCACCCCACGACATCTGCTTTGAGGAAAACCTACCTATCTATAAGGCAATACAGTTCCCATTGCTGCCCATGTCTGGAGTTTGCTTTATCTGTCGAGCAGAGAGGCATCACAACTGTACCATGTTCCTCAGCCTGGATGGGATTTTCTCTCCACCTACTGAACGCTGTACTTCTTCCAAGGCCCACTGGAGCACTGGCCCACGGGACCCACCCCTATCTGAGGCTTCTGCCTTGCTTAACAGCTGTCTGTACTCATGTTGAGACAGAAAAGTAGGAAGCTAGGAAAATTCCCCGGCAAGTGAAATAGGAAAACTGAGACAGTTGAATGCAACTGCGGCCCAATTTACAGCCAGGGGCACATGGTCACCAAAAGGGAAGGAAGTCCCTCAGTGCCTGGCAGGGGCAAAACTGGGAAAATAAAGGCCTCACCCTCAAGGTAGCCTTCCTTCCTGGAGATAACAGCCTCAGTTCTGTTTCAGCTCCAGGCCCCAAAAAAGCAGCAAAACCGGGTGGGCAATGCCAGAACCAACTGCAGTGACTAAAGACCCCCTGCCCTGTCACTGGGCAGTCAGTGAAGACCACCCCCTGAAAGGGTGGAGAACTGATGAATACTCTGCTGAAACCCTCCCCTGAGACCTCCCCTAAGATTCCCACCTGCAAAAGATGAAAATCTCAAGGTAGAGGACCTAGCGCCCTCCTGGGGAGCAATTCACACTTTCCCTTTCCCCTCTTCCCCGACCTCTTTCCCCACAGGCACAGCTGCAATGGGCAGCTGGTCCAGACTAACCCCCTGAACCTGTCCCCACAGCCCCCTTTTCTCTGACTTCCCAGTGATCTAAGGCAGCCCAAGCCTTGGCTCTCCTGTTACTTCCTCTGTGCTAAGCCCTTCCTTGTTTCACTGTTCCAGCTTTAATGAATGTCTCCTCATAGTTCATTCATGTTGTGAAATGTTTCCTACATGAAGTCAAGAACCCACATTCTACTGGCTGGCCCGAGGCAGACGCACTCAGGACCAGGACCCTGTTCAGTAACAATGTGATTGACATTCAACAAATCCCGGCCTATCCTGACATCTTTGTCAGTAGGCACCTGGACCTACTCTTCAACCAGGTAGTAAAGTTCTAGTCATTTAATTTAATGTCACACCTCAGGATCCAGCTCAGCCTCAAAGATGTGTGAGTGCCCATAAGCGTTGGATAACTGACCACACATATGTGCGTGTGCAGGTGGCAACATGCACACATTGCTTCTCACATCTTCTTGCCAGGGGAAGGTTTTCTTCTGTGGCTAGAAAGAAAACACTATATTTCTGTTAGATAACTACAGAACTGTATTCTAAAGACTCAGTTCCCTCCTTCTACATCCCAGAGTACAAATCCACATGCCTTTATGTCTGAAGGTCAGCAAGGTACCATACAACTTACATGCAGACCCATTTTCCTTAAGTACCTAACTTTCTAGGTATTATGATTATCTTCATTTGTCTAGCTTTAGGAAACAGAAGAAGTCCAAACTGCATAAGAGACAGGTCAAGAAGAGATGAGAAGAAACTTAGTATAGTAACTTCAGACCCTGGAAACATGGCATTTCATGAAGAGGCATAAAACTAATACTTGGTGTGTCTCTTTACTAAGAAGACAAGGACAATTGCATAATTATAATTATGCAATTCATAATTCAGCCAAACCTTGATACTTGAAGGAGGAGAAATTATACAGAGGAATCATGCTGGTTGTTGGGTCCTCCAAAGCATGGAAAAATGTAATACTGCATCTCAAATACATTTCATGGTCTACTTAACTTAATAAATTTAAAAATTGCATTTCAGGGTCACAGACGGTGTCGATAAAATGAATGAATACATGAATACTGTTACCAAGTGTGTAACTGAAAAAGTTGTTTAGCTCAGTAGTGAGATCAAATTTTCAACTAACTAAAATAAGTACTAATACTGACTTATGGGAAAAATAAGCACATATATAATAAAACAATCAAAATTTGCATATTTTACATGCTTTCTATTTGTTCAAAGCACAACACTGGTTCCTAACATTTTTGGTATGAAAATGTCACAATATAAAAATTGAAAATTCTTACTGGTTAGTCACCTTTGAGAATGTATAATTCAGGAAATACCTGAAGGCTAAAACTTACATTATATAATTTCATTTTTTGCAATGAATTTGGATGAATGCAACTGTCTCTAGCACACACACTGACAGAGGACAGAATCTGCAGGGAGACACTGATTCCACAGGAGAGGCCAACTGGCAGATCTGAGAGCCTTTCATAGTGCTGGAGGGCAGGAAGCAGCCTCAGCCTTCACATCTGGTATGGAGATGCCCCAGAACAAAAGGGAGCAGGTAAACCACATGTGAAAACAAAACCTAAAACTGCAAATCACATGAAAGTATTTCTACTCAGCGAAAGGGAAGCTGCAGAGCTGGGCCATTATGACCATGTGAGGACCCGTAGCAGGTCTTGAAGGTCCCAGCATTTGCCTCCTCACAGAAGAGGGCCATGCTGGAGAGGCAACTGCCACTATAGGTTGAGGCAGGGGAGCCAGGGAGAAGGGCCAAGTTGTCCAGGTCTTGGCAAACCACCACAAAGACACTGGCTTTTGGCTTTTGCCCTGAGAGAGGTGGAGCCATTGGAGGGTTTTGAGCAGAGAAAGGGCCTGATCTAACATCTTAGAAAAGCCCACCTCCTCCCTCTTTTGAGAGATGGTGGTAGGGGGAGACAAGCATTGATGTTTGCGACCTCTAACGAAGCTACTGAAATAATCTTGGTGAGCCAAATGTGGCAGCCTGGGAAAGGGGCCAGGGAAAATGGCAAGACAGGTTGGGGTCCTACATTCATTCTGAAGGTGCAGCTGACAGGATTTCCTGGAAGAGTAGAAGTAAGTGTACAAGAAAGCACAGTCAAGGTGATAAGGTTTATGGCATATGGAACCAGAAGGATTTGCAGTGACTAGGGCAGAGAAGGCTGTGGATGAAGCAGGTGTGGAACCATCTATGACTCATACAGGTAGGGTGTTCAGGAAGCAGTTAGATGTGGTTCCAAGCAGAGGTCTGGGTTGAAGATATAGAGTTGGGGGGTCACTTGATGGCCCCAAAAGCCAAGAGACTGTAAGATCACTAAGGGATTGAGTACAGACAGAGATGGAGAGAAGGTTCTAGAATGAGAGAAATAACAGCATCTTTGAACTGGTATGAATCCAGTGGAGAATAAAGACTATGACATAGGGAAGATAAGGGGGAACAACTGGAGTGAAGCCCTAGAGTAGGAAGAGGGGGTACTGGCGTAGGGCTGGCAGGACCAATGTGAGGAAAGGTCGTAGCAACAGGCAGGAAGGCAAGTGTGTGGTGGAGCGCAAAGGCGTGGGTGGGTAGACAGACAAACAGGAGGCACTCTTCTGGTGGATTCAATTCTCCCTGTAGAATAAGAATCAGGGTCTTCCATAGGAGGCAGTAAGGGTGGGGGAAGGCATTAGGACTGAGGAGAAACAAACAGGGTGAGCTGCCATTTTGGAGTTGGGCAGCCTGCGGAAATACAGCAAGATTGGCCGAGATACTGGAGGCCCACGGAGGCCCATGGAGACCCATGGTTAGGAATTTAAAATAAAAATATTTGCAGGGTAGAATATTTTATATAGCTTTACTGAGACCTGACTAACACACAAAAGTCCATCTTCATCTACCCAGGTACAAGCACAGGCTAGGCAGAGAGATGGAGTCACCAAGGTTCTGGTTTTACCGCACTGCTGCAAGGAAGCAAGATGATATTCAAGTTGAAGTGTACACAGGATGGGACACTGGGTAAGAAGGGGAGAGAGGACATAATAGGGATGAGGGGAGAAAATGGTAAGATCAACAGATTCATTCCATTATCTCCCAAAAGAGTGAATGAAAAACAAATGAATCAAGTGGGAGTACGAAAGATTTTAAAGAAGAAATAGAGACAAAGCAAAGACAAATGAATTAGAAATTGGAAAACCACTAGAACTAAAGTTAGAAATTGGGGCTCTGGCTGGAGGCATAGTGGATAAGGCACTGGCCTGTGAACCCAAAGGTCACTGGTTCAATTCCCAGCCAGAGCACATACCCAGGTTGCAAGCCAGGTCCGCAACTGGAGGCAGGTGAAAGGCAACCATAAATTGATGTTTCTCCCCCTTTCTTCCTCCCTCCCTGCCCTTGTCTTTTAAAATAGTGAATTAAAAAATCTTAAAAAAAAAAAGCAAAAAAAAAAAAGCACAACACCTAATCTAGTATTTAAAAAAAAGAAAGAGAAAAAAGAAATTAAAAAAAGAAAGAAACAAATTGGTTGCTGGAAACAAAAACAATAAAAGAAATCCATTAGCTAACCTAATCAAGATAAAAAAGACGATAAAAATATTCACATTAAGAAGGTGATGGAGCCCTGCTTGGTGTGGCTCGGTGGACTGGTGCCAGCCTGTGAACCCAAGGATCGCTGGTTTGATTCCTAGTCAGGGCACATAACCAGGCTGTATGCCAGGTCTCCAGTCAGGTTCTTAGCTGGAGGCAGGTGAAAGGCAACTATATATGCATTGATACTTCTCTCCCTTTCTTCCTCCCTCCCTGCTCTTCTCTTGAAAATAATAAAATCTTTAAAAAAAATAAAAGGTGTTGGGATGGAGCAAAAAATAAAAAAGAGAGAAAGAACGAACTCATGGACACAACAGTGTAATTGCAGGGTGAGAGGGTGGAGGTGGAAAAGGGTATAAGAGGGATAAATGGTAATGAAAAAATACAATAAAATAAAAAAGAAATGAAAGAGGGGAAACAATCTTGAAAGAAGAGAAGTTTTAAAATGATATGCAATTACTTTGTATAACTATGTGATTGTTTGAAAACCTGGGTGAAATGGATAATTTTCAGGGACTGTGTATCTTGTCAAACAAACCAATTTCCATGGACGAAAGAAAGTTGCCTAAGAGCTACTCCTTCCAAAAGCACTAGACCTAGATTATTTCAAAGGGGGATTCTACCAAACCTTCACAGAATGGCTCATTCCAACATTATCTGATGTTCAAGGTGTAGAAAGAGGACAAATTTCAAGTTCTTTTTACAAAGGGAACAAAGCAGTGATACCAAATTCTGACATACACTGAACAGAAGGAAAACCACAGATAAATCCTACTGATAAATACCTACATAAAAATTCTTATCAAGTAGTACCAAATACAAATATTTCTACTCCTTACGTGTAGGCTGCACATAGCAGTGTGGTTCCAAAGAGTACAAATTGGAAACGGGGCCCGGGGAGTAAGGTAAAGGAGAGAAACCAAACAAACACAACCTCAGCCGGGTGATCAGGGTCAGTGTCCACAGGCGTGAGTTATGGTGACAGCATGTACACCTGATATGATGTCATGAGATAGGCACTTCACCTCTGTTATTCTTCCTTAAAACACATGACTCCAGCGCAGCCATGAGAACATTACCAGACCAATCCCAGGAGGGGGCAGTCTGCAAAATACCTGACCAGGCTCCCTTCAAGCTGCCCAGATCTCCCGAACAAGGAAACTCTGAGACTATTGTTGGAGCCAAGAGGAGCTTAAGGAGACACGATGACTAAACATCATGTGAGATGCTGGAACGGAAAGCTGATGTTAGATAACAAGCTTAGGAAATCTGAACAAAGTGTGAACTTTATTAAAAAATAATGTATCATCATTGGTTTGTTAATTATAACAAGTATACCATAAAAATATAAGGTGTTAATAATGGGAAACTGGGTATAGGGTATATGAGAACTACACTCTTCATAATTTTTCTGTTAATCTAAACACATTCTAAAACTGTCTATAAAATAGAGAATTGCTAAATAGCTAGTTAAAGTACATCACATCTGAAATACAAATGAGGTCAATCATGTGAATGAACATGGAAAGACGTTTGGGACATATTATATACAAATATCAAATGGAAGAAAGGAAGGAAAAAAAACAAAGCGAGGGAGGGGTACTAAATAGAATATAGCATCATATTTAAACAGTGATGTCATGACTAGAATGCAGAGAGAAGGCTGCAAAAGATTAAATATGGGAAAATTCATTAATATATTGCCCTGGAATTAATACCTAAATAAAAATGTTATAATCATCTTTAACGATACTGAAGAAGCACTTGATAAATTCAACATGTATTCTTAATTTCCAAAGCACTCAATAAAGGATATGGACAGGGGTTCTATCTAATATGATGCATGTGCACATACACACATACACATATACACTAAAGTACACATCTCAGCCCAAAAGCCAATATAATATTGGATAGGAAAATTATAGGAGGCATGTTCATCAAAACTTAACTAGACAAGGATGCCTAATTTCTCTACTACTATTTGATATCATCCTGGAGATATTGGACAATGCAGTTGGATAAGTAAAATAAGTCAGAAGTGTAAAAAACACAGAAGGCCCTGGCACAGTGGATAAGGCTGTGAACCCGAAGGTCACTGGTTCGATTTCCAGCCAGGGCACATAACCAGGTTGCAAGCCAGGTCTCCAGCCAGGTCCATGGCTGGAGGCAGGTGAAAGACAACCATACATGGATGTCTCTCTCCCTTTCTGCCTCTCACCCTTCCCCTCTCTCTAAAAATAATAAATAAAATCTTTTTTAAAAATGTGTGAAAGCCTCAGATTAATGAGAAACAAGGAGAAAAGCATCCCCAGGCTGGGATTAAGGGATCAGGCTGAGCTTTGAGGAGTGTGGGTCCTCTCTCCATAGTGTGTGCGGCTCATTCTGTCTTTTGGGCATAGGTCACTGATTCAGTGACTGGTAAAAGCTTCATCACCATCTTAATATGTCAACACACTGAATTTAAAGAAAAGCTCTTATTTAAGAAATAAAATCTTTAAAAATTAAATTAAATTAAAATGAAAAATTAAAATAAAAAGGTAGCATGAATGGCCAGGAAACCCTATCAAAGAGCAATAAAGTCACATGAATCTGATCAGAATAAAAACATGCTCTAATGCCCCAAGAATTATTGTGGTGCCAGAAAATGAAAGGAGAATTGGCTAGTATAGAACAGAACTTCGCAAAATTGAATTGAACATACATGGAAATAAAACATATTTTCATGGTGGTGCCTCCATCTGTGGAATAGAGATTTTTGTTAATGGCATTGGGACCACCAGACTAGAAAACAAAGTTGCATCCATACTTGACACCATGCAACAAAATAAATCTAAATGGTCAATGGTTTACGTATAAATAAAAATACTAGGAAAAAATGGGTGATTCCTTTATAATCCTGGAATAAGAAAGTCTTTTAAAACTACGACTCAAAATCCAAAGCCACGAAACACTGGAATTCAACTACATTTTTAAAATAGCAAAAAGGAAAGTCAAGAAAATGATAATCTGAGAAAAATACTTCCAACTCAAATCTCAAGGACTAATCTTTGTAATTCATATGGAGCTCCCAGAAACCATTTAAAGATTAACAACCTAATTTTAAAAATGGCAAGCAGGAAATATAAACAACAAACAACTGAGAAGATGCTCAATCTCACTTGTAAGACAAATGCAATTTAAACCCAAGCTGATAGAGCTGTTTTCAGTTCTCAGACTGACAAATACAAAATGCAGAAACTGGCTTCCACTGGGGATTCTCTACAGAGAGCCACTCACGATGACTTGTGGGTGAAAAATGGAAACCATGGAGCACAACAGTAACTTTGAGTAAGGCTGCTAGAAAGCATTTGCCTCGGACTCAGCCTCTGAGAACCTGAAGTCCAGCACATGTACAAAGTGAAATATATACATACATACATACAAGATCATTAACTGCAGCATTGTATGCAATAGCAAAAAAGATTTAAAAATACCCATGCATCCACCAATGACTGATAAGCTATGATATATCCACACAAAGGATTATTGTGGGACTAAATAAAGAAAAAAGGATGC
Source organism: Noctilio leporinus (assembly GCA_004026585.1). Classification (NCBI taxonomy): domain Eukaryota; kingdom Metazoa; phylum Chordata; class Mammalia; order Chiroptera; family Noctilionidae; genus Noctilio; species Noctilio leporinus. The sequence goes on along the minus strand of PVIW01001303.1, from coordinate 19,489 downwards.
TCTTTCTTTACTGATATGAAATTATCTCCAAGGTATATTAAGAGGGGAAAACAGTATAGAAGAGCATGCTAATTCTTGTATAAAAGAAGAGAAAACCAAGAATATATCAGTGTCTGTATTTGAGTAAAAATCCTGGGAGGAGGTACATGGGATACTGATGAAGAGACTGGGCTCATGGGATGAAGAATGGGCACATAGTGACAGGATGAACGCAAGGATTTTTTAAATATTTTATTTATTTATTTTTAGAAAGAGGGGAAAGAAGAGAGAAAGAGAGGGAGAGAAACATCAAAGTGTGGTTGCCTCTTACACGCCCCCCACCGGGGACCTGGCCCAATACCCAGTCATGTGCCCTGACTGGGATTTGAACCACAACACTTTGGTTTGCAGGCTGGTGCTCAATCCAATCAGCTAGCCAGGACAAGAGCAATAATTTTTTTTTTCATTTAATTTTATTGTTGTATTACATCCATCCCCTTTTTACTCCCCTCGGTCCCCTTCCCCACCCACTCACTCCCCTACAAAGTCAATTCCACTTCTTGTCCATGTCCATGGTCCTTCCATACTAGTTCCTTGACTAAACTGCTCCCCTTCTTTGTCTCCTCCTCCCCACTCCCCTCTGCCCACTGAAGGTCTATTCATTGTATTCATGTATCTAGTTCTGTTTTGCTTGTTTGTTTTGTTCATTATTGTCCCGTAATGGGTGAGATCATATGGTATTTGTCTTTCACTGACTGGCTTATTTCACTAACATAATACTCTCCAGTTCCATCCATGTTGTTGCAAAGAGTAGGAGTTCCTTCTTTCTTTCTGCTGTGTAGTATTCCATTGTGTAATTTTACCAAAGTTTTTTGATCCAATCACCCACTGATGGGCACTTAGACTGTTTCCAGCACTTGGCTATTGTAAATAGTGCTGCTATGAACATAGGGGCACATAGGTTCTTATGAAGTGATGTTTCAGGGTTCTTCAGGTATAGTCCAGTGGAATTGCTGGATCAAAAGGCAGTTTCATTTTTAGTTTTTTTAAGAAAACTCCATACTGTTTTCCATAGTGACTGCACCAGCCTGCATTCCCACCAGCAGTGCACCAGGGTTCCTTTTTCCCCACATCCTTGCCAGCACTTGTTGTTTGTTGATGATTGCCATTCTGACAGGTGTGAGGTGGTATCTTATTGTGGTTTTAATTTGCATCTCTCTGATAGCTAGTGATGTTGAGCATTGTTTCATAGGCCTCTGGGCCCTTGTAATGTGTTCTTCAGAGAGTTATCTGTTCAGGTCCTTTGCCCATTTTTTAATTGGGCTGTCTGTCTCCCTGGTGTTCTTTATATACGTTCTTCATACGTTCATACGTTCTTTATATATTTTGGATATCGAACCCTCAGAGCAAGAATTTTAAGGTGTACCTTTCATATTATAGATGCTCCTCAATTTACAATGGGGGTCACATCTCAATAAACCCATCACAAATTCAAACTATCGTAAGCTGAAAATACATTTAATACACCTAACCTACCAAACCTCATAGCTTAGCCTAGCCTACCTTAAACATGCTTACAAATTAGCCTACATTTGGGCAAGTATCCCTAGTTTCATCTCTAGAGTAATCACCTTCCTCTTCTTCTCACCAAACACAGGAGACATGATGGGATGTGAAAACACAAAACACAATATCCAAAGACACTGGCAACACAGCACTCTGTAGAGTATTGGTTTTTAACTTACCTGAGTGTGGGGGTGACTGGGAGCTGAGGTCACTGCCACTGTGCAGCATCAGCATCATGAGAAAATATAGACATTGCTGGCCCAGGAAAAGATCAAAATTCAAAATCCAAAGCACAGTGTATGAAATTACAATATGCTGCAATGTACTGTACTGTCATGAGCGGCCCATCTTCCCAAACCCAGGGGTCCCAAAGTGCTTTGTGAAACCATTCTCACCTGAATAAACAAAGATCACGTTTGTGTCCTGGAACAGAGGAGCCGGCCACATTCCACAAAGGTCGGGACTAAGGTAATCTTAGGTGATCTCTGCAATTGAGACGAGGTGAGCTTCTGAGAAATTCTCCGCAGCTTTTTGCTTTGCTAGGTGAGTTACACCATAATGCCCTATTCTGGATTTTACATCCTCTTATTCACTCACAGACACACAAACACAGATGCACCAGACATACCAGATAACAGATACACACACACACACACCATCCATTCTCCCAGGAAGCAAGGATCATGAGTAATTACCGCATTAAGGGCCCTAGAAGGGAGGACACCCCTCCCCCTGGGATCCATGGCCACCTCTCTCCCCCATGGGGCCTTCAAGAGCTCAGGTGGGACGAACTCCTGGGTCAGCTTATCTAGACTCTCCAGGGCTCTAAGAATGGCCTCAACTTCAAGAGACAAAGAGTACTGCTAACCCAGAAGCACAGGGAACCTGGGGAACCGCAGATCCCGAGGGAACCTCCCGGTGAGTGTGCTCAGCCTTGGCCTAACCTCGCACCAAGTAGAGGAGGTGGGGATCTGCGAAGGAGAAAGGCACTGGACTTGCAGACAGACCTGGGGTGGTCATTGCCTTTAGGTAAGTGTGTGCTCAGGTGACAGCAGCTGTGGCCACTGGGCAATTCTGCTCCCTTCAGTTAGAAACCCAGAGATTTGATATCACAGCCACAACCCTGCTAGACAGTGATGTGCAAAATTTACCAGGTTAAAAGAACGCATGGTGAAGGGAAGCATGCACAGCACAAAAAGGGAAGCTATAACTAAATATACATGCTTATATTTTAAAATACATGCAATAGAAGGATATGTCAAAAACTAAAAAGGAAAAATAGATTACATGTGGGGCAAGGTTAAAGCAAGAAGGACGAAACAGGGACAGACCCTGGGCATCTCTGAATGTGCCTTACTTGACTTTGGAAATATTTAATGATATAATGACAAAACAAAGTAGAAATTCAAAACAGCAATCACTGAACATTTAAAAATAAAACAACCCTGGCTGGTGGCACAGTGGTTACGGGGCCTGCCTTCAAACCCAGAGGTCGCTGGTTCAAGTTCCAGCCAGGGCACATAATGTGGTTGCAAACCAGGTCTCCAGCCAGGTCCATAGCTGGAGGCAGGTGAAAGGCAACCATACATTGTCTTTCTCCCTCTCTGCCTCTCTCCCTTCTCCTTTCTCTAAAAATAATAAATAAAATAAAAAATAATAAAAATAAAAAATAAATAAAAATAAAGGAACTTACTCATCAGGTTGGTAGGCACAGCCACACAGAGAGGATTTCAAAACACAGTAATTTGACTAAATCTCCCTGGTGTATACCCCAATCTTACTATAGGCCAAAAATCACATTTCACCTCCCTCAGGAATCATGTGATTTGTGACAGTGGGTATTATTGGCTATGCATGTGGGAAACAGCCAATGAACAATTATATTGCCACTGGAAATGGGGATTTGGTGCATGGGAACAGAAAGATACAGATCTAAGGTATAAGAGGTCCTAAAACTTAATTGAAAGCATCAGAATTAACTTATATAGGTGTTTATCTTCTCTAGTGAAGTATACTTGCACCTAAGAATGCAGTTGATGAGTTCTGACAAATGTATGTACTTATGTGACCACCATCACTCAAACACTAGAATATGTTCATCACTTAAAAAATTTCCCTCATCACCTCTGCAGTCAACCCTCATGAGGAGGGCAGTTCTCAGGCCTACAAGGTGCAGTCTCACATCCTGCTTCAGAAAACTGGTATTCTCACAGAGATAATAAGAGGCCTCTGACCCTCAAAACCTTGACTTGCTTCCTGCAGCTATAAAATTAGCTTTCCACTTTCTAAAACTTTCTATACAGGAAGTCATGCAGCAGGAACTCTGGTGAATTGTTTCACTCACAATGTTTCTGAGATCTATCTGTGTTGTTGCACGAACGAGAGACCTGTTAGTTTTTATCGAATAGTATTCTTTTGAATGAACTCATATTTGTGTATTTTAAAGTTAAAAAGTATTAGTTATCCTAGGGATAGCCACTGAAAAGGAAATGACAAACCCAGAGCAATTGGTCATTGAGTAGAGTCGGAAGCCCTCCATGAAGAGGTTCCCAAGACTCCAAAAATGGGACAATTTGACCAGTAAAAATAGATGCGATGAATTAAAAAACACAAGATATTAAAATCATTGAATTTGAAATGACATTTAAAAAAATTTTACTGAGCCCTGGCTAGTGGCATAGTGGATAGGTGCTGGCCCATGAACCCAAAGGTGACTGGTTCGATTCCCAGCCAGGGCACATAACCAGGTTACAAGCCAGGTCTCCAGCCAGGTCTGCAGCTGGAGGCAGGTGAAAGGCAACCATACAATGATGATGTTTCTCTCTCTTTCTCTGCCTCTCTCCTTTCCCCTCTCTCTGGAAATAATAAATAGAATCTTAAAAAAACAAAACAAAACAAAAAAACCTCTTATCAATTCCCTTTGGAAGTTGCTAAGAAACAAACACATTATTCTAGGAACAGTTAAATAAAAAGTAAAAGATCAGGCATTTATACTGATTCTCCTAGAACTGTACTTCAAAGTAAAAGTGAGTTAAGGGAGGACAGTTCACTTTATTAGGTAAATTATCAGATAATAAATGAAAAAGGAATGATAAAATGAGAATATATGCAACTCTTAAGAATTAATAGACCTATGTAATGATCACCAACAGCTGCCAACATCACAAAGAGACAGACAAGCAAACAGTCACATACTTCTCAGGTGGAAGGATGCCACTATGACATCATCATAAATTTTTTTTAAAGGGTCCAGGAGCTGGTTCAGGTTCTCATAAACTACCAATTTATAAAAACTGTAAGGACAAAGACAGATTAACTGCTGCTCTGAAATGCAACAGCACAATCTAGAAACTTCACACAACAAAGAACATGGTCATTTTAACAGCAGAACTACAAGAAGGGGTCACTAACTATGTGACACGACCACATGACTCTTGGTGATGTGGTAGAATTTATTATTGAAGGGTAGCAGAATGTGCCACTCCAAAATATGCCACTTGGTTGTACAGATCCTTTTGAGCTGAAGGCAACTGAGAAGAAGTAGATACAATAAAATCTCTGTCTTTGCCCAAGAGGCCCAGGCCCTCTCCCAGGTCTGTGCTTCTTGTAACTGAGAAGAAGTATTGGAGCTGCCTATCTCCACTTTCCCATGGCTTTATTCTATTTATCTAGCCCATTCCCTAAGGGCCACTAGTTAAGTTCCAGGAAAATTCTCCTGAGACATCTTTCCTTCAGAATTCCTAGGTGAGCTCCAGCCTTCGGGATGAGCACAGGTGTAGTCCCAGTGAGACAATGAGGATGGGGACAGTTTCTGCAGAAACAGCACCTGCAGGGGTGCCGGGGGAGACCCCATGTTCCCTATGAACAGGGGTCATGCAGGATTGGAGACCGGTCCTCATGCATACAGGGTACAGTCTTACATTGTGCTTCAGGTATTCTCACAAAGATAATAAGGTTCCCCAAGCAGAAAAACAGAGGAAAACAAATTATAAATGTGTGATAATAAATATTTACATTTTGGTAGATATTTTATGACTTTTCTCAAAATAACACATACTTTGTGTTTACAAAATTGCTATCATTGCACATCATTTTGTAATTGGACGTTTCGCTTCTTATAGCATAAGACTTACAGTATGGGAAAATGATCATCCTAACAACTAAATAATTTCACCAAATCCCTCATGCTGTACTTTTGCTTCTCCCCACATATTCATCATCATAAATGATGACTATAAAATAAAAATAATGGCTGTGATAAACATCTTTGTTCATGAATCTCTGCATCAACGGTTAAAATTAATTCTTTAGTTTAAAGCACTACAAGTGGAAATGGCTGATTGAAAACAAAATATTTTAAGATTTTTATCCATACATCAACTTGTTTTCCATTGTAACTATAAGAAGCAGCATTCTTACCAGCAGTGGGTTTTAACTTTTTATTTATAAAAATAAAGAAAATGAGACCTAGTTAAATTTCTCATTTTTATTCATTTATAACACAGTAGTTCTTTTTTTTTTCTTTTTTTAAGATTTTATTTATTATTTTTAGAGAGTGGGGAAGGGAGAGAGGCAGAGAGGGAGAGAGATATCTATGTATGGTTGCCTTTCACCTGCCTCCAGCTACAGACCTGGCTGGAGATCTGGCTTACAACCTGGTCATGTACCCTGGCTGGGGAATTGAACCAGCGACCTTTGGGTTCACAGGCCGGCGCCTTACCCACTGTGCTAGACCAGCCAGGGCAGTAGTTCTTATTTTTATGGTGGTGTGTCATCTCTGCAAGCCTTATAATGAACTTCCTGCTTTGTTGATTTTGCTTTGTAAAAGATTTGCATACATAAAGGCTATAACTTTGGACATGTGGCAATTTTTTCTAGTTTTTCGTTAATCCTCTTCCTGGAGATTTCTAATGTACAGTTTCATTGTTCAGGTAGTAAACTTTCTTCCTTTTCTCCACTCTGATCCTTCAGCAGAACGCATCTTCTTCACTAACAGAATCACTTCCAAACAACCAAGCACTACTTGCCGTTTAGTTTTGCCAATCCATTGGCCACCCACCTTAAGTGCTAGTGCAGCGCCTCCCAAATATTTCCATGACATGCACATGGAAGAAGAAAACATGTGCACAGGACACGGGGCTGTCCTAGAACTCCACAGAAGGCCTAGGGGAGCAATCTTCAGCCTGCCCTAACCCATGCTGGGCACAGCCACCAGGAAGCCCACCGCTATAGACACAGGGTTGGAGGTGGAGAAGGAGGCGCTCCATGTTCACACTGGTCAGTGACTCTAGAGACGCAGGAACCCGGAGAGCCAGATAAAAACAGTAAGCACTCTCGTGAAGTCTAGGCACATCCCGGAGCAGAGATTACGAACAGTGGTTACAGGAGGACTGCTTCAGTAACGGGTGATATTTTTACCGATCCTGGACACATAGGCAGGGTTTTAACCAGGAAGTGAGCAAGGCAAGAGGAAAGAAGAATTTCTATGAAGTGGAAACGGTTAAAACAAAGCAAAGCCCACCGCCTCCGAAGACTCACTCAGCATAGCTGGGAGAAGGTGGAGGAGCATACAGTTTGGTGTCTTACTGACTCAGCATGTTCTCCACTGATTATACACTGACAAATGCACTTCCTCTGGAGGGGAGTTTGGCCCCTTAATGACTTTAATAATACAGCACATATTATAAAGCACACAGTTAACCAGAAAACCCACTCATTTTCTGATACAACACTCACAGTACCACTGCCGCTCCTGGATGGGCCACAAAGGTGGTGCTGGCTGCGAGAGGAAGGGGGATGAGAGGCTTTGTGGCTCTCATAGCTGCGCTTCTGTCCAGGCATCTTCCGTTCGTGTGAAAAATGTTTCTTCATCAGCTCAGAGCTGTTATTCCCGGTTCTAAGTAATATGTCTTATGCATTTTTATCAACGATGAAAAACACCAAATTGATACCATACAGAAAAATCCCTCTAGGACACAGGTGGCAAACAGAAGGCCCTCAGGTCGAATCGGCCCTCCACCTTGTTTTATAAAGCCTCACACCCTCCACCCGGCACCTTGTTTCCCTTGGCTGTTAAGGAGTAGTTATATTTATACAGTCCTAAAATTATATTCGGCCCTTTGAAGGCAGCCATGAGGCTGATGTGGCCCCCAGTGAAAGTGAGTTGGACAACCCTGATCTAGGAGATTTGGGGAGATCAGAGGAATCCCTGGAATTTCCAAAGGCTTTGCAGAGGCGACTGGGAAACTGATCCACTCCAAGCCTGTCTTACCTGTGCCCTAGACAGTTGCAGCCCCTGTGCCCTCCCTCTGGTGACCTGCCACACCTAACCTTGGCCCTACCCCTTCAAGAGCTGCTTTGAGAAGACTGTCATTTGTGCTTCTAGCATCAACCAGTAACACACCAGCTAGTCTCCAGTCATATGTAAATTCATGTGCAGTGAACACTTATTCTAAAGAACAGAACTACTAGCTTCCTGAATAACATAAAAAGTTCAAGTGTAAAAGACCGAGACATCAGGAAAGGTTAAAAAGGAAAATTTAACTATTTTTTTTTTTTTTTTTTTTTTTTTAAAGATTTTATTTCATTATTTTTAGAAAGAGGGGAAGGGAGAAAGGCAGAGAGGGAGAGAGACATCAATGTATGGTTGCGTTTCACCTGCCTCCAGCCACAGACCTGACTGGAGACCTGGTTTGCAACCTGGTTATGTGCCCTGGCTGGGGAATCGAACCTGCGACCTTTGGGTTCGCAGGCCGGCGCCTTAACCACTGTGCTACCAGCCAGGGCCAGGAAAATTTAACTATTAATAGCAACACTGAAAGCTCTGTTTCCACAAACAGCATATTCCTCTGTTAAGAATGTCCCATTTGGGACTCATAAACCCACAAAGTTAAGACCGACCAAGCACAGCCCCTGAGTGCTGCCTTTCCTTTCCTGTGCAGTGCCCTCCTGGGACGGCTGCTTCCCAGCACAGCTTTGCAACGTTAGCTGGCATACAAGGGAAAAGCAATGACTTCCCAAGAAAATGACATGAGCTTTGGGAGACAAGTAACCAGGAAACTGCAAATGCAACATCTATCATACTCTGCACACTCAACCCCCCAAAAAGGCTGCAATCGTTACGATGCACTCACTCTTCATTAAGCTGCGATTACCATCCATGCCAGAAACATTGGAGATCATCAAAGAGCCAATTTTCTTGCAAGTGCCATTTCTCTGTGGTCATTTTTGCCTCTCCCAAAGTATGTTTTCAAAGCCCAGGCTGTTTCTGCAACCCGCTCTAAGAATTTCTTAGAATGTGGCCACTGTTGTCACCAAGTTTTCAACTGTCCTTTTTCCTACAGCTCTTTCTGACACTCTAGCCTTCTCTAGGCAGACATGCCCACATCTCCTGGTCTCCTCCTGGAATTCTGCATAATTGCACATCATAAATGCAGGAAGGCATTTAGTTCATCCACATGAAATTACCAACATTCAAAGGTCTTTGACTTGCACAATGGCAACTTCATGATTCAGCCTAATATTTCAAATGGTCTTTGAGTACTTAAGTCCAAGTCCAGGACTGCATTTTATTTGTGGGTTCCCCCCCCCAATACCTGTTCAAGATACTCAAGAGATTTGGGAGGAAGAAATGGTTAAAGAAACTATTAACTGATTAGGATACATAAAAATTTCAAAAGAGTAAACATGCATAACAGTGGCATTCTAAAAAAACCGGAAAGCTCACCTGTGCCACCTGACAGGCCACCACAGCCACTGGCACTTGGTTCTGCCCTTTCACCTCTGCTGTGACAAGGAAACTGCGAACCATTCTAAGTACATCTTCTCGATCTCTCACACTCAGTTGTTAACATGAACAAAATGTTCCCAGACAATTGTTTCCTTGCCAGACTTGTAGTTTGTTTTGTGAGGTGCCTCCGACTGATGCTGGAGGAACAGGAAGACAAGCCAAAACTCAGCAGCATGGAACTGCTATTACCATGGACATTGGGTCACCTACCCTGTCTGACAGAGGATGTGGCCATATGTGGAGCCAGAAACAAACTGGAGCATATCCCATCATTCACCCTCATTAAGGCAAAAACAGCAGTGGTAGCTCACGTGTATCTAGCGTTTACATACAAAAGCACCATATGGAATCCAGAGAGCAAGAAATTTGGACAGCCAGACAAGCTTTAAAGCGCCCCTTGCTAAATGTACTATATACATGTGCACATTTCTGTGCACACTAGCACATGCGTTCATACAAGCACATGTGTTTGTAGCTCTGTAAGGGTTCTGCATGTTAGAAGAGAAAGAAGTTGTCTTCTGAGGTTGATATTACTCAGAGCTCAGATGTACTGGGACATAGCTCCAACTGTCACTGTCCTGAGCACCTTACACTCATGAGATCCTAACAGCAACCCCATTGGCATGATGCCACCATTACCCACATTGTGAAGTAGTTTTACAACTTGTCCATATTCGTGGGGCTGGAGAGTGACAAAGTGACAAACTGGAATTTGAACCCAGGCATTCTGTTCTCGAGTCATGGTTCTCTTCACCACACAGGGACCCCGTACTGCTCAGCTACGGAGAGGGAGTTAAATCAGGAAATGATTTAGGCAGTCGGACTGGTCACAGAAGTTCTCAATTTCCACCACAGGTCAACTCCATCACAGCCCCCTAACCTCATACACAGCAGGGTCACTGGGGCTTGGGAAAGCCGGCCATTGCTGCGTTCCCAGTGGTCACAGGCAATTAATGTGCAGCCATGCTGAGGTTAAAAGACTAGAGAAGCTTCCAGCCATAAAAGCAAATGATACGTAGGGATTGGCACCCTTTAAATCATCCTCTTGTTTAAGTTGGGAGCTTGCCTCCTTTCTAAGTCCTTTTCACAAATCATAAGCAGCAGGTTTGGGGCAGCATTTTCCCAAAACCTTCTCCTCCCTTTGTTCTCCCAAGAAGTGACCATCCCACTACTCACTTTGTTCCCCATATGGATGCATGTTAGAGAACTGGAACTATGCCTGGGTAGTAAATAAGAAAACTTCTTGGAAAAAACAAGATGTCCCTATCATGAGGAGAGAAACTTAGATGTATAAGCCTCAACCTCTTGCTTATGAACCATCACTGACAAATGAAGTGACAAAAATCAAGTTTCTAAGCCTGCAAAACTAGACACGGTTGCTGGTGGAGTGATCATATTGGAATTCAACCAGCCAGCCGGGTTCCCAAGTACAAGGCTGCATCGGCAGGGTGCGGCTCAGAGCTGCTCCTTCAGGAGCAGATATGCCAATGCCAGACATCTAAAGATGGCACAGCCATGACTCCTGCCCATGGACACATGTCACAGGACAAAAACCCTGGACACAGCCCTGAGGAGGAAGCCAGGGGACCACAGCACAGTGTTAGAATGATGACATCTCTTCCCCATAAGACCAACAGTGCAGGATAAGTACGGTGAATGTCAGCTTAGGCAAGACCAAGAAAGCTCCAGATTTAGAGCACAAGGAGTTTCATTCGAGTGCCCAGATGAGCCTCTAGCTGTTGGCTTTGGAAGCCTGCCTGGTCCTGGTCTCGCTCCAGGTGGCCACTGTGGTACACTGTCAGCACAATCACTATCAGATTCACACCTTCCCTTGGGTAGTCTGTGACTGTGCTTGCATTGTCTAATGAAAATGGTACTTTTAGTCTGTTTGGGGGAAAAAAAATAGCAACAAATATTAAATGAAGGCAAAGCTAAAAGTGAGGAATTGGCCACTTCTGTCCATTAAGAAATGTGTGAAAGCCCTGGGTGGTGGCTCAGTGGACAGGCGCCGGCCTGCGAACCCAAAGATTGCTGGTTTGATTCCCAGCCAGGGCACATAACCAAGTTGCAAAGCAGGTCTCCAGCCAGGTCCATAGCTGGAGGCAGGTGAAAGCCAGCCTTACACTGACGTTTCTCTCCCTTTCTGCCTCCCTCCCTTTTCCTTTCTATAAAAATAATAAATAAAATCTTAAAAAAAAAAAAAAAATGTGTGAAAGCCTCAGGTTAACAAGGAGCAAGGAGAAAAGCATCCCCAGGCTGGGATTAAGGGATCAGACTGAGCTTTGAGGAGTGTGGGTCCTCTCTCCATAGTGTGTGTGGCTCATTCTGTCTTTTGGGCATAGGTCACTGATTCAGTGACTGGTAAAAGCTTCATCACCATCTTAATATGTCAACACACCAAATTTAAACAAAAGCTCTTGTGTTTTTGGAAACTGAAGCAAAGGCTGAGAATAGTTCCCCTTAGGTGCACTGTGCTTTGTTTAAAATCCAAACAGACATTTCCCATGATCTCTCATGAGAGCCAACCTCACTTTAAAATGCCAATTTAAATAACCACCAGAAAGGCAAATGAGCAAATCTCTGAGATGTTCTCACTTAGGTGTGTCAGGTAACAGCCGCCTGAACTCAGCCTGCATGCTCCCAGCATGCAACTAGTGAAGCCAGTAAATGTGCTCCCGGATCCAAAACACATCAATCCCCTACAAAGAACAAAACAGCTAAGAAACAGACTTCTGAGTTCGATTACTAGTAGTAAGCGCTTCAGGATCAAAATAAAGTTTAAAACTGGCCCCTACCTGTCGCCGTCTCCTCCACTTGATCTTGAACAAGCCTGATGACATCAGATACATCAATCTGATGATCACTTTCTTCTGTTTTGGCCTCATTGGGCCCTCGTGGGGAAGAACAATCCTTGCTTCCAGTTTTCTTGCACAAGATAAATCTCCAACAGTCAAACATCAGTCTGTAGTGTGAAAAACAGATTTTAAAAGGAAATCGAGTTCACATTTCCAATACTCATCAGAGTTATTTCTTTGAACAAAATCCAGATAACCACTGTAGATATGGCCTTCAGCAACATTTATTCTGAAGTGGAGATAGTATTTTTAAAATTAAATTCATTCTTCTCCAATGAATTTTTACTGTATCAATGTTCAATTAACCAAGCAACCTTCTTATATAATGTTGAAGTGAAATAAAGAGTTGCATAAGCACTTTGGCGGGGAGTGGGTGGGTGGGGAAGGGGACAGAGGGGAGTAAAAAGGGCATGGATATAATACAACAACAATAGCATTAAGTTTAAAAAAAAAAAAGGTCCTGGCTGGTGGCACAGTAGATAAGGTGCCAGCCTATGAACCCAAAGGTCACTGGTTCAATTCCCAGCCAGGGCCAGGGCACGTAACCAGATTACAGGCCAGGTCTCCAGCCAAATCTATAGCTGGAGGCAGGTGAAAAGCAACCATACTTTGCTTTGATGGGTCTCTCCCTGTCTGCCTCTCTCCCTGCCCCTCTCTCTAAAAATAATAAATAAAATCTTTAAAAAAGAAATAAAGTTGCATAAGCAAAAATATTTGCTTCTGCTGCTTAAGAGAAAGCAAAACCTAGATTTCTTCCCCCTTGACATTCTGTCTCTTATTTCAAGGATATAAAGTCTCTGGTTCTCCTGGTTTCAATGTCAATCTACTTCACTAAAATGGCCAAGTTTCAAAACCATCGCTGATGGCTTACTTAGATTACTTAAGAACATTTTAATTCCTCTAAGTAAAGAATGTCCTCAGAGCTCCAGAACAAACACTAAAATCGTATTCCTCTAGTGAACATTTATCAAAGGAACTGAAATCAAGTATTTTGGAAGCAATCTTGAATTTAAAGAGACAACTAATAACGATATCTCAAACAGAAGCCATCTGAAATTGTTGGCTGGACAAAGGACTGATCTTCATTAGGTAATTACCAAGACACCTCTTTGAACCTCATCTTTTAGCATATTTATGGTTCAGTATTATTTCCCCCTGTTGGCTTAATACCTGGCAGGGTACCTTCTTTAAGAATAAAGGTGTCAACAATTTGACTTGAATAAATTTGACTTGTGGCTCCACAAGCAATGCCACCTTTCCAGTTACTGCTTACATTATGCTTTATCCATTTCAGGGTTGCTTTAGTCCCTGCCTCAAGTGGCACCCACAGGGAAGCCCTTAGTGCTCCTGCAAGGAGAACACTGGGAGCTTAGAAACACTTACCCCTTTCATTCCCTCATCGGAGGCCCCACCTTTTCCCGCTGTCCTGGGGCAGAACCCAGCCACTCTTCCCTCCAAGTTCTCCCTGATCCCTGGCTACAGGATGCCAGCCTGTGCTCCCTGAGGTTTGCAGGTCTGGCCACCTTTCGGATACATAGGCAACTTCATAAGCTCCCCAATGCTGGTTGGCCCTAGAAGGGGTTCCAATAAGCCTCCTACATAAGAGGTGCGGGCACTGAGTCTCAATGATCTGCCCTGACAGGACTGGGGTGGGGGCTCACACAATTCAGCTCCAAACACTCCGGGGTATCACCAGCTCCACACTCATCCCTAACAAGATGTCACGTTTCTCTTACCCTCTCCTCTTCCTGCTAAAACATACAGTTCCCCTGGGCTTCACTGCTATTCCTATAAGAGAGCCCATCCTTTTGCTTTTATTAGTGTTATTGTTGGTCAATAATTTGTTTGTTACCCATATGTATCTTTCCTATCACTTTTCCAGGAATGTCTTCCTGTTTCCTCTAACCTTATTCCTTAAACTTCTTTGCACAACACCATCATCAGGAACCTTCGCAACGAAAATGAGAAAAGATGAGCTGTAGTTCACATCCACCTCCTCTGGCAGGACCTCCTGCCTCAGCATTTGTCACTTGTACTGGGTTCTTGCTTAATTTTCCAAAAATATCAGACCATGTCTGGTGCTTCAGGAAGGGCACAGGTTGTCAAGAGCCAGGCCTGGGTACATGGACTTCCAATTGCTTAAATCCAGTTTTGACATTAAATTAAAAAAAAAAAAAAAAAAGATTTCCCTGATTAAAAACAAAACAGAACATCCTGTTTGTCCTCCTCTTTTCCAGATTTGACAGGGAGAATTTCAAACACGAGTGGGCTAATTGTGATCTTAAACCTCCAGAAGGGGCCAAGGAAAGGCCCAGTGTGTGCTCGCACTCTGGTTCCCACTGGCCAGGATTGCCCCCCGGATCCCGGGAGAGCTGTCCATTATCTGAGCCCTTCCACCAGCCCAAAAAAGGTTCCTGCTGTTTCTGTCCTCTATTTGGCAAGATTTCATAAGTATCAATCATCGCTCAGTCTCAATATATGACTGAGAAGATACAAGGTTTGGTTTTTAGTTTGTTCTGAAAAACAAAACAAATGTGCCCTTCCCCCAACTTGATAGGAAGGCTATTCCCCACTTGGACAGGACAGGGTCCAGTGCTGCCCACCCCCCACCCCCAGCAGGTCAGCCGTGGGCACCTGAGGCTGCTGGGTTTTGCTGAGGACAGCTGGTGCCAGGGGTCTGAGGAGAGTGGGGCTTCTGTCCAAGGCTCAATCCTCCCACTAGGATTTTTATTTTTCAGCTACTTTGAATAATAGCATCCCCACAAGTGAAGTATGTTGTGGTCAAAACAACCTTGAGACATACAGGCAGACACGGGAACAGGAGAGAGGGTGGTTTCTTCAATAATGGATTATCCACAGCTAGGTAACCCTTGGGGCACAAGGACAAATCCAGATGTCAGACTTACTCAGTTATCATTAGTATCTGTTCATTTTTTAAATCTCAAGACTAGAATTCTGGACAGGTGGCTCAGTTGGTTAGGGCATCATCTCATAAACCAAAAGGCTATAGGTTCAATTCTTAGTCAGGGCACATACCTAGGTTGTAGGTTCAATCACCAGTTAGGGTGCATATGGGAGGCAACCAAATGATGTTTCTCACATTGATGTTTCTTTCTCTCATCCTCTCTATCTAAAAATCATTGAAAATATCTTCAGGTGAGTATTAAAAAATAATCATAAATACAAATTTCAAGACTGGCGTACCACAGAGCAACAAACCATGTTGATGCTCTTTGGGTGTTCTGTCTCCCACTAAAAAAGCCCTGCTAAGCAGTTAGGATCAAGGTGAAGTGACAGTGGACCCAAGGCTGGTCTTTGTCTGTCTCTAGAGCTCTAGGTGTCTCATGCACAGCACATAGGTGAGACTTGGTCACGGGACAGCTGGGATTGGCCAAGCGCAGTGAGAGAGCCAAGTCAACTTGCTTCATCAGCTCTCCTGTCCGCTAGGCCAAGATTCCAGCACACCCACATGGTCCACCTGGGTGCTGAGGGAACAGGCCTCAGGCAGCCCCCTCCCTCAAGGAGCAGAGTCCTGGGAGAGCCAGTCTGTACATGGATCAGATTTCCACACAAATAAACACTCCGACATCCCAGCTGGGGGGCACTTGTACTCACAGCGCAGTCCTGAGACCCTTGGAAGAGTTTGATGAAAGAGGTGTGGGGGTAGCCCCAGCACTGCGCAGACTCAAATGGACAGGGAAGTAATTGCCTGAGTGTGAAAATCTGATTCTGCCGCCTCCAGCTGCTTCCCAATGGAAGGAGGAACACTAACAGAATGCATTCAAGATAGAAATATCCCAACCGGCTGCCTTTCTGTCACTCATAAAAACTGTGTTATCAGTTAAGAATTGCCCATATTAAACATGTAATCTTACCATTCAAAAATAAAAGGAAGGTGGCCCCAGGAGAGAGAGAGCTGAAGGTTGGCAGGCGGGGGGTGGCATAGGTGTGGCCAGCATCGAGGGGTGAGGGACCCAGCTGCTTTCCCTGCACATTCATCCCTTCACCTCATCTCCTGCTCCCTCACAGCTCTATTTCCTCCCCCATCCGTCTCCATCTTCACCTCCTCACTCAGATTCTTCCCTTACACCTTTGCAAGAACAAGAGCAGGGCCTTTCCCTGCAGAAGTTGGTCCTGTTCTGCATTCTTTCTCTCACCCTTAATTCCGAATAAGAAATAAACAAGGGAGAAGAGAGACACTGAGATCTTAAGTGCTTGCCACCTGGTACGCTCATTGGCATCCATATCACTAGTGTCTTATTAAGTTTGTTCAGAGTTTTGTCTTTGTTTCAATTTAGTAATTTGAATAATATTCTTCACCTTCTCAAGTGATGAGGCTGAACGGCCCCAACTGTGAGTTACAGCCAACAAACATGTCACCTAACTAGTCTCAAAGGTTATCTGCCTGGTGCAGCTCTTCAGATGGATATTTGGTCACTCCATGGACACCTCCAGTGGGTAGGGACTGGTCCTTTGGGCCCCAAAGAGATACTGGGAGACTCTGGGTGGGGTCTGGATTTCCTGTGAATTCTGGGGCTGACTAGGGCTGCCATGATGCTTGATGAGTCATATTCAGGATACACCACTGACCACAAAGTCAGAGTCAAGATGTCCAGCCCTCCAGATGTCCAAGAGTTTCTTGGTAACTATGGAGTGTCTGGGGTCCTATTATGGGCTGGAAGTTCTGAAAGTTTTACTTGAGAACGCATGGTTCTGTGACTGTGCTACAGACAGGCCATGCCAGCGCAAAGCCAGTGAAGACAGTAAGTATCTGGGCAGTCCTTAAGAAGATGCTGTCTTGGGCCTCTTCCAGCCACTCCATGACTTTGTAGAAGCCAAACTCCACCCAGTTTCTTGCAGCCCTTTCTATGATCCAGGCACTCAGACCAAAACAGTTCTTTCCTGCAGGTGTTTTGGTAATGAAAACCACCAATCCCATCCTCTACTGCCCTCTTCAAGGGAGAAAAGTCACTGAGCATAACCAGACTTGCTTCAGGTGCAGGCTCCAGACCCACCTTAGTCAGGTTCAGGGGACTTGGGGGACCCAGGAGCCTGTGTTCTATCAACCAGCCAATAACGATGCATGGAGCTGCAGGCCTCTCTCTTTTGAAGATCACTATGAAGATGAATGTGCATGTCCCATGTGCTTGGCTCAGAGTCTCCCTATTCTCGTGAGCTGACGTTAAAGGTAAAATGGAATGAATTAAAAAGAAAAAAAAAAACAACTAAGCTTTACACAGAACATTACATTTGTGATTGTTACTGTTACACTTCTAACTACTATTTGTCCAGCAACCTCTTACAATCTTACCACATCAACTACATTGGGGGTCAGATATTGCCAATCAGAAACATTCTGGAGGACACCACAGTATCTTCTATTTTCATTTCAGCACCCTGCCCCCTGCCATGTTACAAAAGTTAATTAAATAACCTACAGGCCGAGACTTCTCCTTTTGAGGTGACTATAATTTCACTTTGAGTCACCAAGATGCTGCCTTTCCAAGATAAATGTCCATACTTTATTTCAAGTCTTCAACCTCAGAAGGTGAACATAACTGGAAAGTTGATCTTGGACTACTTGGTTATGACATGAATGCAATAAAGCCCAGGGGTAGAGTCTCAAGATCAAAGGATGGTCGATTCCCAGCCAGGGCACATAACCAGGTTGCAAGCCAGGTCTCCAGGCAGGTCTGTAGCTAGAGGCAGGTGAAAGACAACCATACATTGATGTCTCTCTCCCTCTCCCTCTCTGCCTCTCTCCCTTCCCCTCTCTCTGAAAATAATAAATAAAATCTTTTTAAAAAATCAAAGGATGGGATTTCATACAGAAGAGTTCCCGCTGCACTGCGCTCTGCAGATTCAGCCACCTTTATAAGTTCAACTGCTGTCTCCCTCCTAACTGTTCTTGCTGGCCTCTTGTAAGAAAACCTTGCCTCTACCACTCTTTTTGAAATTGAGAGTATGTAACACAAAGAGGGTTGCGACTAAGTTTCCAGGTCCCTAAGCCCACCCTCTTAGCTGCAAGCCCCTTTGTACAATATTTTACAGCCTTTCACACAAATCACTTGTTTTTACAATTCTGTGAGGCAGTCAGGGTAGGTGTCACCCCCATTTCACATAAGCAAAATTGAGGTTCACAGAGGCACTGGTGCCCTTGAGAATAACTGCACCCAGGAGTGCTTCCCGTAGAAGCCCAGGCTCCTCCTGCCCTGTCAGAAGTCAGGACTGGGAGGGTCCTGCAGGGCTTAAGGTGGGGGAGGGGGCTGTAAAGTTAAGGGGGTCCTAAAATAAAGCCAAAAAAACCTCTCTTCCGATTGGTTCCATGTTACCAATCATCCTCCTCTCCGCACACCCAGGACTGCAGGGCAGGACTGTCCTCTGTCCTCCATCCCCCACAGGTGTGAGGAGAAGGTGGTGGTCCCTCCTAGTGGCAGCTGATCCAAGGAGGCTGGGGCAGAACTCATGAAAATTCTGATCTGAGAACTCAAGTCTCAAAACCAGCTTTGGGCCAGTCAGTGTGTCAGGTTTGCATATTAGAAGATCCTCCAGTATGAGGGCTCCTCGAAACACCCGCACCCCCACACTCACCAGCCAAGTGGGGTCTCCTGCCTGCACAGAGAGTGGATGGCAGACACTCCGCCACCAGCAGCCCCTGGGATGAACTTCTATTTCTGTGGCTCCACCCTGCCACTGGGTGGCCACACATCCTGGGGCCTCCCACGGTCATCCCCTGCACATCCTGCCTGCGAGCTTATGGTCCCGGTAACCCCTTCCGTCGCCAGGGTTCGCAGGCTGTCACAGGCAGCCTTTTCGGGATAGCATCGGGCCACCTGCCCCTGCAATGGGACGTTCCAGTCAAGACTGCAATTGCTCTGGGAAAAAAGCCTCTGGGTTCCTCGCCACCCCTCGCCTCCCCCATTCCGGCTCATATTTAAGTGTTTAGCGCCACACGGGAACCAATGGGATGAAGATCAACAAAGGTGATTTTAAAAACGTGTGGTAGGAATCGCTTTGGAGTCGAATGAGAAAACGACACCCTCTTCTTTAAACGGCAGGAGTCCTCTTTTCCTTACCCGTTTGAAGGGTCCCTCCCCACGGCCGAGCTGGGAAGCCTCCCCAGAGGGGCGCCGCCAGGTGACACGCACCACACCGCCCGGTCCCCACGCCTGTCCCCAGGCACGAAGGCGTTAGAGCTTGGGGTGCGGCTCCGAGAGGTATTAGGGGATCTCAGGAGGAGGGAGCCCCCTTGGGTGACACCTGTCGGGATGTGAGGGGACGCCCTGCCGTGGCCATGAGG